>OY992877.1:146120245-146305245 GCA_963921405.1 Cepaea hortensis | reverse complement strand
CCTCTACATCCTCCCTCCTCCTCTCCACTCTTCCTCCTACCCTCTTCTCTTCCCCTCTTCCCTATCCCTCCCTCCTCCCTTCACATTCCTCCTCCTCTCTCTTCCTCCTCCTCCCTCCTCCTCCTCATCCCTCCTTCTCCCTCCTCCTCCTTCTTCCTCCCTCCTCCTCCCTCCTCCCCCTCCTCCTTCCTCCTCCTCCCTCTCCTCCTCCTTCTCCTCTACCTCCTCCCTCCTCCTCCCTCTTCCTCCTCCTCATCCCTCCTCCTCCCTTCTCCTCCTCCCTCCTCCTCCTCCCTCTACCTCCTCCTCCCTTCACATTCCTCCTCCTCCTCTTCCTCCTCCTCCCTCCTCCTCCTCATCCCTCCTTCTCCCTCCTCCTCCTTCTCCTCCCTCCTCCTCCTCCTCCCTCCTCCCCCTCCTCCTTCCTCCTCCTCCCTCTCCTCCTCCTCTCACTCCTCCTCCTCCCTCCTCCTCCCTCTACCTCCTCCCTCCTCCTCCCTTCACATTCCTCCTCCTCCCTCTTCCTCCTCCCTCCTCCTCCTCCCTCCTCTTCCTTTCTCCTCCTCCCTCCTCCTCATCACTCCTCCTCCCTCCTCCTCCTCCTCCCTCCTCCCCCTCCTCCCTCTCCGCCTCCTCCCTCCTCCTCCTCCCTCTACCTCCTCTCCTCCCTCCTCCTCCCTCTACCTCCTCCCTCCTCCTCCCTTCACATTCCTCCTCCTCCCTCTTCCTCCCTCCTCCTCCTCTCTCCGCCTCTCTCCTCCTCCCTCTACCTCCTCCCTCCTCCCTCCTCCTCCCTTCACATTCCTCCTCCTCCCTCCTCCTCCTCCCCTCCTCCTCCTCCTTCTCCTCCTTCTCCCTCCTCATTCTCCCTCTTCCTCCTCCCTCTTCCTTCTCCCTCCGCCTCCTCCATCCTCCTACTCTCTCCTCCTCCTCCCTCCTCCTCCCTCCTCCTCCCTCTCCTCCTCCTGCTCCCTTCTCCTCCTGCGTTCTCCTCCTCCCTCCTTCTCCCTCCTCCTCCCTCTTCCTCCTCCCTCCTCCTCGCCTCCTCCTCCACACTACTCCTCCCTCCTCCTCCTAATCCCTCCTCCTCCCTCCTATTCCTCCCTACTCCTCCTGTCTCCTCCCTCCTCCTCCCTCCTCTTCCTCCTCCACCTCCCTCTTCCTCCTCCCTCCTCCATTTACCCAAGACAGACAGACAGTCAGACAGATAGTCGGGAACGGGATCTTATATGACTACTTATATAATTTAAATGAGATGCTCTCCACCATGGGCTGGGCCGGGTCAGACAGACAGACAGACAGACAGATAGATAGATAGACAGACAGACAGACAGACAGACAGACAGACAGACAGACAGACAGACAGACAGACAGACAGACAGACAGACAGACAGACAGACAGACAGACAGACAGACAGTCGGGAACGGGAACTTATATGACTACTTATATGAATTAAATGAGATTCTCCCCACCAGGAGTTGGGCGATGCCGGGCCGGGTCAGACAGACAGACAGATAGATAGTCGGAACGGGAACTTATATGACTACTTATATGAATTAAATAAGATTCTCCCCATCAGGGTCTGGGCGAAGACGGGCCGGGTCAGACAGACAGACAGACAGATAGACAGACAGACAGACAGACAGATAGTCGGTAACGGGAACGAGAACTTATATGACTACTTATATGAATTAAATGAGATGCTCCCCACCAGGGTCTGGGCGAAGCCGGGCCGGGTCAGCTAGTATATATATATATATATATATTACGTTAGTCGTGATCCTTTCGCAAAAGTTGGTAAGTGACGTGTTGTAACAACGTGGTTAGTCATTAAGAACTTAATTCCAGAGAGACTAAACCACTTTATTCAGATATCGGAGTTCATAGGTAAACTGCACGAGGTAAAACCATTGTGGGGGTATTTCTTCTAGTTATGTAAATTCTATGAATGTAAAAGCATTAAACCTTGGTTGTACATTTCACTCCGTTAGCAGGTAAGCTAAATCAACAGTGATTTGGGAGTTTGTGATTAACTTAGGATTTATAAGACTTAGTTCAGTTGTAAGGAACTATTTTACATGTGCAATCACATTTATAAGACTTAGTGCAATATGTAAGAGAAACAGTACACGAGCACATGGTATGTTGAATAGTTCTCAATGTGTATCATAATCTTGTGTATATTCGGTGGAAGCATTCATGTAGTGAGTCCAGTGTGATTTCATTAATATTAAATATGTGAACTTATCATGTGTAAGTAACTTAAGCATGCCTAATGATCACCCATGCAAGTTATGATTATTAGTTGTGATGACTGATTGTGGTTCATGTGGTGATTACATTGTGATTTCATTGATACTGAACCTAATTTTCATCCTTGCCAGTAGGGTTGTGATTTCTGATGAGTGATTGTGGGGTGAGTGAGGAGAAGTGACATATTGAGAATGAATATGATAAATCAATCAATCTCCAGATAATACGAAACAATGTTTTCCCGTAGTGAATTTGAATAACGAAGACACAAACAGTAGATTGCACGATTTATTGCCTGGCATATTTCGCTGCATCTCGTCAGGCACATACTGCAGAAATCACACAACGTAAAGTGAAATAACTAGATAAATCCTTCAATCTGAAATATACACATATTCGCACAGTAATGTCAATTGTCTACCACGGTAATTTTAACCTGACACATGTCTTTCTGCTTTCACAAGACCGGCTTACGCAGGTTGATCACTATGGCTTCAGCAAACCTTAACAACCGACTACTCTGTGTGTTGAACAACACACGGAAGGCACTGTCTCTTTCAACCACATGACCACTCTCGAGCACGTGTCTCGCGACCGATGAAGCAGGGCTGTTCCGGTGTGTCGGCCTGCCTAGGCTACCATCTTCTGTGTGCAGTATCTTGTCCACCCAGTTCGGAATGTGTTCCAACACCCTGTTATGTAACTGTCGCTCTATTCTACCTATGTAGATGGCCTCGCACCTACATGTAAGTTGGTACATACAATTCGATTTGGATAAATTCGATTTATCTCCAGATAATAGGCAATTTGACGTATAATGTCCTGCGAAAATGTTAATGATAACTCATACACTAATTAATAATTTAGTGGCCTCCTAAGCATGACACTACTCTGTAGCCCATATAACTCATGTTACAATCATATGGTTTTGTGTCCTGAATGTGTTGGATGAAACACTAATTAATAATTTAGTACCCTTCTAAGCGTCTCGTAGCGGGCGAGAACTGGAAGAGGTTCTACCCCCGCTGGTGACTTGCGGGATAACTGAGCCGGCCGCTCAGAAAGCAATGGCAAACTACTGAGCTTAATCTTGCCAAAAAATCAACATACAGCCGAAAGATGCTGCTGTTGACAGCGATGTCCTGTAAAGGATATGCGAATTTAAAAAAAAAAAAACACCTTCTAAGCATGACACCAATATGTATTTCATGCCTCTCATGTTACAATCAAATGGTTTTGTGTCCTGACTTGTGGTGGATGAAACACTAATTACTAATTTGGTGCACTCCTAAGCATGACACCCATCTATTGTTCATGTCACTCATGTTACACTCATATAGTTTTATGTCTAACGTGTGTTGGAGGATAATGATTATAATGATGATCATGATAATGATGATGATGATGATATTGATGATGATGATCATGATGATGATGATGATGATGATGATGTGAATGATGATTATGATTACGATGATCCTGATGATTATATGATTATTATTATGGTGATTATATGGTTATTATTATGGTGATGATGATTATGATGATCATGATTATTATGAGGTAACGACATATTACATACATGGTGAAGAAGAGGGAAAATACTTTTCTTCGAAGCATTTTGATTAAGAATTCACCTGAATGTTATGCAGGAGAAGATACCACGATGTACTTATATGGTTTATAAACAAATACTCATTTCATGTAGCCGGCTTCCTGGCCTAGAGGTTAGCGACTTTTCTCCGTAATCTCGTATACTCTCGTAAGTAACGTGACGACGGTGAGAATCAGCAGTGGTTCGAATCGCGTGGGTATCTTACGGGGTATGTGAGCCGGCCGCGCAGAAAGCCATGGCAAACTACTGAGCGCAATCTTGCCAAGAAATCAACAATCAGCTGAAAGATGCTGATGTTGACAGCGATGTCCTGTAAAGGATATACAAAACATTAACATTGCATGTAGGAATAAATTACAAACCTTAATGTATGAGACTACCACAATGTACTTATATTGTTTATAAACAAATACTCATTGCACGTAGGAATGAATTATAACCTTAATGTATGAGAACCTTTTCTTTTAAATGGAAGGATATCTATGGAAAATAATTATGAACAAACGGGAATTGTGAACATAGTTATCAAATTCTGAATAGATCAAGGTATTACGCAACCTAGAGACCATGATTGACAGCATGGGTGAAGATGACACTGCTTATCTGGTAGTCTAAACCTTGAGTGCCCTATAATGAAAGATTGAATGGAGAGTGACCAATCATAGGGTTGATACTATTAGAGAACACTAAGATTCTCTTCCTGCCTTGTTTATTTTTCCCTAGGATCAACATTCACTGTATCTATTTTCCTTGTTTTTTTCTAAACCTCGAGTGCCCTATAATGAAAGATTGAATGGAGAGTGACCAGTCATAGGGTTGATACTATTAGAGAACACCAAGACTCCCTTCCTCCCTTGTTTATTTTTCCCTAGGATCAACATTCACTTATATATTTTCCTTGTTTTTTTTTTTTTCTTGGAAGTTTTACAGTCTCACATTTATAATGTTCATATTTATGATATCAGTAGATTTATGTTTGATGCTGGAATTTCAGGTATTTATTAGATCCATCTAGATCCAGGCCTGACATTTCTTTTTGAGTGAAGTACCTAGACAGAGTGATGCAGAACACTATTCCATCAAGTAACCACCTGCAAGCAGTTTCCTTAGCCCAGTAGGAAAGGTAACTTAGAGTACCCATAATTGCACTGGAGTGTAGTGAAGCACAAACACTATCCTATACCCAGGGAAAAAAGTAACAGTCATTAGGAGGACTTAATCAACACAAGTTCAGGGAATTGATGGCATCAGGGATCCAGTCACCCTGAAGTTAAACAATATGTTTACAAGCAGTTTCAGACACTGTATATCCCAATGTAATAACTTGAATTGTATTTGGTGACTATATGAACATATAATATATATATATATACATAATACCATGTTTTGAATGGAACTGATGTGTTTATGTATTGAATGACTATAAATCATGTTTATGTTTAATAAATTATGAAAAGAGTTCATTTCCTCCATTGGGTGTTTTCTTGTCGTGTCGTGCAGTTCAATAAGACACACCTTAGATATTAATTAATTAGCTGAGAGAAGAGAGGCAAGGAACCCTCAATAGGATATTGTTGGCCTTCAGAAATCTTTTCATTGTTTTCTGGAGGAATTCTTGGTTCTCTGAAACTCTAGATATTAAGTCAAGCATTTGAGCCAGTGCTAGCTTAATTAATTATAACGGGCAGGATCACATTGGGAAAGAGGAACTTAGTATCCTTTATCTCTTTTGGGTTTACACAAACATATCCGACAAACCCTTACACCGATCAGTTGGACTAAAGTGTTGACTTCTCTTCCTTGACTTGGGGATGTAAATTACAAGTTCCTCTGATATCGAAGTGGGTTCGCCTTATGACGAGAGACACTGGTAATAGGGAAAGCTAATCCACATGCAAAATTGAGTGCAGTGCTACAATAATAAATAGTGTATATGGACGACGCTCGAGTTCAAAGTGAGCGAGTGGAAAAAAAAACAACGGGAGAGTTGATTCAGAACACCACAAACGGCGAGACATGGACGCCTACTCCAGCTGGCAGGGCACTTGATGATGATGAAAAGGAAAGTCATAGGGGATTTAAATAAAGCAAGGTTTAGGAATAAAATGAGAAGCAGCCTCAACAACAACAACACAAAAAGTACAAGGTGGTGGTGGTGGTGGTAGTGATAATGATGATGTTGGTGGTGAACATGTTGGTGGTGATTGTGGTGAAGCAGAAGGGAGAGGCTGAGTAAGCGAAAGGAGAAGAAGAAAAGAAGCAGCCAGCGGAAGAAGAAAAACACTAAGAAGAGTAGGAGGGGAGGGTGGGAGCAGGAGGAAGAAGAGGAGGAGAAAGAGGAGGAGGGGTAAAAGGCCGAAGAATAAGAAGGGCATGAGGGAGAGAATAGGAGGAGAAAATTAAGGAGACGGAGACGAAGGAGGAAGAAGAAGAGGAAAAAGTGGAAGAGAAGGCGGCGGAAGAAGACGAAGAAAGAAGAAGAAGAAGAAGAAGAAGAAGAAGAAGAAGAAGAAGAAGAAGAAGAAGAAGAAGAAGAAGAAGAAGAAGAAGAAGAAGAAGAAGAAGAACAACAACAACAACAACAACAACAACAACAACAACAACAACAACAACAACAACAACAACAACAAGACGAAGAATTTAATAATAACATAAATAATATAGAACCAGTCGCGCACAATAAGAATCTCTTAATTCGACGAATGCGTAATGCGTAACACCATCAGCCTAAAACGTGTCGTTTCGCAGCATATTTTTAGAAAATATTTAGCAGTTGTAGAAAGTGTGTGGGATTCTATGAGCTCCCACAGGGAGAACATTCAATCTTTAATCTTTACACCATTATGTGCATGCCAATGACAGATGCCATACGACTCCCCATTCTGCTCGTCATTTTGCAGGTCCTTCTGTTGCAGAAACCAGCCATATGTTAGGCAGAGTGGGCAAATGACTTTTAAAGTATCTCCACCGTGTTGGCTGAGGGGTGGATTTTGAATCAGATTATGCGGAATCTCTTGATGAGTATGGGTGGTGGGGTTGATGTGTTATGAATAGTCTTGCGGCGTGCATACAACGCCGTGTATTGTTGTTTGTGCTTCGAAGAATCATCAGTCTGGTTTGTATGATCGCAAGATGGGGTATAACTATTCAATTCTGGCTCAGCTATTCCCAGAAGTGAATTTGTCTACCAATCTTCCAGAGAAAAATAAAATCAAGTCAGAAAAATATACTCGTTTTGCCCGAATTGTCAGCATCATGAGATAGCTAAAGTCTGCAGACTAAAGGAGTTTTGAAGGGGTAGTGACATGGGCTGGTGGGATAAAATACGTTGCGTGCAAATTATATGGGATTGTGAAACTGCAGTCGTGTGAGAATCTGGCCAGGTAATACGTTTGCAAAGAACCAGATGTTTTCACCTAGTGAGAAATCAACAGGGCAATAAAAATGAATTATGATCAACACAAACAACGGTTGAGATCGCTGTGGTAGGGCGATAACACTCTCACCGCCGTTCATGGCTGCCTGTCATTCAATTCCTCGGTATAAAGCCGCATTACGCTTTTCCTTACTCAACTACATTGTGTGCATGTATGTACCTAGTATCACTCTCTTCTGCCGTTCAAAACTCAATGGAACATAAGCACTTAACCGACTCACGCCTCACTCGTTGTAGACTTCATCATTGCTTGGATTTTACAACTAAATTGTCCTGGGAGATGAAGTAGCCAGTTTCGTGCCAACCTTCATTAGCTACATCTAATGGCATGCATAGTAGGATACATTGTTACTACTCGTTATTTCCACTATAAACCCCGATAAGACACGGGTTATGTGCCTAAATAGCTATGTCTTATTTTTCCATGCCCAGTATCCACACTCTACTAATGAAGAATCAGATTCGCTGAACTGGTCATTTGACTCGCGTGCCAGGTCACAGGCTCCCTAAATGATTTTTTGTTTTTTAGTTTTAACAACTAGTTGCGCTGAAGCTGGACAGACAAACTACTGCAGGAAATCCTTCTCCTGAAACGTCAAGCATTCTTTGCCAACATCGTCAAAGAACATTTCGAGTCAAAATAAGTCTTAGAACTCACGGCTCCATACTTTCAACCCCACTGGATGAAATGAATGGTCATCATCATTCTTTTGGGACAAACACCACCATGACTTATTTCACTCTACAATGGGGTACAATGAAAAATCAAGGAATAAATATTGAAGAAAACTGAGTAAATATCTAGTACCCATTTCATGATATTGGATAGACGTAATGGCCTGTGTTTTGTGGGAAACCCAGTCACTATTGAGTACGGAACACTGGGTCATTATTTTGGTAGCAAATTTAACAACATCAAGGCCACATACAAATAGATAATATGACCATTAAAAGAACGGAAACATACAAATACCTGGGTACAATCTTCCATTGCTCCAACATAATAAGGGAAGAAATACTATGCACTACAACATCTGCTAAAATCAAATGCGCTATCTCGTAACACCAAGATCACAATATACAAAACACTGATTAGACCAGTTGTGCTGTATGGCTCTGAAACCTGGAGTACAACTAAAGGAGACGAAGCCTTGTTACAAACCTTTGAGAACAAAGTCTTAAGACGCATCTTTGGGCCCATTAGGGATACACAAAGTGGGGAGTGGAAAAGAAGAAGCAACAAAGACATTTATGATCTGTTTAAGTCCCCGCAAATCACTAGTATCATGAAGGTTAATAGACTGCAATGGCTGGGTCACATAGAAAGAATGGAAGATAATAGGGAAACAAAACTCACTTACACTCAGGAAATAAATGACCGTAGACCCCGAGGTAGACCAAGAAGACGGTGGAGAGATAATATATATACAGACTTACAAGCACTTGGAATCAACGATTGGCAAGAGAAGGTCAACCAGAGAGATGAATGGAGACGGATTGTATCTGCAGCAAAGAACCTCAATGGCTCGGAATGCTGAAGAAGAAGAAGAAGAAGAAGAAGAAGAAGAAGAAGAAGAAGAAGAAGAAGAAGAAGAAGAAGAAGAAGAAGAAGAAGAAGAAGAAGAAGAAGAAGAAGAAGAAGAAGAAGAAGAAGAAGAAGAAGAAGAAGAAGAAGAAGAAGAAGAAGAAGAAGAAGAAGAAGAAGAAGAAGAAGAAGAAGAAGAAGAAGAAGAAGAAGAAGAAGAAGAAGAAGAAGAAGAAGAAGAAGAAGAAGAAGAAGAAGAAGAAGAAGAAGAAGAAGAAGAAGAAGAAGAAGAAGAAGAAGAAGAAGAAGAAGAAGAAGAAGAAGAAGAAGAAGAAGAAGAAGAAGAAGAAGAAGAAGAAGAAGAAGAAGAAGAAGAAGAAGAAGAAGAAGAAGAAGAAGAAGAAGAAGAAGAAGAAGAAGAAGAAGAAGAAGAAGAAGAAGAAGAAGAAGAAGAAGAAGAAGAAGAAGAAGAAGAAGAAGAAGAAGAAGAAGAAGAAGAAGAAGAAGAAGTAAGATGTAAGTTCAAGGTAATTTCTGAGTGGCAGTAAGTTAATGTTACCATTTCAAATATGCTGCCTCACAGGGCAGTGGAATTGGCCAAGGATCATGTGATGAGAACGGCATTCAGCAATATAGTTGTTACATGCCGATGATGCTAGAGATGGCAGTGTGGTGTCACTGGCTAATTTCCTTCCTATCTCTTTCTAACAAAGAAAATGTCCAAAATAACCATGTGGAGAGTAGAAGGAATACCACAATCCGATTTTGAATCGGTGACAACCCCGGGAAGGTTAACCCGGTCAACAAATGCCCGCAGAAGTCGGATGTGTCGGCCTAACGGCGCAAGAACGCAGCTCTGCTGTAAACAGGCACAACGCAATCACATCCGAAAAAAAAACCTCCGGATGAACGAAGAAGAAGAAGAAGAAGAATCGGTGACAATATTCAGAATGTTCAAGCACTCTAGGCCCTCTAGTGCCTGACCTATTATTCGGACCTTCACACATTGAGTTTCTTCTTCTGCTGCTGCCGCCCATCCCTCAATGAAGCGTAGGCCTTCAATCTACTCACTCCAAACCCTTTGTTGGCTTATTGACTTGTAGAAGGTTGGATTTTGCGGCTAAAGTTATCTGCGGGCTGAGGTAGCCAGTCTCATATCAACCCCCAACCCCCATTGTCATCCCCTACGACATGCTGGGTAGGTCACAGTGTCTCTGCTCAGTGCTACCCTTAAGGCTGCTGGTAACACACGGGATACACAGTGAGTTCAGGGGTCACATGTTTTTGGCGCTAACCAGAAAGAAGCAGAAACTTATCTTCAAAACGTTAATTAAAGCAGTCCTTGGCAAAGGTATTCAACCTCTAGAACAAAAATGTTCTCACGCTTCCTGGTAACACACGAAAGAACACAAAACTTCAAACACTAAGGGGAAAGATCATATAGAAATTCAAGTTTCATGCTTCTTGTGAATGCTCAAATTTTAAAATAAAATAATAATGACAATAATTTTTTTTTAAAGCAATGAAACAGACAAATTTATTTTAAATCTGAGAAACAGATTTACAGCCCTGGGAAAATGCACAGAGAAAACAGGATGATCGGTGACACAAGTTCCAGAAACATTAGAAAACATGGCGAGTTTTATCTGAGCGACACAAATATCAGCCTCAGACATGTAAAATTGTGTACAAGAAGTGGGAAAGAATCCCCGGGAGGGTTAACCCGGTCAACAAATGCCCGCAGAAGTCGGATGTGTCGGCCTAATGGCGCAAGAACGCAGCTCTGCTGTAAACAGGCACAACGCAATCACATCCGAAAAAAAAAAACTCCGGATGAACGAAGAAGACGAAGAAGAAGAAGAATCATTTACCCAGAACATGGTCTCAATCTTCAGCCAGATGTGTGGCCAGGACATTGTGCAGTATAATGTTCATAACACATATCCATGTTATCCTTAGTCTTCCTCTCATCATCGTCATGTTCCATGCCAATAAGCGTGAACGGTCATAGTTCGCCATCTGGCACGATCACCGACCGGTCAAGAATCAGGTCTGTGTTTGATGTTGTTTATTTATCTTTCTGCCTTACTTTTGTTCTTTCACAGTCAAGCTTGCTAGTTGTCACCAAGTTTTCTAGCTTATTTATCCTCAAAACATACCCCCAAACATTTATCTTCCTCTACGAGTAAATTAACAAAAGCGGAAAGTGAATTTATTTTTACTGTTTTCATGTTTCTTGTAGGACCAGCTCAATAGCTTTTGTCTTTCCATGATAATCTTTGCATTTTCCTCAGAAACCACACTTCCACTGTCATTAGATGTTTTAATTAATTCTTTGTTGTATTAACTTTGTTTGAAGAATACCAAATGTGATAATGTCAGCTATGTGTCAGTTTTTTGTTTTTTTTTTAAAGACGCATTTTAGTGTACTAATTTCAGCAGAAATTGAGTTAATATTCGCTTAATGTAGTATTCTTAACTTCGCCTTGGGTAAATTTCGGTAAAAGACCATATTCTGCGCCTTGAGGTGCATTCGACATATGGTGCTCGCCACACATTTGTAATACCAATCGGCATTCGATGAATGATGTGGTCAGTATGACACTACATCCTTTACTTTCACAACATTTCCCGGCACCCATTTTAGTTTCGGAGCCAAGTTTTAAAAAACCTCCCACCTCGAGAGGGAGATTCAAAATTCAAACACACGGCCACCTGACATGGCCACTGTGCTACCACGGCTCCCTTCGACCCAAGACATACAGAGTATTTACTGGAAACCCCATATGAACTCACTGTTATTGTTATTTCGCACCACGTGCCATCGATTCCACCTTGTCGTGGTGGGGGAGCTTGAGTTTCTCAATGACCCCGAGAGCTATGCCGGCGGTAGCGTAGCTACCAGCAGGGCCTCCCAAGCCGGACAGGTCAAAGGGTAGAGAACAGACAAAGAGAAACACCCTGGTCCTCCAGGTTGGGGGATTGAAGCGTGGGATTAACATCCCCACCTTTGTAACATCTATTTTGTTACGAAACAGATAAATAAGCCTCGAATTCGGACTGACTTATTTGGACAACGACCTCGGAACGTTAAAGGACTCTTGAAATTTGGAACATGGAATGTACGGACACTATATAGAGCTGGAGCGGCTGAAGAACTAACCCAGGAGCCGGTTGAATATCAAATGGGTATAACAGCAATTCAAGAAATAAGGTGGCCAGGAGAGGGTACTTCAGAGCAAAATGGAATGATTGTAATATATGGAGGAAACACCCAAAATAAACACGAATTAGGAACAGGTTTGTCATCAAAAAAAGAGCTATGGGGGAACGTTCTACATTTTAAATCTGTTAATGACAGAATTAGCAAATTACGAATAAAAGGTAAATGGAAAAATATAACGATGATTAATGTACATGCACCTACTGAAGAGAAAGAAGATGACGTTAAAGAAGACTTTTATAATGATTTGGAAGATGTCATAGAAGAAACCCCCAAACAGGACATGCTGATTGTGCTGGGAGACTTCAATGCAAAAATAGGTAGAGAGCAAGCTCATAAAAAAGTGGCCGGTATGGAAAGCCTACATAAAACTTCAAATGATAATGGATGGAGAGTCATCAACCTGGCAGAAGCCAAAGGACTGCAGATTAGCAGTACCAAATTACAAAGAAAGGATATCCACAAACAAACTTGGAAATCATGTGACAAGAGAACCTATAATCAAATAGATCACATTTTAATGAACAACAGAAATGCATCAAACATACTACAAGTTAGAAGTTATAAGAGGAGCTGAGTGCCACAGCGACCACTTCCTCGTTGGAGCAAAATTTAAAATAAAACTTAAGAGAGCTTTCTATGCTAAACTGCAAAGGTTACACCCAACATGTAAACCCAACATGTAACAGAGAAAAACTACAAGAAATTACAGTCAAAGAGAAATTTACAGATGAAATAAAATGTAAACTTGAAACTCTGCAAAACCCGTTGGAGGAAAGCGTTGACCAAACTTGGTTGAACATCAAGAATACAATTCAATCTACCACAGAAGAATGTCTCGGTGTGTTAACCACGCATAGAAAGAACAGATGGTTCAATAAAAAATGTGAAGAAGCAGTCATTAGGAAAAAGAATGCCAGACATTTAAGGTTAAATGACATCAACAACATCCAAAAGGAAGAGCAATATAGAAATGAACGTAAAGAGGCTACAAAATTAGTTCGACAGCAGAAGCGAGAATATACGAGTAATATAATCAAAGATATGGAAACTAATCACCAGAAAAACGAATCCAGAAAGTTTTTTAAAGAACTGAAGTTAATGAAACGAGGGCACCAACATAACACGTATGGTTTAAAAGACAAAAATGGGAATATGATAAATACCAATGAGAAAATGTGCAACACATGGAAAGAATATTTTGGTGAATTACTAAATTGTGAAGCTCCAAGTAACACTTTCCCACAGGAAGAGGTTCTAATGTGTGAACCACAAATTGAAGAACCTGCATTTGAAGAAATCCTATATGTAATCACACGACTTAAAAACAATAAGGCAACTGGGGCTGATGGAATTGCTGCTGAATTTATAAAGGCAGGTGGCCATGCATTGCATCTAAAGCTATATGAACTAATAATAAAAATCTGGAGGACAGAAGAATTACCCCATGACTGGAAAAGAGTCATTATTGATACCTACCTTTAAGAAAGGAGACAAGTTCCAATGTGAAAATTATAGAGGAATATCACTACTGTCCACAAGCTATAAGATATTATCCGCAGTATTACTAGACTAAAACCATATTCAGAAGACATATTAGGCGACTACCAGGCGGGTTTTAGACAAAACAGATCAACAATAGATCACATATTTATCTTACAACAAATAGCCGAGAAAAATTGGGAATATAAAAGAAATCTCCATAACATTTTTGTGGATTTTAAAAAGGTTTATGATAGTGTCCACAGGAATAGTCTATGGAATGCTATGCAGGAATTTGGAATACCAAGGAAGTTAATCAACATGACCAGACTATGCATGGAAGATACTTATAATATAGTAACATATAAAGGCAGGAAATCAGACCCTTTCCAAATAACATCTGGCTTGAAACAGGGTGATGCACTATCGCCGCTCCTTTTCAATATGGCTCTAGAGAAAGTTGTAAGGAAGGTAAAGGAGGAATGTAATATTGGAGGAACATCCAAGCTGCTTGGTTATGCAGATGATATAGATATTATAGGGGAAAATGAACAAAAGACATTGGAAATATTGACTCACTTAAAGGAAAAAGCCCAAAAGATTCTCTTGATATATAGTAATTTCAAGAGAAGGAATGGCTAAAATCTCTGGCAACCTACAAATAGATAATATGACCATTAAAAGAACGGAAACATACAAATACCTGGGTACAATCTTCAACTGCTCCAACATCATAAAGGAAGAAATACAAACTAGAATCAATTCTGGAAATAAGATATACTATGCACTACATCTACTAAAATCAAATGCGCTATCTCGTAACACCAAAATCACACTCCCGTGTGTTGCCGGGGCCCATAAGGGAAGCAAAGAATAGCAACACTGTAGCCTACCACGCATGTCGCAAGAGGCGATTAAGGAGACTTGATGGTTCCGTCGCCCTGCTACTGAGTGCGTGGCGCGACACTGTGAGCTGTGAGTTTCGTGTGGAGTGCTTTTGAATCTGCCCAAGTTATTTTTGGAACGTGACTGCATGTTCGGAGCAATGGCAGGTGGCTATGTCCCAGAGTTGACCGGTTTTTGCCTTATGCAGAAATGCGTGGATGCTGGGCTTCTGGCTGACTGCCACTGCCATCGGCGATGAACTGTATTTTCGTGTACTGTGAGGGTGAACATCTAGGAAACATCCAGATAGGAAAATGACTGCCGATTCCATCCGAGATGAATTGGGTGTTTCGTGGAGGACTGGTGTGTTGACATTCTGGCGGCGGCATTATACACAGTGTATCTGTGCGGGCTGTTGTTTGTCAAGACTCCTGTCTTTTCCACTTTTCACATTGGGCAGTGGGGAGCGTTTTGTGTGATATTCACTGGTACAGCAACGGAGCAAAATGGGGACGACCCGTTGCTGTGAAGTTGGAACTGCGACTAACTAACTAACTAACCAAAATCACAATATACAAAACACTGATCAGACCAGTTGTGCTATATGGCTCTGAAACCTGGAGTACAACGAAAGGAGACAAAGCCTTGTTACAAACCTTTGAGAACAAAGTTTTAAGACGCATCTTTGGACCCATTAGGGATACACAAAGTGGAGAGTGGAAAAGAAGAAGTAACAAAGACATGATATGTTTAAGTCCCCGCTAATCACTGGTATCATGAAGGCTAATAGACTACAATGGCTGAGGCACATAGAAAGAATGGAAGATAATAGGGAAACAAAACTCGCTTACACTAGGGAAATAAATGACCATAGATCCCGAGGTAGACCAAGAAGACGGTGGAGAGATAATATATATACAGACCTACAAGCACTTGGAATCAGCGACTGGCAAGAGAAGGTCAACCAGAGAGACGAATGGAGACGGCTTGTATCTGCAGCAAAGAACCTCAATGGCTCGGAATGCTGAAGAAGAAGAAGACCACGTGCCATCTCTATGTAACTATACTATTTACATGGACTGTCTCACTGTCTTGAGAACAGTTTTTGAGATGGCAAAGACCTATGAAGTATCCCAAACGTGGCACTAGAGAAGATTCTGTCGACCAGTTAAGAACTTTGTCTTGTCTTCAGAGAGTTGCTTCTTTGCTATGTATCTCCAAAATGTGCTTACACACGGAAACCGTGATACGCGGCATGGAAGATTGTTTTAGTTGTTCACTCCTGGATCATTACACCCGGCAAAATCTTTATCGTACTGGGTATCAGCGGCATTCTACGGTGATAGAAAAAGTTGGTCTGGCCAACATGGCTAACAGGCATGATTGTCAGTATTGCTAATGTTGAAAGAAACTGTTGATACATCTCAATGTAGTTTCTTACCGTTGTCTTTGCGCGAACTTAATGAGCTCCAAGATTTGAACCTACAATGGACACAGTAACTAGTAGTGTACTTCGACATACGGCTGGTCATAGCTGCCAATTTCTGTTTCCAATGTGCCCACTGTATTTAACGTCTTTCCTTGTGTCTTCTATCTGTGCTCATATACATCTGTTATTTGACAGGTTTTCCTCCTCAGTAGTTAATATTTACAGTTGTCCATTCCGATTGTATACATATTAAATAATTTCCTTAACTTCATTGAACTGAATCCCTACAGATGTCCACAATTCATAAAGTTATTCCACAGGATGTTCACTCACGTTATGAGACAGTGTACAGCCAATGTAGTGTGTCCCATTAGCTAATGTAGTGTGTAAAAAAATGTAGTGTGTCCCGTTAGCCAATGCAGTGTGTCCCATTAGCCAATGTTATGTGTCCCATTAGCCAATGTAGTGTGTCCCATTCTAGATGTTCTTTCAGTGACATTAGATTATGCATATATTGTCGATGAGGAAGATAGTTTGTTAGAGCGGTGATGTTAACCAATCTGGCAGCCTCATGACAGGCAATGAGCTCGGCTCGACAGATGGTGATGGAAAACCCAGCTGGCAAGAGAGTCCTAGAGTACTGTAATATATTGAGCTGACATTCAGTTATTCTATATCAAACAGATCACCCGACACTGATCAGTTATTTCCTACAAGAACAAAATACCTCTAATTTTCTCAAAGTGGGTGATGTAAGCATAAATTAAAGGGAGTTAGTTCCTTGGATGCCGGTCTCTCTGGCTGTGGGACTACAACACTTTCTCTCTGTAATCCCGTTTATCACGCAGAGTCTCATAGCGGAGCGAGAGCTGAGGCGGTTCGACCCCCGCTCGTGACTTGCGGGATACTGAGCCGGCCGCTCAGAAAGCAATGGCAAACTACTGAGCGTAATCTTGCCAAGAGATCAACATACAGCTGAAAGATGCTGGTGTTGACAGCTAAGTCCTGTAAAGGATATGCTAAAAAATTTTTAAAAAATAAAAAGTTCCTTGGATACAGAATGTATTTCAACATTTTCATTACAACACTCGTATCATTGCTGGTGTGTTCGTTTTTATTTTTTTTAAACGGGTTGAAAAACAAAGCATACATAGTTGCTACAGTGTACAGGCCAAGATGTTTTTTTAAATCATCAAGCCTTACCGAGACAGACATTTCAGCTTCCCAGCCAGCTGCTCCTTCATAGACTGAGTCAAGAAAATTAAAAGTATGAAAATGTGGTCTCTGTTCAGTGTATGATGAATTGCTTGGTACTAAATGAATGAAATTATGTAAGCATACAGCTGTTATATCAGAACCTGGGGGTGTCTTTGCTTGGAGATGAAGATTTTTCTTTTCAAATTTTCTCTCCTTCTATCTTGTCATCAAGCATTATATTATATTTGTGGTCTCAGCGGTTGAAAGAACGTTATTCAAATACTCGTAACAGTTTTGGTATTATTTCTAGTAGTTCTGTACTGAAAACTTCCATCCCATTGAAGCTATGACTACAAAAAGCTATTGTCAGCAGTAAGCTTATTCTGCACCAAGGAAATAACTCCATGCTCTTCCAAAATGATAAAAACATTTAAATATTTGTTTTTAAAAACTGGATGTCTGCATATCGAAGTTATTAAGCTGATTGTCTCACACTCTGGGTTTGTTTTCAGAATGCATCATTCAGACTACGAGCAATTTATGCAGAGACCCCTGGGAATTACTGCTTGGTGGGATGCTCTCGGCGGGCGGCTTGCAGTTCTGTAGAGAGAGATCAAGCTAGATGGGGTAAAACCTGTTACAATGAAGTCAACCCTCTCACTATGTGCCTCGCTGTTCTGTAGAGAGACCACGCTAGATGGGGTATAACCTGTTACAATGAAGCCAACCCACTCACTATGTGCCTCACTGTTCAGTAGAGAGAGACCGTGTCAGATGGGGTATAACCTGTTACAATGAAGTCAACCCTCTCACTATGTGCCTTGCTGTTCTGTACAGAGACCATGCTAGATGGGGTATAACATGTTACAATGAAGTCAATCCTCTTCTTTTTAACCATTTAAAACATGTGATATACGAAGGGGTTTCAAATGAAAACCTTAAAAGTGTGATAGAAATTATAATAACCATGCCATTGTCTTGTAATCTGTCAATACTGTTTAAGAAGAACACGGCAACATCATGTGGACAGTTTAAATATCACCACCCCACTTTTGACATGCACCAAAGAAGAGTAGCATTCTGTTATCTATTTTTTTTATCAGTTAGGGGGTGGAACCTATAGAAATTCATCAGTGAATAGAGGTCCAGTATGGAGATGTATTCCTGTCAGTCCAGCAAGTGTACGAGTGGAGTAGGAAGTTTCAAAATGGCATGACTTCTGTTGACAGACTGTTCACGACGGGTCAGGCACACCAAGTAGTGACCCCCATGGTCGATTGCAGCTGTTGAAGGCCTTGTACAGGAAAACTGCCAACTGACTGAGAGTGACATTGCCACACATCTTGACATCAGTTAAGGTTCAGCCCACCACATCATTCCTGACAGTACTGCAAAGTGTTTGCAAGGTGGGTTCCATGGCAGCTTACTCCAGAATTAAAATGACGACGCATTGATGCTTGCCAATAACTTTTGCAGTGCTTTAAAGCAGAAGGTGATGGTTTCCTATCAAGAATTGTTACTGGAAATGAAACTATGTTCATTACCACGAGTAAGAAACGAAGAGAGCGAGCAAGGAATGAGGCCATCTCTCCTCACTGAAACCAAAGAAGTTTCGCAAACAGCCATCTGCAGGGAAGGTTATGCCGACTCTCTTTTGGGATGAACGAAGTGTTATTTTAGAGCACTACATGCCAAAAGAGACAACTGTCACCAGTAATACGTATACATATCATCTCAGGAATCCTCTTCGACCCGCAATCAAATCCAAATGACGTAAACTTCTGAGTACAGGTGTCCTTTTACAACATGACAATGCTCGACCCCATACAACAGTTGAAACCATCAAAGACCTCCACTTTCAGTGTGTACCACATCCCCTGTTATTGGGAGGAAAGACTCTTTTGGTCCGATGGAGAGGTGCAGCAGGTGGTACATGAGTGGTTACACAGACAACCAAGAGCATTTTTTTCTACAGGAACCCAAGCACTTTATCTGCGCTGGAGGAATCACAATGAATGCAGTGGTGACTACATCAAAAAATGGTACATTCGTTCTTTACTTTTTCATAATATATTCACCAAAATAAACATTTAAAGTTTTCATTTGAAGCCCACTTTTACAAGTTAATTGTTCAATGTATGAGTTCTTTTGGTAATGATGTGTCATAAAAATAAAGTGTGAGAGTGTCATAACAGTTCAATGATCAGTTGCATGCTATAGTATGAGATAAACATTGTGAACATTTGTTTGTGTTGAACATATCTGTTAGCTGTTAATTCTTGTTCTTCTTCTCCGTTCATCCAGTTGTTGTTTTTTTCCGGACGTGATTGCGTTGTGCCTGTTTACAGCAGAGCTGCGTTCTTGCGCCGTTAGGCCGACACATCAGAATTCTGCCTGCATTTGTTGACCGGGTTAATCTTCCCAGGGTAATTCTTGTTCAAATCGTCATTATCATCAAGTATTTATGCCTTTAGGCTAGCCATGAAGGTTCTCATAATTTCATTTCACAATAAAGCTGTCTGTCTTGTGCTGCTCTCATTAAGTGCATTCATATCTGCATTGATATATCTTCGTGTATCTCTTTCATAAATGTTGTCATTATCTAACCCTTCCTCTTTGTTTCCCAGTATTTTTCCCTCAATGACTCTGTTGTTCACATAACACAGACAACAAATGGGGAAAGGACACGGACTGTCAACTTAGAATACACAAGGAAAGAGGAGCTTTCATGGCACTGGGAAACTTCTGGAAGTCACACAAAAATTAAAACTAGCACCAAACTTTGAATATTTAACTCTAATGTTACGTCAAGAGCTGAATATTGAAGAGGGTTGGCTATTAGAGACGATAAAACAAAGACAATTAATGTATTTTGGTCACTTGAAACGTCATGAGAGTTTGGAATGAACAAGGAGGGGTATATGCCTGGGAAGAGAAGAGGAGGAAGGCCAAAGAGAAGAAGGGTGCAGGATGTGGTGGATGATCTCCAGATGATTGTATCGGAAACGAGACATCTTTTTTTATTTTAAGCGGGACATCTTGTTTGTGATCGAAAAGTTTTCCGGAAAATTGTTATGGGAGCTAGGTTCTGCAAAGGACATGCTACTGAATGAATGAATGTTACATCAGTTCTGCTATACTGATCAGAAACATGGAGAAAGACTAAAACAATAACAAATAAACTACAAACATTCATTAACTCACGTCTGCGCAGGGAGAGAACTAAACATTCCAGTTAACCAAGGGGTGTAGGAAAGATGCATGTTTAATTATCAGGCTCTATCTCTCTCTCACAGAGAGAGAGAGAGAGAGAGAGAGAGAGAGAGAGAGAGAGAGAGAGAGAAAGAGAGAGAGAGACAAGACAGAGAGGGGGAGACAAGACAGAGAGGGGGGGAGAGAGAGAGAGAGATATGCACACTTAATTCCAATATTAGTTTGAGCACAAACATTTCAGATGGTTTACGCATGAAGAACTATCAAAACCATAAGATGTGGAATACGACAAGGTTGTGTCCTGTCCCCTCTCTTGTTCATAACCTATATCCATCCATCATGTGCCATGCCGGTAAGCGTGGGCGGTCATGTTCTGCCATCTCACTCGATCACCAGAGTCGTGGATCAGTTCCGTGTTTCTGTCTCGACCATGCCACAAGGCCAAGCCATCCAGATACTTGTTTCTAGGTCTTCCCCTTGGTCTGTTTCCCTCGACCTTACCAGTTGTCACCAAGTTCTCCAAATCATTTCCTCTCATAACATGTCCAAAAAATTGTGACTGTCTACGTCTAATGTCTCTGATCAGTCTACGATCTTCATTTGTTTCTTGAAGGACCTGTTCATTGGTCTTTCTGGCTGTCCATGGTATTCTTTGCATTTTCCTCAGAAACCACATTTCTACAGCCATCAGATGTTTTTCAGCCTGGCTGCTCATTGTCCAAGCTTCACATCCATATAAAAGTACAGGTTCTATGTAGCACCTCAACACTCTTTTTCTCGTTTCAATTGACATCTTCTTATTGGTCAGTATGTTTTTCATCTTGCTAAAGGCTACTTTTGCCATGGCGATTCTTGTTCTAATCTCTTCCAGGCATCTCCCATCAGATGTTATCACTGTTCCGAGATAATTGTACCTATTCACTTGTTGAAGAATATTCCCATTTACTTAAATATTACACTGTGGTATTTCGTTCTTCCTAGTGACGACCATAATCTGTGTCTTTTTACAATTTAATTCTAACCCTAGTTGTTCACTGTGTGTAACAACCGCATCTACTAAATTTTGCAGATCCTGTTCATTGTCTGCAATCAAGACTGTATCATCTGCATATCTAATGTTATTGATGCATCGTCCCCCAATGTTGATTCCTTCCATATCTTCAATATTTCTGAAAATATTTTCACTGTACAGGGAAAACAGATCTGGAGACATTACACATCCCTGTCTCACACCTCTCTTAATAGGCTGATATTGGCTTACTTCATTATCAACTCTTATGGCAGCTTGTTGTTTCCAATATATGTTTTTTACAAGTCTAAGGTCTTTCCCATCAATTTGTAGATCTTCAAGCATCCTTATCATGTTGACATGTCTCACTTTATCAAAAGCCTTTGTGTAGTCAATAAAGCAAAGGTGTAGATCTTTGTTTACTTCTATAGAACGTTCGATTACGGTTCTCAGTATATACACAGCATTTACTGTACCCTTGCCTTCTACAAACCCACATTGTTCTTCTCCTATTTCAGGTTGTATTTTCCTCCTCACTCTTTGCATGATAATTCTTAGCAAAATCTTCGTGATGTGACTCATTATACTAATTGTTCGATGTTGATCACATTCCAAGGCTCCTGATTTCTTTGGGATTGCAATAAATATAGAGTTACATAACTCCTGAGGTATATTTCCAGTATCATATATTGTATTAAAAAGACTGGTAACTTTATCTATTCCATATTCTTCTAAAGCATTAATCATTTCTGTTGTGACGCTGTCTGGACCGGGGGTCTTGCCAGATTTCATATGATTAAGAGCATTCTGAACCTCCATCTTCAAAATTGTTGGCCCTTCATTATTATTCTGAACATCATACTGTTCGTCTCTGTTATCGTCATAAAGGTTTTTCACGTAATCTGACCATACATGTAAAATCTGTTCTTTTTCTATTATGACTCTTCCATCTTTTGTCTTTAGGCAGCCTGCTGATGTACGTGTTCTTTGATTGGTAAGCTCCTGAATTCTTTTGTGCATTAGTTTCGCATTTTTACTGTTGTGTTGTTTTTCAATTTCTCTGCAATTTTTCTCAAGCCATGTTTCTTTTGCCTCCTTACATAAGGTTCTGACTTTTCTGTGAATTTCTTCATATTTGGCAGGATTATTTTTGTTCTGTCTTCTTGTTTCCATTAGTTGCAAAATTTCTTCAGTCATCCATGTCTTACGGCCCACTTTCTTTACTTTTGGAATAGTTTTTTCTGCTGCACAACTGATTGAATTCTTCAGCATTTCCCATTGATCATCTACATCTTGAAATAGGATCTCTAGATCAGACAATAAATCAAATTTGTTCTTTACTTCTATGTTAAAATTATCTTGTATTTCTTTGTCAGTTTTCAATTTGCACAAGTCATATTTAGGGTTTCCTGCTGTATACTTGACTTTCTTTAACTTAACCCTCAATGTGCCAGTAATTAATCTGTGATCACTGTAACAGTCTGCATTTGGAACTGTTTTTACAACTGTTAACGCATTTCGAAACCTTTTGCTAATCAGGATGTAATCTATCTGGTTTTTAATCCTGCTGTCTGGACTCCTCCATGTCCATAATCTTCTAGGATGTTGTTTAAACCAGGTGTTTCCTACCACCATTTCTTGTTCTTTTGCCCATTCTACAAGTCTGTAACCTCTTTCATTTCTCTCTCCCAAACCATGGTTGCCTACACTGCATCCATCGCTTTGCTTTCCTATTTTTGCGTTGAAATCACCCATTATGATATTTATTTCTGATTTTTTACAGTTCTTCAAAGCAGATTCAATGTCATTATAAAATTCCTCTATGCTTTCTTCACTGCTTTCACTTGTTGGGGCATATACTTGAATGACATTTACTTTAAAAGGTCTTCCGTTTAATTTTACTAATATAACTCTGTCTGACACCTATATAAACATATGTAAAGAAACCAGCCAAACAGAGACCGCAAGAACACTGCATGATGAACAGAAGAAGAACCATCAGCAAAAAACAATCTATGGTAACACAAAATACAACTATGGTGTTTGTCATTTTAATTATAGCAAGCAAAGAGTCCATTACAACATTATCTTGCTCGCATCCACAATTTTCTTCTTTTTTTCCTTGACAGCTTTCTTTGCCTTGGTGTTGGTTTGCACTTCGTCTTGCAGCTGACTGAAAAATGATGATGAAGACATTTTCTTCTGCTCACCCTGGGGAAATGTTTTTAAAGGGTTATTTTTTGTTTACACAAGTGAAGACAAGAAGAATCCTATAGCATAAATAAATGTCTTAGTTAGCTCATGCCTTCTCTTCCAGGAACCATGCCTTTCAACTCTGCTCTTTCTAACCCATTACGACATTATTTTTTTTGGCGCTTTCTCGCTTTGAACTCAAACGTAACCCATACACACTACGTCTAGTGGTGCTGAACTGAATTTTGCATGTGGATTAGCTTTCCCTATTAACAGCGTCCCTCACCATCAGGCGAACCCATTCCGACTTCAGAGATACTTGTAATTTACGTCCCCAAGTCAAGGACGATAAGTCAACATTTTAGTCCAACTGTCCGGTGTAGGGGTTGAACGATAATAGGTCAACATTTTAGTCCAACTGTCCGGTGTAGGAGTTGAACCCCTTACCTCGGCGTCAGCACACCGGATGTTTAAGAACACGTGCTGACATACCATTGCAACATTTAATATGACCAAAGTTCCCCAGTTTCTGAGACATGATGAGGTTTATAGGTCAATTTTCTTCGCTGTTCAGATCTTGTAAAATGTCAACATTTTGTTGCATTTTCTTGATCCAGGGTATTCTAACAATTGGTCTATAAAAAGCTTCAATTTTCTTCTTCAGTCTTTGTGAAATGGCCCATGATAGACATTAGTACTGTCCCCACAGGAAAGATGCATGCTTTCACAATTTTTATTCTTATCTGTTTGTTGGTGTTGTAACATTGGTTCATCATGTTTAAGAATTTGTATCTGTTGCAAGTAAAATACAAATCTCAACCTGTAACTGCATGGAGACTACCCTGGGTCAAGTGGCATTTCTGTCAGCAACACCAGCGATGATACAAATGCCTTACCTAATTTGGTGCTGAAGGATAATATACTGCAAAATATGACATCCTATTTGGACAGAAGGACAATATACCACCATACTAGAGCCACCGTTTTATGTTTTATTTCATGATACCTTCTGGAACTTCAATGCAGTGAGTGGAAATTTACATTATAATATTAGTTCATTTGATTGTGTACCATGTTTGGTTCAAACCTACCCTTTTGTTTGCAAATGAATCAGTCAATGATGACAGTTTTCACTCAACATTTTCTGTATAATTAATGAGTTCAAATTCAAAACAAAATCAAATGGTTTCTTTACTATTATCTTCTGGTTGCTAATACACATGGAGATTGTTATGTAAATGTTGAGTCTGATATGTGGACCTGTTATGATCATTAGATGGTTCAGGAGATATGTAGTCTGTGGTATAGATTTTGTTGCAGCTGTAATCCTAGTTTATTTGGAAGAAGTGCCCTTTCTTGATGCTATTTATTCACAAAGTTTACAAAGGAGAAAAGTATTTGCTTCATCAGATTACCAACTACATTCAGCTAACTGTTGCAGACACAGCTGTAATGAAAAACAGCAGATTGTCGAGTTGTGACCGAAAAGCAGAAAGTTCTTTAAGATAATTTGTCTAGAATAAATTCCAAAGGTCTATCAGCCAATTCAAATTTATTGAAATCTGCAAGCATGTACATGTGGAGGGTGCCAGACCACAAAGACTGAATAGAAAGTCAAATAAATATGCACTTGCATGCAGATATATTTGCAAATTTATCAACTGAAAATGTAGTTTCCACTCCTTACAAGGCAGCAAAATAAAATAACAGGAAACCACAACAACGGACAACATAGATACCTTTATCAATGTGATATTTCTGTCCACTTTACTCATCTGCTCCAACTGTCTGAGCGCCTTCTCTTTGCTGTATTTGTTTCCAAGTCCAGGTTTTAATTTCGCCACAACCTTCTCCCGGGCTTCCTTGGCCTTTTTCCGTTCACGTTTTTCCATCTTTTTCTGCCGACGAGCTCTCTTTTTATCGGTTGATGACATTTCATCAGTTGCTTTTATGTCTCCTTTTTTCTTTTCCTACAGAAATAACAACAAAACTCAATTAGTAGTTAAGAAACCTATGCAGAGTCTATATCTAGTTCTTCAGTTATGAAGTGTCCACATAACTATAAACTGACAATTGAAGTATTTTCGTTACCTGGTGACACATTACAGGTTTTAGGGCGCTACAACAAAGCAGTAGCTTAACCCTTTAACGGGCAGAGCGGCCGCTTCCGTCCGATACTATTATGCATCGCAAAAACGTGATTTCTCAGCCTTACGATACTTCCGACGGCTACTTTAGCTTTCGCCGATAGCTTGACAACATGGCCGCCATTTGTAAGCACCGACTATGAATTTGAACGGACTTGTTACGGACGTTTTTTGATAGTTTTCACGCTTAGTTTTTCTAAACGGATTTCGGCGATTCTTCAAGTGATAGCCGAGATTTCGCTAGGTTCAATTTAAGTGACATTAAAGTTTACGAAGTTGACTATTAATTGGAGCTAGATATCAGTTACAAAGCGTTACTTTGCATTAGCAGTCTGAGTCGGACTTTAAAGAAAGTGATTATGATTCTGAAAATGTGTTTGTAAATTGCCGTATAGATGCTGGAAAATCACAAACAACATGCTGTATTTCGTAAATATTTGTGTTCATATATGGATTACCGGCAACAATCACGTGAGTAACATATTCTGTAAGCTTTTCCCTTCATTGTGTTGTTTATTTAACTAAAATCGGTTGACTAACACCTTATTTATGATGTTTTTACTAACGCAACCCAAAATTTTACCGAACCTGAAAAAAATCTTGCCCGGTCAGGGCTAAAAAATGGACAAGCGTCTGCCCTGTAAAGGGTTAAGAATGGCACTGTAAACCATGAGAAGACAACTTTTGCCCTTTGTTGTTTTCACCTAACAAAATGCCAATGCTGTTTGTGACATGTTATTTCCATTGTAATTAAATGTCAATGCTATATGAGATATACCTCTTGGAGGTAGTCTTATTACAAGACCAAACCATATGACTGGCTGTCTTTTGGTAAAATTCACTGCTAGCATTTGTTCCGGGACAATTTCTGATCTTTCTTTTCTTGTTGATCCATTCAACAGGCTAGGAAGGGATTTTCTGGTTTCTGCTTTTCCACTGATCCATCACTTGCAGGGTTTGCCTCTTGCTGTTTCTAATGTATCTACTTTCAATGCTACTTGTAGGTAGCATTAATAATTGACTGAATCATCAGACAGTCTTTCGATAAAATCCATTGCTGACACTATGCCTCTTTCTCATCATCCAGGTCTTATCCTGTGTAGAACCTGGCTTCAAAAACGGTCTTTCAAAAACCCTCACTATCAAAATCCCCCATAAGTCTGTTAACAGTCCTCTCTATCACATAACCCCATAAGTCTTTTGAAATGCCTCTCATTCCCAGAGTGCAGTCTTTCAAAATTCCTCCCTATCATATACCCCCATAAATTTGTCTAATTTCATCGTGATCTACCACACCCTGAACCCATCTCTGCTGGAGTCTTCCTTTTCTATGCTCTCCATGGAACACTCTCCACAACTGCCTACATCTAGACGATATTTCTGATCGTGTCTGTTTTAGTCACATTATGTATTTTTCACAATTATTGCTTCTCTGTTGTTACAATTTGTATCCCTTGATATCCTGTCAAGTTCTGACTCTTGAAGCACCATGTTGCAGGAAGCTGTGTTAAACATGGCACTATCTATTGGCAAACACCAAATACACCCAGCCATAAACTGAAAATCAACCAGAATCAACTTTTGATTACGTCATATGTGTCCAGTGTTTCGCCCTTTAACACAAGCAATGGAGTATTGTTTAGAACTGAATACAATTTACAGCTAGGCGTAATTAATAACTATAATGTTATCAACAAAATATAGGATGCAAATGTGTAATTTCAAAGCTTTCTTTTCAAAATCCCATGATACTCATTTGTGAGTTGCAGACTTGCCCTGACAGATGTGATCATTACATGGTCTTCTAATGCTCCCTATCTTTAATAAACAGAAAGAAAGGTACCTTTTCACACACCTTGAGATTTATTGGGTATATGTTACTGGCTCCATATTTGTCTAGATTAATCAGCACTCGATAAACAATATGGTGAATATCATGCCAGCTTTCTTTAATTTTTTTTATTTCCACATATTCTCAAAATTATTAAGAATTACATTTTTGCTGTCTCCAGTTTCTTTAACATTTAATAACAATTTGTTATTATTATTTCATATACATTTATAAATTGTATGAAATATATATATGACTGTGATCTTACATAAACTTCCTCAGGAGCCAATAGATCAGCATCGGCTGTTGCAATTGGTGCTACTTCTTCCATGGTAATTGCCGGTGTGTTGACAATGATCTTGATTTCTGTACCAGGCTGTTGACAGAGAGCAAACAAGCAATGCAAACAATCTGAAAGTCATGATTTACTACTGAGCCTTTCTAATCTACATTATTACTGAATTATTCCTTCAGAAAGCCATGGTGATTATTTCATAGACTGAAAAATAAAAATAGTTAGTTGCACATCCTTTCCAGAACGTAGCAGTCAACCCCAGCATTTTATTTGGGCTGTTTGTGATTCCTGGCAAGTTTACATTAAGTAGTTTGCCATTGTTTCTGAACGACCGACATTCATACCATTGTATGGAAACCAATGCAAGGCAGCCTGCTTCCAAATTTCCCACAGCTGTGTTTCAAGCACGGTATGCGTGACTACAAATTGCATTCATAACCCTTTCACTACAGACCCGGCCACAGACTATTATCTATTAGCAATCTATTAAACAACAACAACTGGAAAATATTTTGCTTTCTTTATGTAAAGTGCCAGGGAAACATGTTTCGCATGTGTGTTAATGGGGCCCTTAGTGAAAACAAAGAATAGTGACACTGTAACCTGTCATGCATTTTATAAAAGGCAACTTCATAGGGTTTTGCCTGGGATTGGCTTCTTTATCCTGGAAAAAACTTCAGCTGCAAAAGTTAACTAACAATGACCATCAGAAAGATGGCCATCTAAAGATCAGAAAAATTTAAAACTCAGCCAATCAAGGGGTATGGGGGAATCTTCTAGAGCAGTGGTTCTCAACCTTTTTTGGTCCATGCCCCCTTCAACCATATGTTCAGAACGTCACCCCCCCCCCCCCTTACACAGTATACATAAAAATGGAAGCTAAATTTAATAACATACTAGAACAAGTCTAGACATCTACATAAAACGTGTCCTTGCGGGTCTACTTACGTTATAAAACGAACTTCATTAGGGCGAGAAGTATAGAACCGTAATATATAGAGGGAAAAACAATATCAAGTATCTGGTTCTTGTATTAATCTGTCATTTCATAACTGTCATTTACTGCCAATATAGTACCTTGCGGTGTATGGCAGAGGGGTATTTGAGCCTGAGGAATAAAGGCCGCGTGGCTAGTGCAGTCGCCGCGAACTGTGCAGGTTAGGATTTTCTTTTTGCCCCCGACAGAAAAAAATCTGACACCTTACCGAGGGATCGAACCCAGGCCTCCCGAATGAGAGTCCGGTGTTCTAGCCTCTCGGCCAGCCGCTCCTCTCTCTTGTATTAATGCGATCTTGAAATAATCTTAAATTCCCTCCTGGAGGGGAATTTCCCCACCGGTTGAGAACCACTGTTCTAGAAGAAGTATGAAGTGAAGCAGAGAAAGTCACAATGAGGCTGGATTGCCAGCTTACTTCTTTTCATCTATATAAAGCTCCAGAATTGGCACCAGGAATGCTAAAGCAATTATTAATTGAGAAAGACAGCACATAAGAAATGAAATATGGGATTAGCATTTTGAGATAAAATAAAACAAGGTAGAATGGAGCATACAAAAAGCTTAAATATACAGAGGAAAATGACCTACACACCAAAGGCATAGACCTAATGCTATCTAAAGAGGCAGAGAAAGCACTAATAGAGTGGGGAGCCGTTGAGTTCTAGAATAATAATATCCACACTTAGAACCACAAAAAGGACAGTAAAGATGAATTGTGTTACGCACCAACAAATGACAAAGATGATGCCATTAAGGAGGAATTAAACGTGACACTTCGATGTACTATACATAATCTAAGAAATGGCAATAGCACCATTTTAATAGGTGACCTAAATGCCAAGATAAGATCAGATAACACAGGTTTTGGAGAGATTTTGGGGAAACATGGAAAATTATTCATCAATTTTTGCAGTGAATCAATATGACACAGGCAGAAGTGTTTTTCTGGATAAAAGCAACATGGGTTACATAAGACCAACAAACAAAAAATAAAATAGATCATATCTGTGTTAATAAGAAATTCAGACTATCATTACATGATGTAACAGTTTTTAGAGATGCTAATGTACATGCTTACCACAATCTGAATTAAGTTTGAAACTCCAGAGATTCATAACATCTTATAAACACAGAAATAAATACAAAGCAGGATCTCTCAGAGAAGAAGCTAAGGACCAATTTATGGTCACAGTCTTTAATAAATACCATATCATGCAATAGTTAATATATGAGGTGAGTGCAAAAGACTGCTGGAAGCGGGTTCAAAGCTTTTGGAACAAATCATGTAAAGACCTTGGAAAAAGGAATAAAAACATGAAGCATGGATAATTTTTGTTTCTTTGCTTGCTTTGAACTCAACTGTAGACTCTATATGTGAGACTACTTCTAGTGCACTGTACTCATTTTGTTTGCATGTGGATTAGCTTTCCATATTACCAGTATCCCTCGCCATCAGGCAAAGCCACTCCGACTTCAGAGGTACTTATTTACATCCCCAAGTCAAAGACAAGAAGTCAACATTATAGTCCAACTGACTGGTGTTGAACCCTCTACCTCAGCACACCAAATGTTTAAGAGTGAGTTTGTCCATTCGGCCATGCTGACCTCCAACATGGATAATGTCAGAAACAATAAGAAAATAAAAAGAAGAAGACTTTAAGTTTGGTGATGGCAGATAAATGAAGTAGAATAATTGTACCCGCATTGGTGTATATCTGAAGTTACTGAGTGCATCCAGCTGGTGGAACAGCTTATTGAGTTCTTTTTCTATCTTCTCACATTCTGGATCAGCTTTCACCTCTTCTGTCTCAGTCTGAAAAAGATGAATTATTTTAATTAAGAATTCTACATAAGCTGTAAAATTACAGTACAAGTGAGGCGGATAACTCTGGATCGCATAAACTGTGTTGCAGCATTATGAGGAGTGACAAGCCATCTAAAGGACCATTTTCTATACCTTGAGGGGCAATGGGTACAGGTGCATGCCCATTATTGTTATCCATCAATCAGCACTCAATGGGGGATCTGGTCAATATCATGCTGGCTGCCTTGACTTCCCAAGACATTTTCTGGTGCCCATGTTAAGCTGGGCCGACCAAATCAATTTTAGAAAAATTTACATTGATAAGGATCTCCCATGGCCGCCGGGCCAGCAGAAGACTATCTAGCCACTACTCTACCGCAGCTCTGATACAAAATGTAGACTTGTTACAAATGTATCTTACATCTCAGGGTATATCATCTGCATGTGGCACAAAATAGTCACATATCACAAACAAAATCTGGCAAATTCCGTCGCATGTAATATGTCATATAAAATTTAAAAATGCATATTAAATAGTCCGGAAGCAGTTTCCAGCTATGAGTCTGTGATGCAGTAGGTTCATCACATGTTGTAGGTCTGAATGCACGGAGGAATAGGTGGCCAGTCTTTCCCTCACTTAGCGAGATGACAAGTGCAGGTGTCAAACCCTCATGACACCATCAGCGCTGCTCTACACATTGTTTACTGCAGGCATGTTTTTGTTTTATTTCAGGCATTAAAACATGACAAATCACACCTAAGCTTGCCAATGTCAGTAACTGAACTGAAATGTTTCAGAATTTTATCTTGGTTGGAATATCTGGTTTAATTTTTATAAAACTATTGACATAGTTAATCATTATCATCATATCTTCCACTTTTGCCGTCAAGTGTCATGGGGAGAAATAATTGGCGCTCCAGCAGCAGATGGGTGGCATTGGATAGTGTCATTACGTGTGATTGTACAATGTCTTTGATGTCGTCAATCCATTTTCTTCTTGGGTGTACTCTTGCTCTCATCACAGATGATCTTTGATGTAGGGCCAATGATGGTATTTGATGGTGTTGCATGCTAACGAGATGGCCAAACCACTTGATCTTCTGTCTTTCAATAAATGTGGCACAAGAAGTAGTTAACAGTAGATGAAAACACTCTTTCTGAGAAGACACATAGTCAAATCTTCTTCCTTGATCCTCTTTCAAGGGAACTGTGTCACACCTAGTTATGCACCTCACATGTCAGTGTGTCCGACATCAGCAAGCATTTGTGTACGATCTTATTCCTCTAGATAGATTCCATCCAAGGGAACAGGCTCTGTCTATCCGGGAGATACTTTCCAGATGATGAAATGCAAGGAAATTACACTTTCCAAGAAGTGATCAACCGTAAGACATGGACAATTAGACAATTTAACTGCAAGTTTCCATACCAATACTAGTCACCTAGTATCAAAAAATTTAATTCAAAGAATAGTTACCCCAAAAATTGAAAACACTTTCCAGATTTTATCTCATGTTTAGCATTACAAGTTTCAGTTTCTATATGTTCACATCACATCTACTCACATTATAGCAAGACATTTGTATTTTGTAATTACTGTACTTGCAATTACAGTACTGGGTCATGGACATATTACTTTACCTGCTGCTGCTTGACAAACTCCTGCTCATATAGTTCACCCAGGCTGAGCTTACTCTTTTCCTGATCAAGCACAATTCTCTTCTTGAATTCAAACACTTCCACTTTCCGCTTTTCTTTCCTCTCAATATCAGTATATGTCTGTGTTAAAAAAAAAATAATAATAAGCAAGCGTTTATTTTAAAGAATACTACTTAAATGCTAAAATGGTTGTATTGAAACTCTCTAGGATATTTATGGATCAAATCATCCCTCATGATCTATCAGTCATATATACTTTATGTATGCTCCAACATCTTCTTGTCATATGTTCAATGTTAAAAATGCCATTTGGAAATGTAATAGCTGTGTCTGACATTGATCTAAACTATTAATCTCTTATAATAATTAATAAGTAGAACCTCTTTTTACTCTTGTATGTGCCTCTTCAACTTCCAGAACAAACACTGGTGACCACATAAGACATAACTGAGTAAGGCATTGAACTTGTCACTTTATATTGGATCTGTTGACTAAGAAAATTCCTCTGACAGCTTTGACAGGCAATCAATCCCTTTAGAAACTGATGAGGTACTATGGGACCATACAGAAGATCATTATCTTAAGATGGCAACAGATAAACACATATAAAAAGTTCCTAATGATGGAAAACTAAGATACACATGAAATAAGAACAGTAGTGCGACAGAAATGCCTTATGTCACGTCACCTTCATTATTCTTACTGCCTATAGACTGGATTATGAAGACTACCACAGAATTAAATGAACTCCTACATACCAGCTTGATTATCTGGACTTCGATGACAACACTGCCCATACACGAAACCAGATGCAAAATAAATTAAACATACTAATTTAAACAATGGGGGAACAGACAGAGATATTAAATTAAGAATACAAAACACAAGATTAGCTTTCCTTCGCAGTAGGAATTTTGTGGAAATAAAAATAATGCAACCTAGTCCAAACAGAATATGTAACATCAAATCAGTACTGCTGTAAGCAGCGGAAACATGGAGAACAACTAACATGATTACCAATAAACTGCAATCATTCATTAACTGGTGCCTGTGCAGAATAGAACTGAAAAGGTTTGGCAGTGACTAACGCAGAGCTTAGGATAAGAACTACACAAATTAGGAGAGGAAGGAAAACACGTGGCCACTGGACGAGCCCCCATATAATGCCATGGAGGAGATGGGATAACCATTGAGCCTTTCCATCTTATACAGGCTAAAGTCATAACCACTGAAACCGAACTTGCACAACAAGACACGGAGATGGTTTTTTCACAGTTTACTTTACTACGACTCTGCACTTGACATGTCGATAACACAACCAGTTGCTCCACAGAAAAATCACAAATATACCTAACAATGTAGACACATTCTATTCTACAAGAGCGGCATAATTTTAGCCATGCTCTAGTAACAAGAACTAGGTCCGACATTGACGCTAGTTCGAGTCTCGCTGATCTAAGGTGACGTTTTGCGCTTGCACACTTTTTATGCTTTTGTAACCAATGCCGTGCAAAGTGTCTTACAATCCTCTCACAGGACTGTGCAAGACTCTAAGCTACCTGTACTCAATAACCCATAGCCTGACCCAGGTCTATGGCAAGGACACATTCTGAGAAAAAAATTATACTACTATAATTAGAAATTCCTTTTTTCTGGAACCCACAGGGCAAAGGAAATGGCAGAGGAGCTGAAAACACAAGACATGAAGTAAGCTATAGGAAATAGCAAAAGATAAGAGATGGCTTGGCGTACGTTTGTTGAGAGGTTAATGGGTAAATGGGCAGAAGATGAATATTCTCTCTAGGATGTTTTGATAGATGTATCTGGTACCTGATATTTCATCATTTTAAAGCAAAGTATCAAATTTGCCAGGTTCTAAGTAAAGTCTAGGAGATGTACCTCGTCTTTAATTCTTTGCTTGATGATGTCTTCTTGAGTCTTTGTAGTCACTTCGGTGATGACAGGAGCTGTTGCAAAGACAGAGGCACATGTAGTCAATAGTGATGAATACGGGTCAATGTTTAAGCATGAGTAATTGCCACATTTGATCATATGCTGTCAGTGTTAAGGATGTGCAATTGCCATGTTTTATCATATATAAAACCATGATAGTTAGCTTAAAATTATTGTTAGACCATTTAAATAACTGTGGAAATAGGTACATTGTATATTTCAGCTTGAAACATTCATCTTGTTGCCTTAGTTTATGTTGCATGATTTTGTCAGTATTCACCTGACCAGGTGCAGCCAAATATGCCATGCAATAAAATACTAAACAACTTGACATCATATGTTTACCTGCTTTTGCTGTGTGCTGAAAATCCAACACTTTGTCTAACAGGCTGTTTTCTGGACGCTTTGAAGATGACACTTCTCCAGTAAGTTCCCATGAAGCTTCCTTTAAGCTCTGCTCCTCCATCTCTCTAGCTTTTGCTTGCAACTGAAAGAGCCATCAGTATTTTAGTTTCTCACATTAATATAACTATTAAAACAGCATTAGTAAGTGTAATTTAAAAGTTCAATATAAAATTACTTTTTATTACAAAAAGCAACTCGCTAGAAACTTAAATGTTTTTATTTCTTTTTCAAACACCTTCATACACGTTATGAGAAGAAATAAACTGGAGAATTTGGTGACAACTAGCAAGATTGAGAGCAAAGAACAAGGGGAAGGCAGAGAAGAAAATATCTGGATGGCTTGACCATATGGCAGGGTCGAGACAAGAACACAAGAGTTGATCCACGACTCTTGTGATTATGTAAGATGGCAAACACTTGACCGCCCATGCTTATCGGCATGGCACATGATGATACATATTCAGATGTCAACCTGAATATATTTAAACACAGTAGCAATAAATTTGAGGTTACTGACACCGCCAGTTTGTCCTCAAACAAAGCGGAAAGAGACCTAAATAATTTTCTCTGTTCTCCATATGTTGGACACTCTTGCAGGAATTCCAGTTACATTCATTGAATCGCCTATCTTTAGTTTATTAAACAAATTTTATTTTGGCCTATGGTCTGTTTATTTGGGAAAATATATGAGATTATAGTTCATGCATAGAACTCCTCCTGAGCACCAGGTTGGAGTCTTGACGAGATACCTAATCCCCATGGGGAAAACATGACCAAACCAGGCCCAATCCCAGCCAGTCTGTATGTGCTGTTCTGAATCATGACCTGCTAATATCCTAAAATGCCTCCCTGTAGATGTGAAGTTCCAGCACTAGTCTTGCACACCCCGCTGCTTTCTGGAGCAGGGAAGGAGAGCTCTGAAACAGTCTGTGGAGATAGTATGTTGTTATCAGGGCAGGAGTAGTTTCCACACCAACCTCACTCCACTAGATGCAAGCCTTTTTCAGGGCTTAAATGATCGGAACACTGATGCATCGGAAACCAATGAATCGGAACATCAATGCATCAGAACACCGATGGATCGGAACACCAATGCATCAGCCTTGGAGGGTTACAACTCAATCCTCCGAGGGTTTCACCCACCAATCAGTGTTCAAAATCTTGACTATATAAATGGCATTAAATGCTTATTACCTTTTCTTGTTTTAGCTCAAAGGTTGACTTTTGTGTGCTGGGCCTAGCATCAAGTAGCTTGTCTGTTTCATCATCACTTTAAATATAGAAATAACAAATTAGAATGCTTTAAACCGAATTATACAAATTATAAATTGAAGTATACACACATACATTTATCAACATAGTCATTCCAATGACTGCATAAAATAATATTATATTTCATGAACTAATATAAACTTTTAACAGTGAAATAATTATGCCCAGTATAATGTCATATACATACACACAAATAGCGATAGATCACACAAATGGAGCATAGATCCTCAACCAACTCGCACCAAGCCCTCCTAACTTTTGCTATCTCCCACAATTCCCTCCATGCCCTGCTCATATTATTTATCTGTCTCTGATTATTGACTTCTGGTGTTTTAGGTTTAATTTAATTTTTCCCTACGGGTTCAAGAGAAAGGAATTTATAGATATATACTATTGACAGGTGTCTCAATCTATATCTTATTCTTCTGCGTTCATCCTGAGTGTTTTTTCAAATATAATTACGGTGTGACCGGTTATGCGCCCTTAGGCCAACACATCCGACTTTGGTGGGCATTTGTTGATCGGGTTAGCCTTCCCGGAATCTATACCTTATCAAGCGCCAGCAATTTTTTTTCACCTCTTCATTCTCTTGAATTTGAAAAGAATGAATGTGAATTCAAAAAAAGAAACAATAAACAATACCTTGCACAATTTGTTGCCTAGCATGTTTCACTGTACCTCAACAGTCACACATGGCAGATTGAAATATCATATGAAGTAAATAGATGAATTATATCTTGGCTGGAATTTGTTATCTCCATGAGTTCCACATGAGTGATTCTGTCATACCAAATCAGTCTGATTCCGTGCGCGTGAATATTTGCAGCTTATTAGTAATTGTTTCAGTTGTTCATGTTTCCTATACACGCAGCTGGACTGATTCGACATCAGAATTACATGTTTTAAGTTTGGACCTAGATTTTGACCTTCACACAATGCCTATTGCTACGACAGCTCCTTTTGCACTAACAACATGCTCTATCTAAATGTCTCTTTATATACATTCTCATGGTCCACTATTTTACTGAAGGAAAACAAGATTACAAGAATGCACCTATCTATAAACCCACCATCTGGCAAATTATGGGCAATTTTTAAGATGGAACAAAAGGGTCGTTATTTTTGGCAGATACTTTCAGATGTTGAGTGGGCTTATTTCTGAGCATTCATTCATTGCTGTTGTGATTTATTATGATGCTGGTATTTATGGCATGTCCCATTAGAATTGTAGGGGTGGTGGGTACGCAGACAGAAAAGGGGGAAGCAGGGAGACATGCACACACACTCTCATGAACATTTATGCATATAATTATTTTATAAATTTAACAAACAAAAACTGAAGTTACAACAAACAACTAACTCATGTTAAGACATGCCATCTTAACTTCATAAAGTGCTAACAAAAGAATTCAAAACCATGTTGAAGTCAATCAGATCACAGATCTAGAGGAAACTTGCATACCTTTGTAGTAAGTCACTAGAGAAGGTCACTTTCTTGTCACGCTCCGTAACTGCACCAGCAGTCCTGGTACTATCTTTAGTCTTCTTATTCTTGTCACCTTTTGCCTCAGTACTGGATTCATTCTCCTCAACATCACTCATCTCTTCTGCATCATCACTCATATCTTCCCTATGATCACTTATCTCCTCCCCATCATCACTCATCTCCTCCTCATCAGCACTGTCCTTATCACTTGCAACATCTTCATCTTCTGGATTTAACTCAGAATCATCGAGATCACTCATTTGTGACTTGTCAGTTTTCTCTTTAGATCCTTCTGTGGCAATCTCATCATCAGGTGGGTCAAAGAAGTCTTCGTATTTAGCACCCTCAGCGTCCTGAAATATGCAAATGACAGGTTATATTAAATATACTATACTGGATATGGCCAATAGTCATACATTGCCATTCTGGCAACATTAAAAAGAACATTGCAGAGAAAATGAACCTGTTATATGCCTTGTGATGTTCTGGGTATATGGTGCTGGCCTAGTGTTATAGATCAGCTGACAGCCAGCAGATGATGATGTCAATATCACATCAGTCACCTTTACTGCCCAGGACATTTCCTGGCTGTTGTGCCCCAGAGGTTTCTTTGGCTAATTTATTAGCTGTCTCATTGGTTAAATTGCAGATTTTTCAAACAGGAGCTTCAAACTAAGGTATCTGAAGGTCTGGGAGGAAAAGTATTTAAGGACGTAAAGCATATGTCAATAAGATACACTAGATGGGTGACAAGTTCCTTTCCTTGATTTGTTTTCTCATAGGAAAAATCATGTGGTATCCATTTAAAGAGGGTGAACTGACCAGAGAACTATACTGATAGGGAAAATCAAATTTTGTCACTACTGAAAACTGAAGTCTGGACCACAACACTGGTAAGCCAGTTTAGTCTTCACTAGGCTACTACAGCTATGTTGCTATCCATATTAATCATTATTCACTGATTTCATCAACCATTTTTTCAGTGAAAAACAAAAATCTTTAGTAATAAAAACTTAGCAGTAGGGCAAGCATGATAGGGGGCAAGTGTTTGCCTGTCCTCACCTCTACCTCAGTGGCTAGCTATGATCCAATAGACATCGTTACAGTCAGGTTGTCTTTCTTATACCCTATTCACAGCTTGAGGATCTGTACTCTTGCGGGCTCCCAATGAAAACCAACTCCTGAGCACATTCTATTACAGGCTTGGACTCCTGCACTTTCCTCTGCTGCAGTGTGAGGTTTTTACAAGATGTCTTTTTACACCACGAGTGGTCGTTGTCATCGCTTGGCTGCAGAGGCTCCACTTCGGTTGACATTACTGGTTCGGATGATCCCTACAGTTAGGTGTTTTGACCCCTTTGTCTATCTGGATTTTAATAAAGTACTTGGACAGCACTGACAAAAATGCACCCCTTCCTCAAAGTGCATGCGATCGAAGCACACTTCATGCTATGTCTGACAAATATGTCACACTTGCATCACTTTCCCTTTTCTAAGTGATATTAAATTTGTACACACATGCTTAATGTGCCGCTTATGTTGAAATCAACACCCAGATATAGTCTCGAAGTTTCATGTTATGGCGCCCATATATATTGATGGACTGTTAAACCATGTGCTCACACTTTACTGTAAATCACCAAATCCCTCGATAACAACCTTATTTGCTGCATTGTAACGCTTATGATGGCTGAATATTTCCTGAATAGCTTTTTGTTCATTTAAAGTTTCCTGGCCATAGCAAGCAAAATTAACGATATTTCTTTTTTTTTTTTTTTAAATTTCCCCCAGGCTTTTCCCAACGGTGAAATTCTAATGTTCCAGTCTCATGTTTTATTTTCCATTTTCAGGCTGCTATGACTCTTGTACAAAGCAAGCAGAATATAGACATGTCACATATTTACACCTTGCAAGCAGAATATAGACATGTCACATATTTACACCTTGTTTCTCATAGTTGTTATAATTACTACAACTGAACATACTTAAAATAACAAAAGCAACCCAGATTCCAGCTACTAAATTTCTGAGACATGGAAGACAAGAAACTTCTAGACTATAAAACTAAAATATTACTAGACATCACCTTCAGGTATAGAAAGAAGAAAAATCATTGAATATCAATGGCATAAAGACACACTTCGTTGCTGCTCAAGGAAATTTAGTTTTCTATTAGGGGAAGAATACATTGTCCACAGTAGAAGGCAGAAATATTATCACTCCTCCAGCCACCGTTCCACATGTTCAATTAAAACAATATTATAAATAAAAATGCAAGTCTTTGCAAAGACAACAATGCTGACAACACATTTCCCTAATGAAAATATGCTTCATCAGCATTCAATACAATGTATGACAATAACAACAGTATATCATCAGACCACCAATTACCAAAAAAAAGTATAAGTAACTCTGTTTACTTACATGACATTCTGAAGGTGAGGCTGATATTTTCTATGACTGAGATGTGCACAAGGGCTGTTATGGTCTGGTATTGACACCCATTTTATTAGACATGATACTGGTTAAGAAAAACTACCATTACTTTGGACTGAACCCGGATCACTATGCTAGTAAGCAAATGAACTAACCACCAAGTCACTTCAGCTCCATTCGACCAATTCAAAGGCAAATTATGAAGTCAATTACAGAAAATAATCAAAGCAAACATCTAGTTCATATCTATAACTATCACATACAAAATATGGTAGAGGGGCAGCAGTAGTGCAACAGCTAGATTTCAACTGCCGTATCGGTGGTCTAGGGTTCAATCTGCATTGGGGCAATTTCGCATTTTAAAAACTAAAGTGGGCTCCTGGGACAACCCGGCCTGAAATGGGTACTGGAAATATCTTGGGAAGTAAAGGTGTCCAACGTGAAACTGACCACATCAGCTACTGAGTACTGTTTGTTCTATACAAATATGGGTCTAGCTCACAATGCTCAATGCACCTTCAATCAATCAATCAATCATGTGCCATGCCGGAAAGCATGGGTGGTCATGACTCGCCATTTCACTCGATCACCAGTGTCGTGGATCAGCTCAGTGTTCCTGTCCTGTCCATGCCATGTGGCCAAGCCATCCAGGTATATTCCTCTCGGTCTGTTCCCTTCGATCTTGCCAGTTGTCACCAAGTTCTCCAATCCATTTCTTCTCATAACATGTCCAAAAAATTTTGACTGTCTATGTCTAATCAGCTTACGATGTTCATTTGTCTCCTGTAGTACTTGGTCATTGGTTTTTCTGTCTGTCCATGTTATTCTTTGCATTTTCCTCAGAAACCACATTTCTGCAGCCAACAGATGTTTTTCAGCTTGACTGCACCTTAGGCATGTAAAATGGACCATTAATTACTTTACTTATCACATACGAAAACAAGCTTTTGCTAGAATTGGTGGACTAGTATATTTTAAACTAAAGTTAACTATTAGTCTACAACATTTAGTTTTAGAACAACTTACATCATCAGAATCCAGATCATCAAACATGTCAATTGCTTCTCTGACATCTTCTTCGCCTTCTTCATCATCATCATCATCTTCTTCAACTGCTTTAGCTTTCTCCTCTTTCTTCTTTTTTTTCTCCTCTTTTAAATCCTCAAAATCTAAGAACTGTTCTGCTTCTGATAACTTAAAAAATTTATCATCGACAACTGAAACTCTTTTCTTCGTAAACTTAACTGGCAATTTCTTCTTCACTTCTTTCATATTTACTTCATCGTTTTCATCATCTGAAACACTTTTGGAGATTTCCTTATCTAACTCAAAATCAAAATCTAATTCATCTTGATCATCACTGACACTGAAATTACCAAGTTCATCATCTTCACCTGTTGGTTTCTCTTCTAAACGTTTTTTAATATAATTCAACACTGCACTGTCATCTTCACTATCCGATGCATCACTTTCATCGCTATCCTCCCTATCAGATCCTAGGTCATCAACAGCTGGTGTTTCCTTCTGTTTTATATTCTGATTCTTGTCTCTGCTTTTATTTTGATGTGTCCCTGATGTAATGTGCACCACCTCTCGGGTGCACGCTGGCAGAGACAGCTTGTGTTCGTTTCTCAGCTCAAGCTGCTGCCATGTTTGCTCCGAGTCTAGACCCAGTATAAAAGATGGCAGGCCTTCGTTGAATCTTCCAGATGTCAGAAGCTGTGAACTCAGCATCATAAGTAAGCTTGAATTTGGCATTGTCTTCGCTGTGTCTTTCCTGGAGATAAATAAACATTGACAATAATTAGTTGTTAATATGGTGTGAAAACAATGTGTCCTAATAGAAAGTGGCATTTCCGAGATATGTCATACTGTTGTAGGATTGCCAAATGCTTCATACATACTAGGTTACAGCAGGAAGAAACAGAAAAAACTTTGCTGGGTATCCACTTCAAGAAACCGCAAATACTGTGATGGCCAAACAGCACATTGTCTCATCACTTTTGTCAAACATGACAACAATGCCATACCACATTTTAAAATTACAATCTTTCATAGGTGCATGTCGAACAGGATAGATGAAAAATGGAAGAAATTATACTAAGAAAGAAAATATGGGGAAGAAATTCACATAGAAACTTGAATGAAGTACAGCTGGATTTAATTATATCAGCTCTCTATCTAGCAGATAGCAAGTGTGTTGGTGTAATGGTTAATACTTACGCTAAGAATGGCATGAGCATGGTTTGATACCAGGTCTCATCATTCACTATGGAAGGGAACAACTGGCCACCTATTCCTCTACGTACTCTGGCCTATAAAAATGTGATGGTCCAAAAGATTTCACATGCACACAGCAAGTTCCTGCTATGAGACTTTTGTTGTTATATTAGATTTTCTTTTTCAAAATATCACTACAAAATATAAAATAAAAAGTTAGTAGCATATCCTTTACAGGACGCAGCAGTCAACCCCAGCATTTTTTCATGATTCCTGGGCAAGTTTACATTCAGTAGTTTGCCATTGCTTTTTGAACGAACGGCACCCAAACCATTTCATTAAAAAAAACAACGCAAAGCGGTCTGCTGCCAAATCGCCCACAGCTGTGTTTCGAACGTGACATGCAGGATTATGAACTGTGCCCATAACCCCTTCACATTTGGAGCTGACACAATATATAAAATAAATTATCTTTTAACGTGCCTTAAGGAGTATTGGGCATATGGTAATGTTTAAAAGAGAAGGACCATTTTACATGCCTGAAAGTGCATTGGGCATATTATATTGTGCAAAACCCATATTTTATAAACCAATCGGCACTTGGCAGGTGATGTGGTCAGTAGTCTGCCAGCCACCTTTACTTTCCAAGACAATTCCTGGTACCCATTTTAGGCTGGGTCGACTTGGTAGCACGGGTCACAGCTAATGAAAGAAGAAGTCACTATTTAAAATTCACACAGATGTCAATTTAAACCCATGACCATTGGGCAGAAGGCAAGTGTCTTGAGCAAGATAGTGCTAGCTAAAAATTATATACCAATCGACATGCCTTGTTACTGAGCGTCAGCTGCCTTTACTTCCTAAGGCATCTCCTGGTATTCATACTTACTAAGCTGCTTCGAACTGGAGAAATCAACTCAATTTGTAAAATCTGCCTCCATGTGAATTCAAACACATGACCATCGAGCTGGCAGGTAAGCGTTCTAGCCACAGCGTCTGTGGTTCTGATTATTTATCAAATATGGTTGATTATGTTCTAATTATCATAAGAAATGAACTGTGATGACGTTTGAACTGAAGAGTTAATGTGTTAGTATGATATGACATGGTGTTGAGTGTCGGTCGAACTAAGTTAGTTTCTTCTTTTTCTGCGTTCATCCTGAGTTTTTATTTCGGACGTGATTGCGTTGTGCCTGTTTACAGCAGAGCTGCGTTCTTGCGCCGTTAGGTCGACACATCCGACTTCTGCGGGCATTTGTTGACCGGTTTAACCTTCCCGGGAGAACTAAGTTAATTTAAAAATTAGTTTAAAAAATCAAAGTCAAAGTGTTAGTAACTAACAACTAATTTAATTAAATAGTTAAATACTGACTAACACTTTGACTTTGATGTTTTAATTAACACAGTTGAGTTGAGTTGAGTTAAGAACCGACATCACTGCACTCAGGACATTCCCATACGTGCCCCGTCCCTTTGTTCAACAGCCAGCGAAGAGTCACACTACTAATCATTCCCACCTCTATCTAATTAAATGAAGTGTCTATTCATAGCGCACTATGTATAAACAAAGTGTCTATTCATAGCGCACTATGTATAAAGTATTCCTTTATACAAGTTAACTGTCCCGGCTGGTCACGTGATTTGTCAAGTCACGTGACTTAACGTAAGTTTGTAGCTATATTATACATTTTTGTAGATTGGAAAACGTGTCGTCAGTAGCATAGTTGATAGTGTCTCCGCCTGATGGGCGGGAGCTCGAGGTTCGTTTCCTTGCCGGACAATTTTGTTTTTTGTTTAATTGTTCAGCAATTAATTGGGTGAAAGTCAAATGTCAATCATTCGTTTCCTTGCCGGACAATTTTTTTTTAAATTGTTCAGCAATTAATTGGGTGAAAGTCAATCCTTTATCTCTTTGGGTATTTAGAATTGTGTTGTTTAAAGTGAGTGTAAGTTAGTTAGTCTTTCCTCTTGAGCCCTGACTTTACTGGACTTAGGTATCAGTATCAGTACAGAGAAGGGTAGGCGGTCGCTTCTATAATCCCCAAGGACACTCCATTTTATGTCTGATGCCGCCTCTTTTGATACAAGTGCCAGGTCGATGGCCGTGTCAGGGTGCCCTGGTCTCATTGCCTGCCTAGTTGGTGTCCCATCATTTAGACAGACAACATCCGTCTGAAGCGAGGCCTCAGCAAGAGCAGTGCCCTGCGTGTTCGCTCCCGACCTGTAACACTCTTTGGAGCGTGCACTGAAGTAACCACATAACATAACAGATAGGTAAATGAAGAACAAGTTGAGTTGAGTTGAGTTAAGAACCGACATCACTGCACTCAGGACATTCCCATACGTGCTCCGTCCCCTCGTTCAACAGCCAGCGAAGAGTCTACTACTAATCGTTCCCACCGCTATCTGATTAAAAGTTCTCCTGGTATTCCCTCTCAGTTTTGAGATTCTTCCAGAACCCCTGCCGATCCCCCACAATCTCATTCTTTCCACATATGGGTTCTCAATCTGTTCTCAATCATTCTACATGAAACATTCCTTTCTCCACCTTGCTAAGCATACACTTTGAATCCGTAATGAATACAACATATGTTGCAGTAGTCTCCTCTAGCCACCGGAATGCCGCTGTTACTGCCTCCACCTCCATTCACCACCCAGGTGTAATAGTACAGGGGTCAGAAGTCCAGGAACCCTTGCGCAATACAACCTTACGCTCATAAAGGACTGCCGCAACCCATCTAACAAGGCAATGGCAGACCTCCATGTTCAACAGTGTGTTTATTAACCGATCATGCCTAACCCTGTTATACGCATCCTCCAGGTACCTGGGGTGTCCACTAAACCTCTCAACCAATCCCAACTCTCTCTGCTTATGCAAGATTCCCCACTCACATATATATTTATCAGGTTCCAGCTGTATCGGCCGATTTGTATCCGCATTCCTTGCACCTCTTTACTCTCCTGACCCCACCCATTCATATCCAGTATTGAATGCTGTAAACCGTCCTTGACCACCAGAGCCTGTCCATGTCTTCCCTGCCCAGTTGGGTTGATGTAACATGTATAGCCAGGGCATTAAAAGAGTTCGTATTCAGTTCCTGTAACAGCAGGAAATCAAAATCGTAGACCAGTTTCTCCAGTATTTGTCCTCGTTGCTTTGCACTATGGCAATTCCAATACCCAACCCGTACATTTTTGAGTCCCAAACGATCCATTTTCCTTCTACCCCTTCTGGCTCCAGCCCTCTTCTTCCTTTTCCTCCCCCCCCCCTCTCCCCTGCCTCTTCTCCTCCGCTTCATTCTCTCCTCACTGGCTGTTGTCAAAAGTATCGAGCACAAAGCACGTACTCCGTTGCTTCGGCGATAATTCTTTGTATTATTCATAGTTGGTTAGGTAGGTGGGTAGTTAGACACGAAAGTGGGTTCCAAATGTTGCTGTATGTAGCCGAGGCGCGGTGTTGGGGTGAGCGCCCAACATTGCTCAAATACCTCAATGGCTCGTGAATACATAACCTATGCAGCAAAAGTCCAACTCCTGGCCTTCACGTGGCGGACCTGTTTAAACTAACAGGAGAAGGGGCGACGGCGAGTCTCTGGCGCCGGAAAATAACCAGTATGCTCTAGATGTGTATGCACGTACATGCATGCGCAGACAGGTGTGTGCGCGCGTACACATCTACACTCGAGTGAGACCACAGTCTGCTCTAGCAAAGAAAGGTGCTGAAGACGGAGGCAACCAGCCAAGAGGCGCACCACAGAAATCAGGATGCCACGCAATCACGCAAAATGGAATATGTCGACTACTGCTAATCGTTATGGTGCTCGCCCTGCTTTGGACCCCCAGGCAGGTGCAGTGCCGGGCCCTATGTCTCGAAAGGGTCCAACCCCAACTACTGGAGGTCCTTCTCAGATGTCCTGTGGAGCCAGGGGACATGAGAATAGGACGACTGGCCATACTAAACGAAGACTTAAAATAATGCACTGGAATGCGGAGGGAGTCAGCAACAAAAAAATAGAATTAGAAAAAATCTTGGACCAAGAAAAAGTAAGCATATGTTGCTTGCAAGAAACTCACCTCAATGAAAATATAGCCTTCAAAATCAGAGGCTACCAGTGTTACCGATCTGACCGAAAGAACAGGCGAAAAGGTGGGATACTGACCCTTGTAAGAAATAACATCATGGCTTCCCAAATCAAAGTCTACATGGAAGGGGCTGAGTATCAGACACTTAAACTTAAGACAGGTAATACAGATCTACATCTGATCAATTACTACTGTCCAAGTGACCGCCCACAGGCACTGGACACTCTACCACTAAAAGAAAAAATGATTGTGTGTGGCGATTTCAACAGCCACTCGCAGAGCTGGGGCTATGATCACATGGACCAGAGAGGAGAGAGACTGGAAGACTGGCAAGATGAGAATAGATTCATGTTGATTAACAAGCCGTCCGACCCACATACTTTCTACTCGAGATCATGGCACTCTACAACTACACCTGACCTGGCTTTTCATTCACCAGACCTGGAGTGGAACATTACACAAACTGTTGGGAAACAACTTGGTGGCAGTGACCATCGGCCAGTCTTTCTAACCGTAGAAAATGAGCTTGTAAGTGAAAGCAGCACCCTCTCGAGGTGGAACTACAAGAAAGCAGACTGGGCAATGTACAAGCATCGCACCAGCATACTGGTTAGAAACCTGAACACTGAGAAAGACATAAATAAAGCAGTTGAAGAGTTTGGGAAATGCATACTACAGGCAGCGCGAGAAACAGTACCAAGAGGAGCCCGTAAACAATATAAACCCTACTGGAGTAGTGAACTGGAACAGTTGCATAATGATGTGGATGTATGTAGAAAGCAAGCAGAGGCCACACCCAGCCAAGAGCACCACAATAAATTCCAGCATGCAAAAGCCAAATTTCAAAGGGCCAAGCTGCAGGCTAGACGGAAAAGCTGGCAGGAGAAAACGGAGTCTCTGAACTTTGAAAGAGACACAAGGAAATTGTGGAAGCTAATAAAACAGCTTAATGACGAGGGCACAGGGAGAAACTCAAAAATTGCACTACATAAAGATGGAAAAATCTTAACAAGAAAGCAAGCAGCTGACCATTTTGCGGACTCGTTCGCACAAGATAGCAATATCAAAATTAGTCCAGAGAAACAACAAGAGATTCGAGAGAAACGACAACATACAGGACAGAAGGAAATAGTACATGAGGTTCTGGAGGCACCCATCACAATCAGCGAACTGGAGCTAGCCATATCAAAACTGAAAATGAGAAAGTCACCAGGAGCTGATGGTATCTCCAATGAAATGATCAGGAACCTAGGAACAGAGGCCAAAACAAAGCTGTTGCAGATCTTCAATAACAGCTGGACCTTAGGCAGTGTTCCACAAGCCTGGAGAGAAGCAATCATGATACCCCTCCTAAAATCAGGGAAAGATGGTTCCATTGCCTCTAGCTACAGACCAATTAGCCTCACCAGCTGTCTCTGCAAAACACTGGAGCGCATCATCAATCACAGACTGCAGTGGTACATTGAAAGTAAAAACATCCTTGTGCCACAGCAGGCTGGCTTTAGGTAGTGCTACTCTACGGAAGATCAGACAACCTACCTCTCTCAAGAAATTGAGGATGCATTCCAAGAGAAGAAGCTGGTGCTTGCGGCATGGATAGATCTGAAGAAAGCCTTTGACAAAGTCTGGAAAGAAGGTCTGATGAAGAAACTGAGAAACTGCAAAGTCAATGGAAGAATGTACAAATGGGTGAAAGCATACTTGCACAACAGAAGAGCCCGAGTACAGATAGACGGACTCAAGAGCAAGAAAGTACTACTGCGTCACGGTGTCCCCCAGGGCGGAGTCTTGTCCCCCACACTTTTTCTAATCTTCATCAATGATCTTGTTGCTCACCTACCGCATGGAATTAAAGCGGCAATGTACGCCGATGACCTGGTTCTATGAAGCACAAATGAATATGCATCAGTGGCCACCAGATTACTACAAAGAGCTGTAGATACATTTGCTGCATGGGCAAATAGATGGTGTGTCAGCATAAACACTGACAAGTGCAGCACCACCCTATTTACCCTCTCTCCAAAACAAAAGGCAGGGATCATCCAGATGAATGGAACACCCCTAAGAGAAGATAAAGAACCAACATACCTTGGAGTAACATTTGATGGCAAGCTGACATGGAGAAAGCACATCAACAAAGCAGTAGCAAAAGCCAGAAGGAAAATAGCCATCCTGAGAAAGCTAAGTGGAACCACATGGGGAGCCAGGTAGGTGGGTTGTTAGACAGACAGATGGTTAGATAGGCAGATATGTGGGTAGGTAGGCCGGTAGGTAGTTAAGCAGGTATGTGGGTAGCTAGGCAGGTAGGTGGATGAGTAGGTATGCAGGTAGATGGGTAGCTAGATCCAACTCGACACTCACTCGTCGATCATCTGTGTTTCATCATGCCAATTCATACATCTCTTTCAACCTCTCCCTGCAATACTCTGAACAGGCAGGTTGACCGTCCGAGCGAGAGCGAGAGCGAGAGAGAGAAAGAGAGAGAGAGAGAGAGAGAGAGAGAGAGAGAGAGAGAGAGAGAGAGAGAGAGAGAGAGAGAGAGAGAGAGAGAGAGAGATACAGACAAATAAACAACGGATATATAAACTGGCAGACAGACAGATAGAGTCAGACACACGCATGCATACACACTGAGAGTCAGCCAGACATACATATGGAAAGACAGAGAGACAGTTTGTTAGACAGAGATTCAGATAGACATATATACAAATGGAAAGTCAGACAAATAGACTGACAGAGAACAAGAAATCAGACAGGCTGTCAAACGGACGGACAGACAGAGAGACATCCAGACATGTAGAGAGACATATAGACAGTTGGACATATAGAGAGGCATACAGACATCTCTCTCTCCTCTCTCTCTCTCTTTCTTGTCTTTATAACTTGTTTATGTCTTTCAACACATCTTTCTGGCATCTCTGTCTCTCACACTATCTTCATTATCTATCAATCTCCTCTCTCTTTTCAACCTGCTTCACATATACCAGGTTTTCCTGCACTTTATATGCGTAGCATTTCCTTGTTTATTTGTTAATTCAAGAGGCCAGTCAGTCGAAAGCCTGGTGTTTGTATTGCCTAACGACCCTAATCATGTCTCTCTGAGGTGACGCATATTACTGTCAGCTTGGACCAGAATTATCAGGACATAAATAGTAGGAAATAGTAGGTCGGTAATGTAAACAAAGATGGATGCCTGAAAACAGTAATTGTACAGAAACGCAAGTTAACCATTCTTAAACTCGCCCTCAACACAATTATTTGTATTGGGGATACCAATTTGGAAAATTATTCTTGATATTTAAACAGCCATATTTCAACTATGTATAAAGTATCGATTCATAGCGCACTATGTATAAACAAAGTGTCTATTCATAGCGCACTATGTATAAACAAAGTGTCTATTCATAGCGCACTATGTATAAACTCTCCCCTGATTAAAAGTTCTCCTGGTCTTCCCTCTCAGTTTTGAGATTCTTCCAGAACCCCTGCCGATCCCCCACAATGTCATTCTTTCCACATATGGGTTCTCAATCTGTTCCTCTGCCTTCTCCACCTGGTCCCACAAGCGCACGACCACCTCCCCCTTGTCCATGGGCAATCTGCCACCAAGAGGTGCATTCCCTGCTAGCCTAATCAGCCTGTTCAGTTTAGTTTAGTTTTAGTTTAGTCGATGGATCAACATCATGCACACAGGTGTAACCCAAAAGTGCTCCGTTCTCCTAACAGACTCAAACCTGAGTCTGGAGAATCTCAGCTCAGTGCACGAACTCCATAGCACCAGCGAGGATCTTGAAATACTTTGGGTAGATTTTTAACTCAAAATATTGCCCGGGAAGTGCCGTTAGGCTACTCTTTTTCGATTTCCAATTGCCAAGAGATCTTTTACATGCGCAACAATACGCACGGGCGTCCGATCTCACTACCCAGAGACCAGGGGAAATTTTATTACTAGAGGTCCACGTGAAATAAATCCAGGTCCTCACCGGGGCTTGAACTCGAGACCTCCAGCACTCGAGGCGGACACCATACCTCGAGACCACGCAGCCCCCCCCCCCCCCCCCCTAAAGCAGCCTGTTCATTCTCCCGCACCACTGCATGGCAAGGGCAAAATATCCCATAAAATTTTAATTAACACAACATTGGGCACTCTTCCGGCAGACGGGTCTAAATAGTTCTGCAGTGAATAAATTTTATATAACTAACCCTAACCCTAATCACTTATTCACTGCAGAACTTCTTCTTCTTCGTTCATCCGGAGTTTTTTTTTCGGATGTGATTGCGTTGTGCCTGTTTACAGCAGAGCTGCGTTCTTGCGCCGTTAGGCCGACACATCCGACTTCTGCGGGCATTTGTTGACCGGGTTAACCTTCCCAGGGGTTTCTTAGGACGTTTGACTCTCACTGTTGTGGTGTTATCCCCAATCCCAGCTGGTCCATATAGAACAGCCAAAGATCCTGGTCAGCCCTCAAGGGAAGGCAGGGGCTGACCATGGGCATTCCCCGCCATCCAAGGAGGCTTCCATACTTGCAGAGCCGATACATAGCGCTCTGGTACTGGGCTCACCCAAGGAATCGTCACGTCCTGCACATGGCTGCTTAGCCTCACTTCCGTATAATTGGGCCTTCCGTTCACCATCGGCTGTTCTTCCGGAAACCAGAAGTATGCAGTCTGCAGATGACATCCACACAGTGAGCTTTCGATTCGGACTTTCCATGTAATGGATTTGCTATCCAAGCAATATTCCATTTCGTGCCACTAGGACACTTTTCCACCTTTTATGAAGTCCACACAGTGGGCTTTAGATTCGGATTTTCCACGTAATGGATTTGCTATCCAAGCAATATTCCATTTCATGCCACTAGGACACTTTTCCACCTTTTATGAAGCCCACACAATGGGCTTTTGATTCGGACTTTCCACATAATGAATTTGCTATCCAAGCAATATTCCATTTCGTGCCACTAGGACACTTCCACCTTTTATGAAGCCCACACAGCGAGCTTTCGATTTGGACTTTCCACATAATGGATTTGCTATCCAAGCAATATTCCATTTCATGCCTCTGGGTCTTCATGCACCTTTAAATGTCAACCTGTATGTAGTTAAAGTAAGCTGCGGTCAACTTGAGCTTGTTGATATCTCCATAGAGCTTGTCCTCAAATGAAGCAGGTGTGGGCCAAAATATCTTTCTCTGTTCTGCATACGTTGGGCAATCCTGCAGCAAATGTTTTGCTGTCATTTTTCCAGTTCTACAATTACATTCATCGGTATCTCCTATCTTTAGTTTATTGAACAAGTGGTATTTCAGCCTGTTATGTCCTGTGCGGAGTCTGAAGATTGCTACTTGTTCTCTTCGGTCGAGTTTGTAATATGCATCATCCTTCTGATGGCCTGGATGCTCTGATTCCCATTTGGTTCTATAAGTGCTTTTTATCAACCTCTTTGCCTCATTATAGGTTATGTCTATGTCAGGCTGTGGTAGTCGTCCGCCCTCTTTTGCCAGTCTGTCAGCCTCTTCGTTTCCAGGTATACTGCAATGTGATGGGATCCACTGTATTACAACTTTTTTGGATTTCTGGCATAGACCATGGAGTGCTGCTCTTAGGTCAGTTAGTTCTGTGCTGTTATTGCTCTTCAGTATTGAGACAGCTGACTTTGCATCTGTGAAGATAGCTATTTGCTTCTCTTTATTTTCCTCCATCAGGAGCATTTCTGCTGCAGTTTTAAAAGCCTCTACCTCCGCTTTGAAGTTACTTGAAAATTTTCCAGTTGCCATTGAATGTGTTATTTTCACTCCATTTTTTAAATTTAGGAGAATTCCTCCTCCTCCATTCTCTATTGAATTTTTGGCTGATCCATCTGTATATGCATGGGTCCAATTCCTGCTTGGGTAATGTTCTTTTATGTAGTTTAGGGTTATTTCTCTTCTTTCGGTTTCATGCTGAGTGTTCTTTTTCTCAATACCAGGAACGTTTTCTATCATCTCAGGCAGTTGCTGCTGTCTCAAAGCTGGGAACTTGTGTGCATTGTGTATGGGCTTCACTGTTGATATGTTAAGTATAGGATCTGCCCTAATCCTTCGTTTTGCAGTTTCTACAAAGTTGCTACGCTTCAGTCTTCCCTTTCCAAAACCATTAAATCTGTTGTACATAGGGTGGTCTGTCAATCTTCTAAATTTTTCTGCTTGTTGCTGGGCTCTGCTATCTCTTCTATCCTGCATTGGTTGTAAACAAGTGATCTTTTCTAGTTCATTAATAGGCGTTGTCTTCAGGCTTCCAGTTATGATTCGCATTCCTTGGTTTTGGACTCCAGTACTGGCCTCACCCGTCCAGTATATAACTTCTTGAGAACTTTCTCATCTGCTCCCCACGTTGTACCAGCAAGCTTTTTCATGATTGCCATTCTCTGCCTTGCTCTTGTTCGATTTTTCTCAACCTGTGTCTTCCATGTCAGGCGACGATCAAAGGTGACTCCTAGATAGTTTGGATTTTCTTCATGGCGCAATATTTTTCCATTCAATACCAGCTTAGGTTGCTGAGTTTTATTTGAGAGGGAGAACACTGTGCATGTTGTTTTCTCCTCACTTTTCTTCACTAGCCATGATTTTGACCAGTCCTTTAGCGCTAATAAGGCTTGCTGTATTCTGCTGTTAGCTGTACTAATATATTCTTCAGATGTCCATATGGCTAGTTCATTTGCAAAGGAGGATGTGTGTACTCTGGCTGGAAAATTTTCTGTGATGTCATTTATATATGCTAGGAATAATGTTGGTGAAAGAACTCCTCCTTGGGGGACACCTTGCTCCAGCAGCATCATTTTGCTTGTTTGTCCTTGTACTTTTGTCCTGGCAGTTCTGTTCTCAAGGTAGTGGCTGATCCATTTATACATTTTTCCACAAACATGCATGTTTTGCAGTTTTACTTTCAGTCCTTCCTTCCATACTTTATCAAATGCTTTTTCTAAATCTATCCAGACTGCTAGTGTGTGCTTTTTCTCTTGGAAGGCATCCTCTATTTCCTGAGCTATATAGGTTATTTGATCTTCAGTGGATCTGTATTTTCTGAATCCTGCTTGGTGTGGTGTTAAGAGTTTGTTTTCTTCCAGATGCCATGTTAGCCTGCCATTGATAATGCGTTCCATTAATTTTCCTACACAGCTAAGTAGACTGATAGGTCGATAGCCATTTGGTTCTTCCAGGTCTTTTCCTTTCTTTGGGACTGGTATTAGTATAGCTTCCTTCCATGCCTGTGGGACTATTCCTCTCTTCCAGCTGTTATTTAGGACTGCTAGTAGTTTCTTCTTTGCCTTGGTGCCTAGTCCTATTAGCATTTCATTTGTGATTCCATCCTTTCCTGGTGATTTCTTCTTTTTTAGGGTATTCATTGCCTGTTCCATTTCTTCCATTGTTAGATTTGCCATCATATATTCTGCTGCTGTCTCTGTATTTGTATGATGTATCTGTTTGTCTTTGATTGCTTTCTTCTGTTCGGTTGTAATATCAATGTGGTTTGCATTTGCATAGTGTTCCATTAGTGCATTTGCAGCCTTTTTTCCTGTAAGCAAGGCATTTCCTTGTTTAATTGTTATTTGTTTGTTGCTAGGTCCTTCATTGTTCATGGCTTTCACTAGTTTCCATAGTTTGTTTCCATCCCTGTCAAAATTCAGGTTTTCTGTTTTTTCCCTCCAACAATCTCTTGTTGTTTGATTTACTGTTCTTTTATATTTTGCTGAGATGGCTTTGAGAGAGATGTTCGCTTCAATTGTTTGTTCTCTCTCTGCTGTCTTCCTGGTATCTTCAACTTTGTCCTCCAAACTTTGTAGTTTTTCAGTCCAGTATGGTTTGTAATTTTTCCTCGCTCCTCTTGGAATGGACTCAGTGGCTGCCTGTATTATCGCTCTGTTTAGACTTTCCACCATTTGCTTTATGTTGCCATATCGTGTATTTATGTTTTCACAATATTTGTCTGTTAGTATGGCAAATCTGTCCCAATCTGCTCGTTTGTAATTCCAGCGGGGCAAGGGCTTTTGCTCCTGTGGAACATACTCCATATTCATTACAAGCTTGATTGGTCTGTGGTCACTACCTGCTAATTGGTCCAGCACATGGCGATCAATTTTGTGGAGGATGTCTCCTGTGCAGAAAGCTAAGTCTGGAGTAGAAGTGGTAAGCCATCTTCTGGAGTAGAAGCTCGGTGTGTCATCCGCTTTGTTGAGTAGATGGAGATTTGAGTCTATTTCCCAATCCTCCAATTCTTCTCCTCTTTTGTCAGTATCTGGGTATCCCCATCTTTCTGAACGGCTATTAAAGTCTCCGACAATAATGCAGTTTGTGTCAGTTATTTTCATGTTTGAGAGTGTAAGGTCCTTATCTGCTGGGCTATACAGATTGTAGATTCTTATTTTCACGTCCTTTATCATTATATCAACACCTATAATTTCCGTTTGGTTGTCAGAGATCACAGATACTTCGCTGCAAGGTATTGTATTTCGTGTAAGTATTAGAACTCCTCCTTTGTGTCCTTCACGGTCGAAACGTGTGGCCTGATATCCTCTGACTGAGAATTTGTGATTGGCGTTGAGTTGTGTCTCTTGAATGCATGTCACATCTATTCTATCTTTATGAAGACGCTGTGTTAGGGAGTCTTTCTTCTTGTAAACTCCTTCGGCATTCCACTGTAGTATGTTGAGTGTCCGGGGTATTTGGTCAATAGCTCTTAACCTACTCCTCTGTGCCTTGACTCCACAGCACAGGGGAAGGTGACCACCAGTAGTCATGGGTGGACCCCCTCGAGGCAGGGGGCCTGGCACTATCACCGCCTGATGGGACTTCACGGGATTAGCACCATATCGATTAATTTTGATTTGTGACATCATGAATTAAGTTACGTTGCACTGCTTTGTCAAGCCTGTGGCTCAGTACATCCGATTTCGACAAGCATTTATTCGGGATGCTTTCCCTAGCCTTTGACTGTCCCCAGTCTACCTACAAGGCAGCAGGTTTTACGTTGCACTGCTTTGTCAAGCCTGTGGCTCAGTACATCCGATTTCGACAAGCATGTATTTGGGGTGCTTTCCCTAGCCTTTGACTGTCCCCAGTCTACCTACAAGGCAGCAGGTTTGTGTGTCTCTTCGTCTGGTCCCTCTCCCTTGACCTGTCCGACATGGGTGGCCCTACCAGTAGCTGTGCTACCGTCGGCATAGCTCTTAAGGTCATTGGGACGCACAAGCCCCTCTACCTCGTCACGGTGGACACACAGCAGAGGGGATTCACTGCAGAACTATTTAGACCCGTCTGTCGGAAGAGTGCCCAACATTGTAAATGTATTTATTTCTCCTCTGATTATAAAATATAAATAAATAACCTAATTCGCATTAAATAATCAAGTTCATTGAACTTAGTATAGCCTTAGAGTTCTAATATTTTTCTTTTTTGAATTTTCAAAATTGTCACTTCAGTCATTTCTGTACTCCAAAAAAATGACTCCGTCTTCTTCAGAGGGAAACTATTAGATTAGTGTTGGAACTCTTCGCTGGCTTCTGGGGATGGGGACGGAGCACTTATGGGAATGTCCCGAATGTTGTGATGTCGGTTCCTAAATCAATCAATCAATCAATCAGAGGGAAAGCTAAATTTGGCCCAATGTTGTTCCGTCCTAAAAGGGTTAACACAATTTAGGAAAAGACTACGACGATGAAGAAAACAGAAAACGAAAAGCCCAAAATGTTGCCTCCTACCCTACATCAATGAAATAATTTCATCTGAATTGTTAATACATACCTGTGGGCACTACGTCCAACTTTCGCTTTTTCCAACATGCGTGTTTTCGTCGCCATTTTTAGGCGTATTCGCTAAAAAGTGTGAAAGGCGTATACGACGAAACAAATGATAATGGACGTCAACGTAAGTAGGAAAACAAACGCTTGCCAGGGAGGCCAGATTGGCTTTTTTAACGCCAAATTTGACAAATTTGGCTTTTTAAAACAGAAAAGCCTTTTGGCGTTTTGGCTTTTCTGTTAAAATTTGTAAAGGCATATGCCTGTTTTTTTTTTTTTTTTAATTTGTCACGTTAATAGTGGAAGATAAACTCTATGGACCGCTGAGTGAACTAAAATAGACTTAGATTCATACAAGAGACGGGACGCAGAGGTGTTTCCAAGGCACCAGGGCCGGGTTATATACTGGCCAAGACCTACAGACGCGTCCTCGTCGAGCGTCCTGGGCAACAGGTCCCTTCGGGGTCCTGGCTAAAGTCATTAGGATCGCCGATTCCTCCGAAGTCGGAGAGTGTCTGCCTGTACGGCGAGGAACCACCAGTCTGCACACCAATAAGCCAGACATGGGACAACGGATACTCACACAAAATTCAGGTCCTGTATGACATCACACTGATGTTGGACACCAGGATGCCTTCATCCGACATACAGGACTTCGCGTTGGAGCTCAAGCCAACGAACACAAGCAAGCAAGCAAGCATACAAGAGACAACATTGCAATTATAGACATACTAGCTGACCCGGCCCGGCCCGGCTTCGCCCAGTCCCTGGCGGGGATCTATCTATCTATCTATCTATCTATCTATCTATCTATCTATCTATCTATCTATCTATCTATCTATCTGTCTGTCTGTCTGTCTGTCTGTCTGTCTGACCCGGCTTCACCCAGCTCCTGGTGGGGAGCATCTCATTTAATTCATGTAAGTAGTCATATAAGCTCCCGTTCCCGTTCCAGTCTGTCTGTCTGTTTGTCTGTCTGTTTGTCTGTCTGTCTGTCTGACCCGGCCCGGCTTCGCCCAGCTCCTGGTGGGGAGCATCTCATTTAATTCATATAAGTAGTCATATAAGCTCCCGTTCCCGTTCCCGACTATCTGTCTGCCTATCTGTCTGTCTGACCCGGCCCGGCTTCACCCAGTCCCTGGTGGGGAGCATCTCATTTCATATAAGTAGTCATATAGCTCCCGTTCCCGACTATCTGTCTGTCTGTCTATCTATCTGACCTGGCGCGGCTTCGCCCAGCTCCTGGCGGGGAGCGTCTCATTAAATTCATATAACAAAAAAAAGTAACTTAACTTTCTTCCACACACCATCTATTATTTTTAATGAAAACTGGTTTTAATCACCTACATGACTGTAGATAACTTCTTTAAACATAAAAAGATTAGTTAGAAAATGTTCACTATTTAAATAGATGCATTATTTTTATGAAAACTTTGAAAATTCCTTAAAGATTATATCATTATTTATTATAACTCATACGCCTGTAAATAACTGTAGACAAAGAGTTTATAAATCTTTGAAAACAATGCAACAATCTATATATGAAATATATAGCAATGTTATTAAATGTTATGCCCCTTGAAATAACTTTTCTTAAGTTAAGTCCCCTCGCTATATAGAAATGATAATGTAAATTTAAATATTAAATTTTAGTAAGGAAATAGCTGATTGTACACTAACAAACTATGACAGTTGGCTGCACGGGAATGAAAAGAAAACATTTAGAAAATTTCATCTCAATCGGATGAACCGTTCGCGAACGCATAAAGAACGGACATACATACATACATACATCGTCTTTTATAGATATAGATTTCAAGCGAACGAAAGAAGAAGAAGAAGAAGAAGTCACGTTAATTTTTGTATTAAACATGTATGGTTTTCGTACTGTACTTGTACCTGGTCCTGTTCTATGCGCACTCACGCATTGCGCAGCTGCCTCGGAGTGTGATCCCTCTCAATTATAAGAATCCACCCGAGGTATTGTTGAAATTTGGCTCGCCTCGGGAGTAAACAAAACACTCAACGTCAAACTTAAGTTGGCAACGAAATTCACAGATGAGGCTCTGACGATAAGGTATTAAAATACACCTGTTTATTTGGGTGTATCAACAATGTTGCCATACACAATTCTTCGTCTCTATAGGGTGTCCCTGTTTCAAGATGGCGACGGACGGTCGTGTTGTTTTGTGTTCGTTAACTTTTTCGCGTAAGGGATGGATTTATTCATCTCTTGCGTGTAATTGGTGTGCCAGGATGTAAAACCAGGAGTTTCTACTCAAGATCTGCGCGGGTGCTACGGAGTTCGTGCATCGAGCGAAGCCATCCTTGAGTGAATTTTCAGCAGCGTGTGTGGTTATCAGCAGTCTGTGTTTACGTTTTTTCAACATGGCGGAAGAACGTCTTCTTTCCGAGCGATCAACAGTCAACATAACGAAGCGGCGTGGTAGCCGCGCAGGGACAAAGAAGCAAGGTAAGCGCGGGGGTTTGAGACGTTTTAGACTCAAGTGTCACCGTCTAGGACTCAGGAACATCCGTATTCTATATTGGAACTGTGCCAGTGTAAAACAACGGGGCTCTATTTTAGAAACCCTAGTTTACAGGAACGACATTGTAGCACTCCAGGAGACGAGACTGGGCGATCAGCTACTCCGAATTGCCGGCTTCAAATGTTTCTACAACAGACGACATCTGGGAACGGCGATTCTCGTTCGCGACAGCATGGTGGTGTCAGAGCTAGACATGTCCAGTTGGGACAGTGACGATATACAAATACAGGCGTTGAGAGTTCATTCCAGTATACCATTCGTGTTGGTTAATGTTTATGCCCGCAATGCGAGTGTGGACGCCCAGAAGTGGCAGTGCTTAAGTGGCATATTAGGCCACGAGAGAAATGTTATTTTCTGTGGTGACTTCAACGCTAAAGGCAGATCATGGGGAAACACTTCCTCCAATACACAAGGGGAGGAGCTCGAGACTGCACTGGAAACTATCGACCTGGTTTGTATCAACAGTGGCTGTGTCACCAGGACAGCAAGCCGTCCAGGCGATGAGGACAGTGCTATTGATCTGGCGCTAGTTTCACCTTCACTCACTACAGTGTGTAGATGGGGTGTCCTAGGACACCATGGCAGCGACCACGACCCTTGCAGCATATTGGTGGAGAAAGGCAGAACCAGGCAGCACAAGCTAAAGGTAAAGACGTTCCAGTATGACAGTACAGGGCAAGATGTGGTGAGCAAAATAAGACGTGACAAGCGCAGAACGTTTCAGGGCAGGAGAAAAAGCTGGGAGCAGCCACCGTGGTGGAGTTTCGAGGTGGAGAAGGCTTGGGTGGATAAGCGTAGTGCTGTAAGGAGATGGCAAAATGCCAAGAAGAACAGAGCTGGTCATCCTAGTCCCTGCTTGCACTTAGAAAGTGAGATGCACACAAAAGTAAGCTATTTCAAAAAACTGGTCAATGTGGTTAAAAGCGAAAAATGGGCAGAGGTGTGTCAAAGAGTAAGCACAGACAAGTCACTGAAATTGTTCTGGCGACTACATAAAAGCATGAGTGGGGTAGTCAAGAATAAGAGCATTTCTGACTTCCAAGGTGCTGACCTCATCTGGCAGAGGACTGATGAGGACAAGGGCAAAGCCCTCTTTGAACGCTACCTTGAGCAGAGCAACCAGACAGACATGGGAGGCCGGAATCTGGCCAAGGAGGTCACCTCAGACAGATGCAAGGCCCAGAACACTTCGGATGAAGACACAGTGACAGTGAAAGAAATCAAGGCTGTGCTTCGACGATCAAAAAACAGTGCTCCAGGTCCTGATGGCATAAGATACGACGACATAAATAGGTGTACCGACAATGAGCTAGAGAAACTAGCAGACATGTACAACAACAGTATAGGGAGTGCTAGCATCAAGGAGGAATGGTTACATAGCTATCTGATTCCCTTGCCGAAGCCTGACAAAGACCACAAAAAAATTCAGGGATATCGAATTATAACCATGCAGAATACAGTAGGCAAGCTGCTGGAGAAGGTAATTGCCAGGAAAATATCAAGCCAACTAGAGAGGCAAGGTGTTTTCCCACCTACCCTGGGTGGGTACCGTCCAAAAAGAGAAACCTGGACCAATGCAGCAGTCTTTGCCCATGATGTCTATGAAGGTTTCCACTCAGGCACTGAAACTGTTGCTGCAGCGATTGATCTTGAGGACGCATACAACAGAGTACCACTGGATTTTTTAATGTTTCAGCTTCTTGAACTAAACGTAAGTCCATTCCTCCTTAGTTGGATCGCTGCAGCCCTCTTCCAACGGAAAGTAGTTTTTAGATGTGGCAGTTGGACTTCGGAACCAACAACAATATATCCTGGCCTACCACAGGGGTCACCATTATCTCCGGTACTGTTCAACGCCTACACAGTGAGAATCACCAGTCATATGCCGATGATGTTTTAGTGTATCGTCAGGGTAAGGATAGAGAGGAGGTTGCTGTGGAACTACAAACCGAACTCAATCGCATAAGTACTTGGTGTGATGAAGCTGGGGCAATGGTCAACCCAACAAAGGCAACAGTGACTTGGTTCTCGTTGAATAATCATATTGTCAACAATCCAACACCAACTGTAATGCTGTGTTCAGAGACGGTGGAAAGAACGCAGGCAATGAATTACCTGGGGATACGGTTTGATCGAAGCCTTGCTTATAATGTGCACATAGACCAGGTGATAACAAAGGCCAAGCGGGGCTTGGCAGCGATGCGGGTGATGGCGGCAGCAAACTGTGAGCAGCGCCATCTATGTCTTCTGTACGAGGGGCTGGTCATGTCTGTTTTGGAGTATGCAATGGCAATCCTGACTCTCAGCCATAAGCAGATAGAAAGGATGGAAAGGATACAGAATGAAGCTATGCGCATTATTCTTGGATGTACAAGAGATACAGCATGCAGGGCGATGCGCTACCTTCTTGATTTTCCAACCATTGAAGAGAGAATGCAAGTTTGCAGGGCACGCGCCTACCTCAGAATTAACGCAAACACACAGCATCCACTGCATAGTGAAATTAGGAAGGTGAAGGGCAGCAGGTTAAAAAGAGGACGGTCGTGGATGGGTCAAGCCGAAGACATTCTTCAACAGGTGTGTTCACTTGAGGACTTAGAACCTGGCGAGGAGTGGGTGCAAGTGCCAACAGACTTCTGCACATCCTTTTCAGTTTGCATCCAACTAGATAGAAAATGCAGACAAGAAAATCCGGCTGCTGTGGAGGCTGAAGTACAAGCGTTGATTTTCGAGAATTCGCTAGACAGTGACGCGGTCATCTACACAGATGGGTCAGTCGTCCGACATGTGAGAAGCTCATGGGCCTTTACAGCTCGGGCCGGAGGGAGAATTGTGAAGGAGGACTCTGGTGCTTTCACTGAAACCACAAGTAGCCTGACCATGGAAGTCATGGCAGTAAGTAAAGCAATAACATGGCTCGAGACACAGACATTCACTAGGGCTTGTTTCCTTAGCGACTCAATGAACATGATCAAGAGGATAGAGGAGGGGTCGATCCGAAGAGAATGGTTGCTGCCTCTGGAGCGGTCTCGGCTGGCAAAGTTTAGTTTCATCTTCGTGCCAGGTCATGCGGGAGTACAAGGAAATGAGCGGGCTGACAAGCTCGCAGGTGAGGCTACTGTGGAGGGCCGACGCGCCATGGACCAGGCTGACATTCTGAATGATCTACGAGAAGTGAGACTTTTGCAAGAACCAAGTGATGACTGTGAATCTACAACAATGGCCAGACTGCGAGAGCAGCAAATTAAAAGAGGGGTGGCCAAACAAGAACACTACGCAGGAAGCCAAAGAAGATTGATAAACCAACACAGAACTGGCGTCGTTAGCCGCTACACGCTGCGGGATTTGCTGAGGAGGGGATCCGAGCACTTATGGACTGAATGGTCCGATGTGCAACGAGGATGATCTGTCGACTAACTAACTAACTAAGGGTGTCCCTAAGACAGGATCGGCACCTATTACGAGCAGCTCGAATTGCCATGCTCATATGTCCTTAACCTCTACCTCAGCGCTCATTCTGGTTTTCATTCCTGTGTTCGTTTGTTCCGTGTCAGTATCTTCTAGTTATATTCATCTCGCTCCTGGGTCCAGGGTCTTTCGATCCCAGCAAGTGACCCCTCCCGTTGTCCACTTGAATATGAGCTACACCTGCATAAGAATATCCAATCTGGTCCACGACTTTGACTCCTCAGAATATCACACACGTCCGAATCTCAAGACGGTATCACAGCGTGATGTTGTTTGTTGACGTCTGACGCATCTCCTTAGTTTCCCTGCGCACTCTATAATTGTACCATTCGGTGCATCTTTTAGGAAAGATCCCTTCAGCCTTTCTCAGTCTGCTGTGTGTCAGTGACTGATATGTGGCAGCAGCCACCACCTTACTGTTCAGTTCAGTTTTCAAATTCATTATACCTTCATCGCAAGTCGCAAGTATTTCTTATTATTGAGCCTATTATCATGCCAAAGTGGAAACCATCTTATGATACTAATCGGAAATATAATGATCAATGGGAAAAGACATTTGTGTGGCTCAAGAAATCCAAATTGCAAATTGTGTCATTGTAATATTTCATGTGATGTGACTCCAGCTGATGTAACTTTCCGGCATCTCTTAATACCCAGTTCTGAGGATACGGCGACGTCTAGGCTGGCCTAATTCATGGACTATTTCTGCAGTCACTAAAGAAGAATATCGTTTTTTTATTATTTATTTTTTTTATATCTAAATGTTACAGAAATATTCTTAGAATTGTGTGAACCAAAAATAAGAAGAAAAATACAGAAATTGTACCAGATCTGCTTTGCTTTGCTTTTGCTTGTGTTCGCTGGCTGTAAACTCCAGCGTGAAGTCCTGTATGTCAGGATGAAGACATCCTTTTGTCCAACATCAATGTGGTGTCATACAGGACCTGAGTTTTGCGTGAGTATCCGTTGTCCCATGTCTGGCTTATTGGTCTGCAGACTGGTGGTTCCTCGCCGTGCAGGCAGACACTCTCCGACTTCGAAGGAATCAACGATCCTACTGACTTTAGCCAGGACCCCAAAGGGACCTGTTGCCCAGGACGCTCGACGAGGACGCGTCAGTAGGTCTTGGCCAGTATAGAAGCTAGCCCTGGTGCCTTGGAAACACCTCTACGTCCCTGTACCAGATCTAAAAGTCAAAGAAAACTGGCTCATAAACAGCAGCATCACCATCATGTGCAATGCCAATAAGTGTGTGCGGTCATGTTTTGCCATCTCACTCGATCACCAGAATCGTAGATCAGTTCAGTGTTCTTGTCTCGACAATACAACGTGGTCAAGCAATATAAACAGCATAGTGTCTCGGAAACTACGAGGGTCAGAAAGTTATGCACCGCAATTATTATCTCTTTAACCGTTAGTAACATACTAATGAAATTTGGTCACAATGTTCATGCACATGTGCAGCAAACATTTCTACTTCTCAACATAATCACCATCAACTTTAACGGCTTTACGCCATCTTGAAACAAGAGCATGTATCCCAGATATGTACCACATTTTGTCCTGTTATCGTAGCTATTTCTTCACCGAATTAATCACCCCTTCGCTGTCTTCAAACTTTGTCCAACGGATAGTATTCCTAAGGGGACCGAAAAGATGCCAGGTCTGGAATGTAAGGTGGATGGGGCAATACATTCCACCACATTTTGTCGATTGCTTTCCTTGTTTGCAAACTTGTGTGATGACACGCGTGAAGGAGAAGCAGTTGCTCTCGATTCTGTGGCCTGTAGTCTGTCCGTCAAGAATGATTATGATGACCATTCATTTCATTCAGTGGGGTTGAAAGTATGGAGCCGTGAGTTCTAAGATGGCTGATAAGGCCTATTTTGGCTCGAAATGTTCTTTGAAAATGTGGGCAAAGAATGCCTGACGTTCCAGGAGGAGGGACTCCTGCAGTGGTTTTTCTGTCCAGCTTTTTCTTCACAGCTCTAGCAGACCTGTTTGCGTCACAAGTGACTGCACCCTTGTGTAATGATGCACGCTACAAATTTCGGACTCTGGCAGCAGTCTCCCAAGTGTCGTGATGAATTTCAAAAGATCTTTAGTGAGATCTTCAGGGTGTCTTTTTCCTCTGACCACCCTGGGAGCGTTTACCACAGCGCAACTCGCCATAAAAATATTCGTCTAGGGAGCCTGTAATCTGACATGCGAGTCAAGTGACCAACCCGGCGAATCTGATTGATTCTTCATTGGTAGAGTGTGGATACTGGGCATGGAAGCTCTTTCTATGAATTCAGTGTCTGGGATCTTGTCTTTCCATTTAATCTTCAATAGCTTACTAAGGCAGACTGTGTGGAAGTGGTTTAATTTCCTAGCGTGTCGCTGGTAAACTCCAGATTTCACAAGCATATACGACTGCTTTGTAGACTTTCAGCTTTGTTTGAATGCTTATTCCATTTCTGTCCCAAACAAACACTGCACGGTCATTGAAAATACACCCTATACTTTGAAATGGGACTGCATGAGTCGGGAGAAATGGTCAAAGGTCGAGAGGATTTTCTATGGGTCGTGATGAGAGCAACGTTCTGCAAAGAATCTGCTACATGATTTTATGCGTGCGTGCGCATGTGTGTATGTGTGTGTGTGAATGCTCTCTGGGATCGGGTTGGGTGTGCCGCTAAACAGACTGAATATTCGTAATTTGACAGACTGGCTCAGCAGGATGATGGTGGGTAGATGGTCTGGCGATGCTGAACGCGCGGGTGAAAAACTTGCTACTGGAAAAATTAGCATGAGGACTAACTCTTCGTGTGATTTAAAGAAAGGGACGGAGAATTAGCGAGAATGTTCCGAGTCGAGTTATATCGACCCTAAATGCGTTATTCATTGTGTTTCTTATTCATTGTGTTTCTCTCTCTCTCTCTCTCTCTCTCTCTCTCTCTCTCTCTCTCTCTCTCTCTCTCTCTCTCTCTCTCTCTCTCTCTCTCTCGCTCTGTGTGTGTGTGTTTGTGTGTAAAAAATATGATTCACTCATTCATTGAATAGCATGTCTCTTGCAGAACCTCGCTTCCATAACAACCGTCTGGAAAACTTATCGGTTATAAGCAACATGTCCCGCGTCCGATACACACATTTGGAGATCGGCCGCCATATCCTGCATCCACCTTCTCTTTGGCCTTTCTCTTATATACCACTCCGTGATTGTTCTCTCCAGACATTCATGACGTTTCAAGTGACCAAAATATTTCAATTTTCTTTGTTTGATCGTCTTTAGTAGCCAACCTTCTTCAGTAGTCAGATCGTTTAAGCGCTGTTCAGCTTGTTTAGTTATTAGTAAATGCCCAGGTCTCACAGGCGTATGTTGCAATGAGAAAGATGCAAGCTCTTAAAAATCTTTTTTTTTTTTTTTTAGTTTTATCTGTCCCAATCAACAATTTATTTAGTTGTTTCAGTTTTCTATATGTACAGTTAAAATGTTATTCGCAGAAAATAAATTTTCAAACGCACATTTAAAAAAAAAAAAAAAATTAACAACGCTATTGTTTCATTCGGAGCCGCTATGGTATGGCGTTTACTGTGCTTGTCTATCAAGACAATGGTCCTGGTTCAATTCCCAGCAGAAGCAGGATTATTTACAGACAAATACGGCACTCATTAATATGGGTATAACATTTCCTGACAAATACGGCACTCAATAAATGGGTATAACATTAAGAAGTGTCTAGGAATTTACTAAGACTTACTTATTTACTAATTTACTAAGGAAAAGTGGTGAGGGTGGAAACTGGCCACCCCCACTTCATTGTGATGATTAAATACCTGTGCCTTGGCCTAAAATTTGTGAAGGCGTAACACATTACACCTCAACGGCAGTCTCTGTCGTGTGACTACCTTTACCTGTTGTTTCATGTTATGTTGAAGACCAGGTATTTAATTGCTTTTCTTGTCTTCAGTATACCCACAGCCTTTTGTGTTGGTTCTGCAGTCTATTGCTCAAGCATTTGAAATACTTAAACAGACAATTCGACGGCGTCCCATTTAGACAAACATTGAAAGTGTTGTGACCAGGTATGTTTGCAATGGGCATGGGGAAGATAGGACTGTGCTATTTATAACGTGTCAAACCGTGTCCTGTGTTAAGTTGCTGTGTACTTCAGCGTGGCTTATCTGAAGTGAAGAAAAGGGAACGCTTTGTGAGGTGAGACTGTAATTATGTTATTACTTACACTATTATTTCTTATTAATACAATACGTGAAAGATTTATAATTAGAGATTGTTGCATGTTTGAATTTTGTGAACACGACACCTGTCCATTAGGTGACTGTTCAATCGCTGTTTTGTTTTGTAATGACACCTTTATTTCGAATTCTGTGACCCATGTCGGATTGCACTGCATATATAGATATTCACCAGAATACATAGAATACGGATGACGTTTATATCAAAAGACGCAATACAGGAAGCAAAGAAAACAGTGCGCAAGGGTGGTTCGAGTTGTCACATAAAGACGTGAACACCCTGCTTGAGAAACACGAGTTACTTTTAATTTTATTGTTTTATATGTTTTCCATTTTATCACCATGATGTGCCATGTCAAATGCTTAGGCGTTGATGTATATGCACAGATCTCGATCCGATGTGTTGTGGGTAAATTATATTGTTGATATTCCTCCTTACCACCATCTTAATTCCCCCATATCACCATCTTAGTTCCCCCATATCACCATCTTAGTTCCCCCATATCACCGTCTTAGTTCCTCCATACCACCGTTTTAGTTCCTCCATACCATCGTCTTAGTTCCTCCATACCATCGTCTTTATTCCTCCATACCACCGTATTAGTTCCTCCATACCACCGTCTTAGTTCCTCCATACCACCGTTTTAGTCCCTCCATACCATCGTCTTAGTTCCTCCATACCACCGTATTAGTTCCTACATACCACCGTCTTAGTTCCTCCATACCACCGTATTAGTTCCTCCATACCACCGTATTAGTTCCTCCATACCACCGTCTTAGTTCCTCCATACCACCGTCTTAGTTCCTCCATACCACCGTATTAGTTCCTCCATACCACCATCTTAGTTCCTCCATACCACCGTTTTAGTCCCTCCATACCATCGTCTTAGTTCCTCCATACCACCGTATTAGTTCCTCCATACCACCGTCTTAGGCGGTCCCCTATATTTAATAAAATAGCGAGCGTTATATATTATTATGTAATGTATTATTATTGTAGACAATAGAGAGAAAGCATTATTTATAACATAACATGTTTAACTGATACAAATAGTAGATCGTAACACAAACGTCCACGGCCTATTCCCAAGCCCTAGATGTATATTGTGTTGTATACGTACCATAAATGAGATCCCTATATTTTTATAGACAAATCGCACTTGGTGGGCGATGTCGTAGATATTACACCAACCGCTTTTACTCCCTAGAACATTTCCTGGTACCTATTTTAGACTGGGTCGATCTGAGAGCCCAGGTCAGTTTTTAAGAAATATATTTGCCAAGATTGGGATTGGAACAAATGGCCACTTGGCTGGCAGTCAAGCATCTGGTTACTGTGCTGCGGCTCCTATAGTAAATATAAAACTAATACCAAACGGTATACACGTATATATTGTGTTTGTATGTGACCACACCAGCAGGGAAATAAGCTACTTTTGGTAAGAAATATTATTAAAGAAAGGTTAACTACATCGTCATACTGTTAGTTAACGTAACCATTTGAACAATGATAAGATAGTGAAGCTTGAAACTGACCAGTAACGGGAACTCTGCTTTTCAGTGTATGGCTAATGGGATTACCGTTCACACATAACATTACGGCGTTCATTGCGATAAGAAGACTACTTGGCGTGTCATATACATACCTGTATGTGTATGCACGACATGGTTTTGGGCAGCTGTGAACACTTAACTATAGTCTGTTCAGAAAAGAATGTCTTCATTCACGATCAATTTTCATGAAAACTGTCTGTTGCATCATTATGAAAGTCTTCTTGCCGTCTTATATTTACCCCCACCCAAGGAATATGTCTTTGATAGGTCCAAAGGCAACTTAAATCATCGAAAGCGGCGACATTTCTTTGATGTTTTGGCGAAAATGTAGTGAATTCATGCTAACAAACTAGCTTTACAGTAAAGCATGTCATTTCGGGTAACGACACAAGTACAAGGCGTAACCAGATTCGTATGGGAATGGGTGCAATAAAAAAAAAAGACGCTTAAAAGTCGACAGGGTCGACTGCATTGCACTGGGTTTTATCCGATATGGCTCAGTCTCTTTCCGTAGCGCGGAAAGCGTCGCACAAAGCACGAACTCCGTAGCTCCAGCGACGATCCTCGGGAGTCTCTGAAAAAATGCACTCGTGAAATGAAGGACGTGGCCCGGAATCGAACACACAACCTTCGGAGTCCACTTGACCACTTCACCACGGAGACTCCCGAGAGAGGTGCAATGTGTAATATTAGTAAAAACAGAGAATTTACAGAGGCATGGGGTAAATAATGTGTAAATTGACGGGAAAGTAGAAGGAATATATTTCTTACCTTATTTTTCATTTCCTTCTTGTTTCTTCAGCTGCTGGTTAATAATGTGTACACAAGGAGTCATGTTACTAGGATGCATTTAGCTTTTTATACTGAGTTCGTGAAAGCTTCCAAATAGCTGTGCGTTAATGTGCGCATGGAGTGACCAGAAATGATACCGCAATTTAGTCACCATGTGTCAATATTTAAGGATCTGTTCAGCTGTCTGTGTAGTTTGTTCACACGTACACATGGGTGACAGACCCGCTTTGAGTCTTCGTGAAAGATTGTCTACTCTGCTGTTTACCGTTCAGAGACGGAACATGATTATTACCTGTTTTGCACTATGAAAATAGTTGTCATTGTCTCTGTAGTGAGCTTCCGTCTTAACGGCCAAGCTCTTGGCCCTCTTTTCATTGAAGTTTATAGATTGATTCGTATGTTCGTATGTTGTCCCCTCATTTGACAACGTGTTTGTTTTCACGTTTCTTGGAATTCCACACTATGTCAGTTTCCACCGCAATATTATTCTTCTGTTGGTATCAATGCGTTTAGTGTGTTTTGTTTTTCAATACCAGTTGTTTGTCACGGCTGAGGGCTTGCGGAATTGAAAATTCATCACTGTGGAATACAAACTGTTGCCATTGACATTGTGCTGATGGTCTAATGTTTAGGGCCTGCAATTCGTCTGAATAGTTGGAGCAAAATATCACAGTAAGTGTGCATGTGGATTAAGGTCTGCGATCTACCCAGACCTTAGTCTATGTCGGACGATTCCAGTAGGTTGATGCCTGCTCTGGGTTGCATAAAATTCAATCCATCCTTTCTCCAATAGTCTTCTTCTTTCAACACATGGTCCTCACATTTTTTCCAGTAACTTTTATCAATACTTAATAGCGCGGACTGGGTTAGTATCTTGACGTCAGACAATTTGAATGTAGTATTGGCAGCTGCCAACTGTCCTTTAATTTTAGCCAACACAAGTTCTATAGGGTTTAAATGAGAATGATACGGCGGAAGTCTCAAGCACCTATGGCCATACTCTTCTATCAACTATCTTGCTTTTTTTGCGCCTATTTTACAAGGAACAACAACTGTAGCTTGAAATATGTTTCTGGAAATGGTATATTTTCCCTTCGGAGCCATATCTTTATTGCTTCCTTTGTGCTCGATGCCATAGGTATTTTGTCTTCTTGGGAAACAACATTGTGATATGATGCATTGTCCATGATTAGACAAGACGGTCTATCAAGGGATGTACTGTATTTTCGAGCCAATCTCTAAATACATTACCATTCATCTCATTATGATAATCCCTATTGTCTGTATGCTTTGATACGAACACGAGTCCAGCATTCTGTAGTAAGCCATTATGAGTACTATCAGCATAGGCTATGACCAAACGCTGTCCTTTACTACTGGGCACATATCGCTTTATCTTTCCATCCACTGATTGCCATTCCTTTTCACTTTTGTGGTGCTCATTGATCCACGTCTCATCCAAATACACTATGTCATAATTTTCTTTGCGTATTTCCCTTATTTCAAGTAGGTATCTGCTTCTCATGGCTCCTACATGTGGTTGCTCGCAAAAGATATTTCTACCTCCCTTGTACTTTCTAAAAGTGAAACCCAATGTCCTTATAATGTTCCACAAAGTTGATTTGGATAGCTCTATGTTATTGTTCTTTCTCAACCAAACCCTAAGCTTTCTTACAGTCACTGTTTCTTTGGCATCCAGCATTTTTATAATAACTTGCTGCGGACTCATTCGCACAAGATAACAATATGAAAATTAGTCCAGAGAAACAACAAGAGATTCGAGAGAAACTACAACATACAGGACAGAAGGAAATAGTACATGAGGTTCTTGAGGCACCCATCACAATCAGCGAACTGGAGCTAGCCATATCAAAACTGAAAATGAGAAAGTCACCAGGAGCTGATGGTATCTCCAATGAAATGATCAGGAACCTAGGAACAGAGGCCAAAGCAAAGCTGTTGCAGATCTTCAATAACAGTTGGATCTTAGGCAGTGTTCCACAAGCCTGGAGAGAAGCAATCATGATACCCCTCCTAAAATCAGGGAAAGATAGTTCCATTGCCTCTAGCTACAGACCAATTAGCCTCACCAGCTGTCTCTGCAAAACACTGGAGCGCATCATCAATCACAGACTGCAGTGGTACATTGAAAGTAAACACATCCTTGTGCCACAGCAGGCTGGCTTTAGGTAGTGCTACTCTACGGAAGATCAGACAACCTACCTCTCAAGAAATTGAGGATGCATTCCAAGAGAAGAAGCTGGTGCTATCGGCATGGATAGATTTGAAGAAAGTCTTTGACAAAGTCTGGAAAGAAGGTCTCATGAATAAACTGAGAAACTGCAAAGTCAATGGAAGGATGTACAAATGGGTAAAAGCATACTTGCACAACAGAAGAGCTCGAGTACAGATAGACGGACTAAAGAGCAAGAAAGTACTACTGCGTCACGGTGTTCCCCAGGGCGGAGTCTTGTCCCCCACACTTTTTCTAATCTTCATCAATGATCTCGTTGCTAATCTACCGCATGGAATTAAAGCGGCAATGTACGCCGATGACCTGGTTCTATGGAGCACAAATGAACATGCATCAGTGGCCACCAGATTACTACAAAGAGCTGTAGATACATTTGTTGCATGGGCAAATAGATGTTGTATCAGCATAAACACTGACAAGTGCAGCACCACCATATTTACCCTCTCTCCAAAACAAAAGGCAGGGACCATCCAGATAAATGGAACACCCCTAAGAGAAGATAAAGAACCAACATACCTTGGAGTAACATTTGATGGCAGGCTGACATGGAGAAAGCACATCAACACAGCAGTAGCAAAAGCCAGAAGGAAAATAGCCATCCTGAGAAAGCTAAGTGGAACCACATGGGGAGCCAGTGGGAAAATACTTAGCAAAGTTTATCAACAGAGCATACGACCACACCTGGAATACGGGTCGACTGCGTGGTGTTCGGCATCAAAAACCACACTACAAGAGCTGGACAAAGTGCAAAATCAAGCACTTAGAGTCACCACAGGAGGGATGAGATCAACCCCTATAGTGGAAATGGAGAAGATGGGGAGGACACAAGCACTGAGTGCGCGCAGAGATACGAAAACGCTAATACAACCAGAAAAGTTCCTCAGCTTGCCAGACCACCCTATGAAGAACAGATTTGAAAACCTAGCTATGGGGCGGTTGAAAAGAAGTAGTTTTATCCACCAGGCCAAACGACTCTGCAGAGAAACCACCGATCTGCCCACAGTTGGTATCCCCCTAACAACTATTCCAGAGCGAACTCCATGGAAAGATTAGCATAGACTATCATTTCAAATCCAGACAAAAATGAGAGGAATATTTGACAAGGAAGAACAGAACAGTGTGCAGCGCAGAACAGCCACTCTCAGCTTCCTTGATGAAGAATACCCACAGGACCTCTGGATCCGAGTCTACACAGATGGGTCAGCGCAAAATGCTGTTCAGAATGGAGGAGCGGGAGTGTACATAGAATACCCAAATAATACTAGGGACACAGCTAGAGTACCGACAGGAAAGTATTGCCATAACTACGATGCTGAAATTGAGGCAATCAAGATAGCAACAGAGAAATTACTAAATACCAGCAATGGTACACAACCTGTGGTGCTATTGACAGATGCAAAATCAGTACTCGAGGCGCTCCTGTCTGGGAAATTGCCAGTACTAAGGACACTACTTTCTGAACTTAGCAGTCAGCATAAGGTCACCATACAGTGGATACCATCCCACTGTGGAGTACCCGGAAACGACAGAGCTGATCAATTGGCTAAGGAAGGAGCCAAAGAAGAACAGCCTGATGTGCCCGTTACATTCCAACAAAAGAAAAGAATGATCAAATCAGTCAGAAAGCCACCAAAACCTGCTCAAGATGACTACCACGTTATGGATAGACCAGAACAAGTCATTATTCTGCACCTCAGGACAGGGCACAATAGATTACGCAACCACATATATACAAAATTCAAGATTGGTGAAACAGCCATGTGCACATGTGGTTTGGCGTCGCAGACAGCAGAGCACATACTCCAAGACTGCCCAAAATATAACATATCTAGGCAAACCTTCTGGCCTAGAGAGACGACAGTGGAAGATAAACTCTATGGACCGCTGTGTGAACTGAAAAAGACAGTTCAAGTCATACAAGAGACAGCTTTGCAGTTATAGACATATTTCAAGCGAACGAAAGAAGAAGAAGAATAATAACTTGCCTTATGACATCCTTGTCAAAGCTGTCTACAGTTGCCTTTCTACATACCGTTTGCTTATCGCGTGTTGGTTTCATTCCAGATTCTTGCACCCATCGACGAAATGACCGTTTACTCAAACCCAATGCATGCACTGTTCTTTTTTTCGGGATTTGTAACAGTATGAAACAGTTTCCTCCGATCAGCTTCTTGACAAAAATATGTGTGCAACTTCATGGCGATGCTTTGAAGTGTACAAAATGTCACAATAAATCCCATTCAACAATAATCACACATTCCGATGTTTGAGATAAATGGTAAGATTCATAAAATAATCACCTTTCACGAAAGGACCCACATTACGACAGGACCCACATTACGACGACACCTCTGAACCATTTAAAGCCCGCCCCATCTACAGGGGACTCAACACCAGAAATATCATCTAGAATCGCACTGGCATCTAGTGCCTTCAATAAACTGTCAAACATCTGGAAGTCAAAGGCACTCAGAAAACACACAAAACTTAAAATCTTCAACTCTTGTGTGATTCCAGTGTTAACGTATGGATGTGAAAGTTGGAAATCAACGGTAGCTTTAGATAAAAATTAGACAATTTTGAGAACAAATGTCTTAGAAGACTTCTAAACATCCACTGGACAGACTTCAGAACCAATTCGCAAATAAGACAAGAGACTAAGCAAGATACAGTATCCAATTTCATAAGAAGACGCCGTTGGAACTACATCGGCCATGTACTCAGAATGGACAAGTCAAGACTCCCCTACCAAGCCCTCATATGGTCACCAGTAGGGAAAAGAAAACGGGGAAGACCAAGAGAGACCCTGCGTAGAACCATCATTAGAGAAGGCTCATTCAACGGCCAAGTAAATATCCAAGATCTACAACAGGTAGCAGCGAACCGCCAGGCATGGAGAGACATGACTTCTGCCATATGCGCCGCCTTAGGCTCAAGAGGAAAGACTAACTAACATAACGTGAGCCACGAGGAAATTTTGAAAAAAGCGCGGATGTGTTTGGGTGAAGGTGTAATACATTTTAAAATATGGACTTAATCTCTGAGCCGTAAATTATATACCGCATATAAACAAACATTGAAATCTGCTGTACAATCTCCACAACAAAATTTTTGTTGTTGGGTGGACATAATGATAAGGTTATATGCTAAATCTCATCATTTCCCCCAGTTGGTTACTGAGATATGGAATTTTATATTGGGGCAGACAAAAGTAAACAGACTATACTAATTAAACGAAGTTATGGGTTTTGTTTTTCCTGCATATCTGTGACGCAGCGATCGACTTAACAGTTATAAACAGTGAAAAGGCATGAGAAATAATCTGACAATTAATGGATTTTGTACTTATTAAAGAAGATGAGGAGGAAACAGAGAGAGAGGCCGACCACGTAAACGTTGGACGGAGGAAATAGCAGAGTCCATGGGAATATCGATATATGAAGCCCATAATCTGGCACTCTCCCGATGTTTATACTTCACATCGACACCGCAAGGTACAAGAGGAACATGATGAGATGAGAAAAGAAGATGAAGGAAGTAGAGATTAGAGGACACATTAGACAATCTTAAAGTCTTTATCACACACGGAGATTTGAATCTGCCGCCTCCGTATGGCGACATTGCTTCGCTGAAGGCAAAGTGTACCTCGACCTACGACTTCTTGTTCTGTCAGCGAGGCGCTGTCGTCATTTCGAGACGATAGGTTCACATCATATCAGTGTAGCGTTACATTTTTAATATTGTCTAGTGTGTGCTTCTTTTCTGTACATCTGTGGGTGTATTTATTTCTCATGTTATTTCAGTAGTTGAAAGGATTTCCCATGTGGTAGAAACACTACATGGGAGACAGGCGTTCACTCAACTGTCGTCTTCTGTGAAGTGACCAATATCTTCTTCCTGGTCAAAATCTGACTTCGCCCTATTTACCTTTACTTTAACTGTAACACACACCTGCGCGCGTGCAAACATCTCCCCTCCCCCCCCCCTCTCTCTCTCTCTCTCTCTCTCTCTCTCTCTCTCTCTCTCTCTCTCACGCACGCACGCATGCACACACACACACACACACACATATATATATATATATATATATATATATATATATATATATATATATATATATATATATATATATATATATATATATATAAGACAGAAAGAAAAGAAAAATTAGAGCAATGAAAATTAGATTTTTGAGAATACTCAGTGTATTCTTCAATTAGAGAGAAAATCAGAATTGAATAAATCAGGAATAAGGTCTAATGTGGGGGTAATAGCAGCGCTAGATTTCATTAGAAAACGGTAAGCGAAATTGTTCGGGCACATAACACGGCTGACAGCTGACAGTATACCACAATTAGCAACCTTGTACAGACCACATGAAATTAGATGAAGAAGCCGATCATATAAACAATGGTCAGAGGGAATAACAGAGTCCATGGAAATTTCGATATATGAAGTACACAAACGGGCTCTCTTCTACTGGTTATGCTTCGCATGGACACAACAAGGTACAAACGCGATGAGCTCACACAAACACAGACACATACACACATTGAGAGAGAGAGAGAGAGAGAGAGAGAGAGAGAGAGAGAGAGAGAGACTGCGTTGTTTCACAACTCCTAGACATACCGAGATATACCGAGTCTAGGGTTATGAATCAACCGGGAACGATTTGGAAGCAGACCGCTTTGCGTTGGTGGCAAAATACGGAACCAACATTTCCAAGTGATTCACAAACAACCAATAAATGATGGGATTGATTGCAACATCATGTAAAGGACATGCTAATATCTTTAAAATATTATTGAATACAGCCCCGCATTTACCTAATCAAAAGCGTCAGTAAACAGGCTACCATTCTTGGTACAAATAAAGGCTTAGGTTCTTTCTCTACTTTAAGCAATTTTTATTAATTGTAATACCTCTTTGCAAAATATGTGAAAGTTTTACTATACTTTATAATATCGGAGAACGACTGAGCTTTGAAATGACTACCGCTTATCACGTCTAGTCATATCTCTTATTTACATGTTCTAAATAAACTAAACAAAGAAGAGTAGCCTAGTGTTTTTGTGTGTTTATTGTTTGGCCTATGCTTGGTTAACATTATTTGTACAACCCTATTCTGCTACTCAAATGACTGGCTACGAATGGTGTCTATATTCAAAATCAGTACACCCCACATGGTGTCAACGGCTTCGGGTGGAGAAGTACAGTTGGGAGGGTACAAGCCTTACCCTAGTGCGAGAAAATGCAGCCTGAAGACTACATGTCATGACAGGGCAGACCAGGCATGAGACTTGGTCGACAACTGGTCTAGGGTCGAAGCTCCGACAGGTGGACAGTTAGAGCATTGCTTTGCTGATCCGGCAGCTTCTGTAGCCTTTCTTCTTCCTGACGTATTTCTGTTACCTTTCCTCTGGAGTAATCTGGACAGGCGAGAGAGGGATCATGCTGCATGGGCAACACATGATCTCTTAATTCAGCTCAGGCTTTGTATTATGGAGATGTATGATTCAGTGCAGTAAGAACACAAGAAGGTATATCAGATATGTTCACAGTCAAAACAGGAATGAGACAGGGATGTGTGCTCTCTCCTTTGATATTTAATATCTACATGGACAGAATATTCAAAGAAGCAAGTCTTGACAGAACAGATTCAGAAAATGTAGAACTCTTTACTTCAGATGAAACAACTGATGCACATGCAATAAATGAACTTCTATTTGCAGACGATCAGCGCCTGTTTTACAGCGATGAGGACAGACTACAAAATCATATTACAAATCTGAGTTCAACCTGCAGCAGATACAATATGAGTATAAATACAGCCAAAACCGAAGTAATGCAAGTTAGCAGATCGCCAGGCCCATACAGATAAATAACACAACTCTGAAACAAGTTAAAGAATTCAAATACCTTGGAAGTATGATCACAGAAGATGGCAGATTAGACAGAGAAATTTAAATCAGATGCCGAAAAGCTAGTGCACTTATATATCAACTATCATCCTTTCTTAAACATCCACAATATACCTATGTCCACAAAACGACAGATAATAAACAGCATATTCACACCAACCCTATACTACCAATCTCAAACTTGGACTTTATCCAAATCACACTTTCGCAAAATCAACACCTGCGAGATGAGATGCCTGAGGAGAGCTGCCAACTTAACAATCCGAGACCTAGTAAGAAATGCTGTTATCAGACAGACAGTGGGATCAACACCTTGTGCCACATTTATTGAAAGACCGAAGATCAAGTGGTGTGGCCATGTCCTTATAATGCAACACCAACAACTACCATCACTGGCCTTACATCAAAGATCATCTGCGACGAAACATAGAGGACGTCCAAGAAGAAAATGGATTTACGACATCAAAGACATTGTACAATCACATGGAATGACACTATACAGTGCCGCCCACCGGGCTAGGCGCAAATTATTCCTCCTCACGATGCTTGACGGCAGAAGTGGAAGATGATGATGATGATGATGATGATAACTCCAATTTAAAAACTATCGTCTGTCAAGACAGCAAGGTGCCAGTCAATCGGTGAAGAGGTTAAGGACGCAATTCGTAATCCCGTATACCGCGTTCGAAACACAGCTACGGGCGATATGGCAGCAGCCTGTCTTGCGTTGGTTTTCTTAGAATGTTATGAGTGCCGGTCGTTCAGAAATCAATGGCAAACTACTGAACGTAAACTTTCCAAGAAATAACAAACAGCCAAAGAAATGCTGGGGCTGACGGTGACGTCCTGTAAAGGAAATACAACTAACTGTGTGTGTGTAGAAACAGTAAACGACCCCGCTTCACGCCATGCGGTCTGTGCGGGGTATATGGTGTTAGCCTCGTATGTTTAGACGGGTCGGCACTGGACGGATGTTGTGGTCAATACCACGCCGGCCGCCTTCACTTCTCCTGATATTTTGCATTTAGACTGTCGCTGTGAGTCCAGGAGAGTGAAAGAAAACTCTCCGTCTCAAAGGTAATTTACACACATAACAACTAGGCAAGCGTGTTAGGCACTGTGTTACGGCGGCTCCATGTTAGCATATACTGCTGTGTTATTACTTGTTCAGTCGCTGGGAGTGGGTGAGACATTGGGCGATATCAGCGTGTGTAAGTCAACATATCCTTCTTTTATTCTCGTTTTCTTTAAATCTATACAACACTGTAAAGTGTGTCTGTTGTCAGTTGTGACGCGTGTAAGGTTTTATTTAGGTGTGTCTAACTCGACTTAATTTGTGTACGAACAAACATGTATCGTGCTGTCAAAATGGGCACATCCCTTGTACACCTGCTGTTTTCTAAGCCTCCGTCCCCTGCTTGTATTATGCCTCCGATAGCGTGTTTATTGTGATGCTTGCGTGGAAGGCAACCCATCTAACATACCTCCGATATCGTGTTTATTGTGATGCTTGCGTGGAAGGCAACCCATCTAACATACCTCCGATATCGTGTTTATTGTGATGCTTGCGTGGAAGGCAACCCATCTAACATACCTCCGATATCGTGTTTATTGTGATGCTTGCGTGGAAGGCAACCCATCTAACATACCTCCGATATCGTGTTTATTGTGATGCTTGCGTGGAAGGCAACCCATCTAACATACCTCCGATATCGTGTTTATTGTGATGCTTGCGTGGAAGGCAACCCATCTAACATACCTCCGATATCGTGTTTATTGTGATGCTTGCGTGGAAGGCAACCCATCTAACATACCTCCGATATCGTGTTTATTGTGATGCTTGCGTGGAAGGCAACCCATCTAACATACCTCCGATAGCGTGTTTATTGTGATGCTTGCGTGGAAGGCAACCCATCTAACATACCTCCGATAGCGTGTTTATTGTGATGCTTGCGTGGAAGGCAACCCATCTAACATACCTCCGATAGCGTGTTTATTGTGATGCTTGCGTGGAAGGCAACCCATCTAACATACCTCCGATAGCGTGTTTATTGTGATGCTTGCGTGGAAGGCAACCCATCTAACATACCTCCGATAGCGTGTTTATTGTGATGCTTGCGTGGAAGGCAACCCATCTAACATACCTCCGATAGCGTGTTTATTGTGATGCTTGCGTGGAAGGCAACCCATCTAACATACCTCCGATAGCGTGTTTATTGTGATGCTTGCGTGGAAGGCAACCCATCTAACATACCTCCGATAGCGTGTTTATTGTGATGCTTGCATGGAAGGCAGTCTTCTAGTATACCTATGATAGCATGTTTAATGTGATACTTACTAAAAGGCAGTCATCAAGAATCTCTGATATGATAATGTGTTCAATGCAAAACTTGCTAAAAGGCAAATTAAATATACCTCCGTTGGTATGCCCAATGTGATACTTTCATGTAAGTCAGTCATCTAGTATACCTCTGATAGAGTATTACACTATATAACAAATCTGGAACACCAAGACAAAAATGAACACATAGTGTGAAAGAGAATTAAGACACATAGTTTTACAACATCAACCCTCAAAAACGTACCCCTTCATTCAGCCAGAGGTGGCAGACTGGTTTAGCCCGCCATGCTTTTTCTACTGGTGGACAGATCCATCCAGTGCCTTGCCGACTGGCGTGGGCGATCGTGCCTCTCCACAAATTACGATCTCCGACGTCATGTGGACGGACACAGCTGTAGATTTTCTACATATGTTTTGTCTAGAAACTATATGTTAACCAAAGATCGCAAGCAGTAATGTACCAATGGAAAATGTCACAAACTTTGAATATCTTTGCTAGGTAATCAACTACACAATAGGGATTGTTCCAATGAAGCCAGACGCATGCTGTTTAAAGGTTAAAGCAATGCAAAGGCCAAACTGAATTAAGTATCTATCGTACAACATCAGCTGTCATCATCTGTCATCTACTGCCTATAGTACCTCGCAGTGTAGGGAAAAAAACGGGGGGTGGGGGGGGGGGGGTCTTGAGCCTGAGGCATTAAAGCCGCCTGACTAGTACAGTCGCCTCGAACTGTGCGGCTGGTTAGGATTTTCTTTTCGCCGACATAAAAAAAAAAATCCACACCTTACCGAGGATTCGCAAACAAGTTAAATTAAAATTTATTTTCAGAACATAAATCTTTCCTGTGGCAACATACGAATGTCAGTCAGAGATCATTTCACAATCGCTAAAGAAGCAAATCGGGGGTTAAATTTTATAGAATAACGAGGGCGAGTCAATAAGTAACTCACACAGTTCTGTGGGATGGCAGGTAAATGTAGTTGGTGTTTTCTACACGTGTCATTAGGTGACAGCAACATCGAACTTTATATTCCCGTTCGTCAGGTAGCGCTAGGTGTCTCATTCGCATGCGCAGCGCATAAACAAAATGGCGACTGTACTTACGGAGTGTACAATCAAAGAGCAACGTGCTGTTGTGAGTTGTTTTTTTTTTTGGGGGGGGGGGGAGGGGGCAAAAGGACTGCCTGCAAAGGACATCCATAAGGAAATGCTTCTTATTTATGCTGACAAATGTTTGTCCCTTAAAGCGGTGCAAAGCTGGGTAGAAACATTTTCTCAAGGACGCTCTAAAATTGTTGATGAAATCTGATCTGGTCGTCCTGTTGAGATTGCAACAGAAGCATCCGTGCAGCGGGTGGAGGAGATGATTAGAGGTGACAGGCGAGAAACGATAGACTCTGTAGCATCTGCAATAGGGTGCTCACATGGTTCAGTATACAGCATAATGCATGATCGACTGAAATTTAAGAAAGTGTGCTCGAGGTGGGTACCCAGACAATTGAATGAGGAACACAAAATGAACCGATGTGGCCTGTCCTTGTATCATCTCTGTCAATACGAAGATGAAAGAGAAGACATGCTGAACAGGATTGTTACTGGGGACGAATCATGGGTGCATCACTACCAGCCCGAATCAAAGCGTGCTTCAATGCAATGGAAACATCCTTCTTCGCCATGTGTCCAAAAATTCAAGGTTACGCCATCAGCAGAGACGGTTATGCTGACAGTGTTCTGGGATTGTCAAGGAGTGCTTTTAATAAATTTTAAGAAGAAAGGTAAAAATGTGAATTCTGAATCGTACTGTGAAGTTCATCGATGCTTCATGATGCAATTCAAAGAAAACGTCCAGGACTGCTGACTAGAGGAGTGTTGCTTCTTCACGACTATGCCAGACCACATACGGCTCGATTAACTCAGAAAATTAACCAACTAAGGTGGGAAATTCTGGAACATCCACCTTACAGCCTCGACTTAGTCTCTAGCGGTTTCCACCTTTTTGGTCCACTGAAAACCCACCTTGGGGGGGGGGGGACATTTTGCGAATGATGTCGAAGTTGAATGTGAAGTGAAAACGTGGTTTAGAAAACAGCGCACGCAGTTCTATGCAGCCGGCTTGGGAGGACTGATAAAACGATGGGATAAGTGCATCAATGTTGGTGGAAATTATGTTGAGAAATAACGGGACAATGTTGGAACATCCACCTTACAGCCCCGACTTAGTCCCTAGCGATTTCCACCTTTTTGGTCCACTGAAAACCCACCTTGGGGGAGGGGGAGGCGCATTTTGCGAATGCCGCCGAAGTTTAATGTGAAGCGAAAACATGGTTTAGAAAACAGCGCACGCAGTTCTATGCAGCCGATTTGGGAGGACTGATAAAACGATGGGATAAGTGCATCAATGTTGGTGGAAATTATGTTGAGAAATAAAGGGATAATCTATATATATATAAAACAAAGTGTATGTATGTAAATATGTATGTAAATATGTATGTCCTTTATTTTTTCGCTAACGGCCCATCCGATTGAGATGAAATTTTCTACACGTCTTCCTTTCATTCCAGAGCTGCCAACTGTGATATTTTTTAGTGTGAAATCGCCTGCTTACTCAGTATTATTTCATTTTTCATTTTTCATTAAAATTTATATATAGCTAAGGGACTGAACTCTATAAAAAGTTATTTCAAGGGGCATAACTGTTAATAACATTGTTGTATAACTTATAGTCATATTGTTGTATCGTTTTCAAAGATTTATAAACTCTTTGTCTATAGTTATATACCGGCATATGAATTATAATAAATAATGATACAATCTTTTAGACATTTTCAAAGTTTACATAAAAATAATGCATAATGCATAACATTGTAACTCATCTTTCTATACTTAAGAAGTTATCTAAAAGATGTTGAACAATATCATCGCATCTTTAGTGTTTTCCGCCATCATATCGACACGATTCGCTTGACAGCACTTCTCAGCGCTATCAAGCCAAGACGCCTTACACATTTCAAGCAGCAGTGGGAAAATGGCACGTCGTAATAGCACAAAGAAACAAGCAGCTTCCAAGATGCATAGTGAGAAAACCGACCAGACTATCAAGAAGACGAACCTGCCTTTGGAGAGTCTGCATGCAAGCTGTAATAAAGTATCTGAACCTACAGTCAATGAAACTACCAATAAGAAGAGCGACGACTACCCACAGACGAACACAAAAACTTGTGAGAGGAAGGAGGACCAAGACACCAGAATCAGAAACACTGATTCAAACACAGTCAGATGGGTGGTCAAGCGGCTAAAAATGGAGCTTACTGATCAACAAATACAGAAGCAGCTGCAGGAAGAAAATCTTCACGTCAACATTTTGAAGGCAGAGCGGATTCTTACCTACTCAGAATTAAATGAGATGCTCCACACCAGGGACTGGGCGAACCCGGGCCGGGTCAGGCAGACAGACAGACAGACAGACAGACAGACAGACAGACAGATAGATAGATAGATAGATAGATAGATAGATAGATAGATAGATAGATAGATAGATAGATAGATAGATAGACAAAAAGACAGGGAGGGAGGGAGGGATAGACGGAGGGATGGGTCTATTAGACAGACAGACAGACAGACAGACAGACAGAGATAGATAGATAGACAAACAGACAGACAGACAGACACAGACAGACAGACAGACAGACAGACAGACAGACAGGGAGGGAGGGAGGGAGGGAGAGACGGAGGGAGAGACGGAGGGACGGGTAGGCAGACAGACAGACAGACAGGGAGGGAGGGAGGGATAGACGGAGGGAGAGACAGAGGGATGGGTCTATTAGACAGACAGACAGACAGACAGAGATAGATAGATAGACAAACAGACAGACCGACAGACAGACAGACAGACAGACAGACAGACACAGACAGACAGACAGACAGACAGACAGACAGACAGGGAGGGAGGGAGGGATAGAGAGACGGAGGGAGAGACGGAGGGACGGGTAGGCAGACAGACAGACAGACAGACAGGGAGGGAGGGAGGGATAGACGGAGGGAGAGACAGAGGGATGGGTCTATTAGACAGACAGACAGACAGACAGAGATAGATAGATAGACAAACAGACAGACAGACAGACAGGGAGGGAGGGAGGGATGGAGAGACGGAGGGAGAGACGGAGGGACGGGTAGGCAGACAGACAGACAGGGAGGGATAGACGAGGGAGAGACAGAGGGATGGGTCTATTTGACAGACAGACAGACAGACAGACAGACAGACAGACAGACAGACAGACAGACAGACAGACAGACAGACAGACAGGAACGGGAACGGGAGCTTATATGACTACTTATATGAATTAAATGAGATGCTCCCCACTAGGGACTGGGCGAAGCCGGGCCGGGTCTGCTAGTGTATGTATAAAAATAAACTCACTTCAAGTTGTTATCATATTTCGTTATTTTTCTACAGCCATTTGTGACTTACTTATTGACTTTCCCTCGTAAACTTAAAGGTTACAGAAAAGTTGTTAGAATATCGTGGACCAAAAAGAAGAAAAATAGCGACATTTTAAAAGATCTGAATAATATAAAGTAACACAAAGTAATGCAGCTTTACAGAACAGACTTACAGACTGCGATACTATATTAGTACAGTCTGGGACTCTGAGATAAGTAACAACATTTTTTTCATATTTCCATTTTCTCTTCATTTCTCTCATTTTGTTCATCTTGTTATTCTTCTCATCCACTCCTTATGCTTTAGTGTAGTCACCGGAGGGGCTTCTCCGTGACTATATGTTGTATTTTGTGTATGTATTTGTTTGCTGATGAAGGCTAGTCGCCACAAAGTCCGTTTCGTAAGTCTGTTTTGTAAAGCTGCATTACTTTGTGTTACTTTATATTGTTTACATTTCCACAGCTTTACCACAGTTCCACCACATTTTATTCATATTTTAACAGATCTGAATGATCATCGAAGATAATTAGCTCATGAACTGTATCTTGTCTCGGAAACTACAATACTTTGGCTACATTAAACGTCGCTACGGTTGGAAAAGAACCGTAATAAAAAGTAAGCTCCTTAACCAAGAGGCAGATGTCAATCAGCACGAAGACGAACACATGACACTGCAGACACTTTGGGCTTGAGGGTACATGAGGCAGGGAAAATGTCAGGAGATCGAGAACATTGTCAGCAGTTCGTGACGAGAGCGACGTTCTGCAAAGGGCCTGGTACAAGATTATGGTGTTATTTAGTCTAGGTGTGAAAGATATTAATCTTTTTCTTTAAGAAAAAAAAATCTTTTGCATGTCCAGAAAAAAATATATTCAAATTAATACTTTATTACAAACAGCCCTAAGCTTATTAATACTACTTTTAGTTTTATTAAGGGGTAATTAGAGAAAGGACTCTCCTTGAATATCAAGAAAACAGTAACAATGGTGGTATAAAAGAAACAGGTGACACCCAAATGTGAAATAGAGATAGAAGGGAAAATTCTTCCCCAAGTGAATAGTTTTAAATATCTAGGTACATTTATAACATCAGATGGAAGATGCACAACGGAGATCAAGAGCAGAATAGGACAAACAAAGGCTGCATTTTAAAAAAAATGAAGAATATCTTATGAAATAAGTCGCTATCATTGAATGTAAGAAAGAGAGTGCTGGGGTGCTATATAGAACCTGTTTTGCTGTATGACTGTGAATCTTGGAATATAAATGAATAAATTAGGAAGAGATTGGAAGCAACAGAGATGTGGTTCCTTAGACAAATGTTGCGAATTCCTTGGACTGCCAAAGTAACTAACGACGAATGCCTTAAAGAGGCTGGCGAAACTAGAACATTGTATACAAAAATAAGAAAGAGACAAACAACTTTCTTGGTCATGTGATGAGAAGAGAGTCGCCGGAGAACATCGTGACAACTGGAAAGATCGAGGGGAAGAGAGGCAGAGGCAGACCGCGAGAAATGATGCTAGATGGATTGCGACGGTGGCATGGAGGAATATCAACTACAGAGTTGATCCAGAAAACCAAGGACAGAGATCTGTGGAGAGTCATGAACGCCTACGCCAGTCGGCACGGCACTTGATGATGAAGGGGTAATGCCGCTAATATTATGTTGCATTGTCATTTCAGATTTATATTTGTTCTGGTTATGAAATGTCATCACCGGATAACACCAAGAATGTTACACTGACGTCGACGACTATCATCAGTGACAGCTTCTGGGAAAATGAACGATTTCATCAAATTGGTGGCCTTCTTTATGATTTTCAGAAGGTGAGTAACAGACATTGATGGCCTTAATTATGATTTTCAAAAGGTGAGTAGTATACATTGGTGGCCTTCTTTTTTATTTCACAGGATGAGTACCAAACATTGGTGGCCTTTTTTATGATTTCACAAGGTGAGTAACAGACATTTGCGGTCTTTATTATTTTCAAAAGGTGAGTAACAGACATTGGCAGCCTTCTTTATGGTTTTCAAAAGGTAAGTAGTGGACATTTGTGGCCTTCTGTGTGATTTCCCAAGGTGAGTAGAAGATACTGGTGGCTTCTTTATGGTTTTCAATAAGACATTGGTGGCCTTTAGGATTTCACAAGGCGAGTAGCAGGCATTGATGGCTTTCTTTATGATGTTTCAAAGGCAATTCATGAAGGATTGAATTTTTTTTTAATTATTATTATCTTAGTATGTTTTTATTTAAAGCATATTTCTCAAATGTCACAGACGACAAGGTAATTCGTGTACAAATAAGTAAACATAATCAACAAAGTAAGCATCCAAATAAATTAGCGGAGATAAGAAAAATTGGATCAGTTTAACAGCCACAATCAGAACTAATATTCACGTAAGTTAGCATTTTCTCATATTTTCGAGGCGGCAATAATTTAATAGCCACAATCAAAAATAATATTCATGTTAGTCAGAATTTGCCTGAGTGTAATGGGTCAGTTATTTTGATGATATTCTTCCATGCCACCATCCCAGACCATAAAGTAGTAGTTCTCTTGATGGAGCACTGCCTCTTCTATCACTGATCTTTCCACTCGTCATGTTTTTCGACGCCCCTCTCTCATTAAATGGCATAAGTAAACTGTTTTCCTCTGTCTTATGGTTGTATATTCTGTTTAGCTTTCATTAGCAGAGACGAGACTGTAAAGGGGTGCGATTTAAAATTTTTTTTTTTTTTTTGGCGCTCGCTCGCTTTGAACTCAAGCGTAATCCATACACACAATTTATAGTAGTGATGGACTGAATTTTGCGTGTGGATTAGCTTTCCCTGTTAATAGTGTCCCTTGTCATCAGGCGAACCCACTCCTACTTCAGAGGTACTTGTAATTAACGTCCCCAAGTCAAGGACGACAGGTCAACATTTTAGTCCAGCTGTCCGGTGTAGGGGTTGAGCCGCTAACCTCAGCATCAGCCCACCGGATGTTTAAGAACAAGCGTTCTTATCCATTCGACCACGTGGACCTGCAAGGGGTGTGATGTTTTAGACTTACACATACTAGCGTACATAATAATGTAGTGGAATGACCAGCTCCAGTTGTCATCGTCTTTTTCTACCAGATAAATCAGATAATTTGCAAAATTTATATGTAAAGCTGCAGATATGTTCAATACTAACTTCTATATAATTTACATGTTCTCACGAGAAAGCATAATTTTACACATGTTTATTTTCACATTCGCGCTGACAGATAACACATTGACACTGGCTGACCACACATTCACACTGGCAGACCACACATTGACACTGGCAGACCACACATTCACACTGGCTGACCACACATTCACACTGACTGACCACATATTCACACCGCCCCAGGCCCAGACGGCATCCGATATGGGGACCTACTGGTGATGTCAGATGATGACATGGAAGAACTGGCCAGAGAATTCAACACCAGTATCCAGAGGGGTCAGGTCAAAGAAGAATGGCTACACAGCTACTTGCTGCCGCTGCCAAAACCGAACAAAGACCATTCCAAAATAAGCGGCTACAGAATCATTACGATGCAGAATACTGTTGGCAAGCTACTGGAGAAAATTGTAGCACACAGACTTGCTTGGGACTTGGAACAGCTCGGCTGCCTCCCGCCCACACTTGGAGGATACAGACGCAACAAAGAGTCATGGCTGAATGCGGCGGTCTTTGCTCAAGATGTTTACGAAGGATTTCAGGTCAGAGAAGAGACATGTGCGGCCGCCATAGACTTAGAGGACGCATATAACAGAGTATCTTTCGAGCACTTGATGCAAACCCTCCTCAGACTGAAAGTGCACCCTCACCTTGTACGATGGATAGCTGCAGTTCTGCTCCAAAGGAAGGTGGTGCTAAGATGCGGGAGTTGGTCTTCTGAGCCGATAACGATATGTCCAGGATTGCCGCAGGGTTCACCACTGTCACCAGTACTATTCAACGTGTATACGGTGCCGATCACTGAACAACAGTTGGACGGGAGGGGTAGGACTCTGTCATTCGTTGACGACATCTTCGTGTATCGACAGGGTCGAGATAGACAGGCGGTTGCCAATGATATGCAGGGCGAACTAGATCGAATTTCCTCATGGTGTGCTGATGCCGATGCCCTTGTCAACCCTGCAAAGGCAACGGTTACATGGTTCTCACTAAACAACCATATTGTGAAAACAGACCTGCCGGCAGTAAGAATGGATGGGAGCAGTTTGAGTAGAACCCAGTCAATGACATATCTTGGCGTGAGGCTTGATCGTAGCTTGTCCTTCAGAGATCATGTCGATTATGTCATAACGAAGGCTCGAAAAGGTTTGTCAGCAATGAGAGTCATGGCGACTGCCAATATCGAGCAAAGACTGCTAATACTTCTGTTCCAAGGACTTGTACTTTCACGCATCGAGTATGCCCTGGCCATCCTCACTGTCAGCCCTACACAGATTGGAAGACTCAAAAAGGTACAAAACGAAGCCATGCGCATCATTTTGGGCTGCACGAGAGACACCAGCTGTGTAGCAATGAGATACCCACTTGACTTCCCGACAATGGAACACAGGATCAAGATCTGGAAAGCTCGTGCATACTTAAAAATAAGTGCAGATGAGCAGCACCCTCTGCATGACGCTATATTCAGAGAAAAGGGTGACAGGCTAAAGAGGGGCAAATCATGGATGGGTCGGGCGGAAGATGTCGTCAGACAGGTCTGCAGTCTTACCAGTATCAACCCCGGCAAGGAATGGGTGCCGGTGCCTCCAGCCTTTAAGTGCACTTTCTCCTGCATTATCACACTCGACAGACGGTGCAGAAAGCAGAACCCTGCCGCTGTCAATGCAGAGGTTAACGCGCTCATCTATGAACACTCAGATAGCCCCGAAGTGCTCATCTATACAGATGGATCTGTTGTAAAGCAGCAGAGAAGTGCGTGGGCATTTACAGCCCGTTCAGCGGGCCGAACCGTTCAAGAATCCAGTGGTGCCCACTCTATGACCACGAGCAGCATGACGATGGAGGTGATGGCAGTTACACAGACTTTCATATGGCTGGAATCACAGCATTATACCAACGTGTGTGTACTAAGTGATTCAATGAGCATGATTCAGAAGGTCGAAGCTGGATCTGTACGTAGACAGTGGACTGAATCGCTGCGGAAGTCTGTTGTCCGTAAAGTCACCTTCATCTTCGTCCCGGGACATGCGGGAGTCGAGGGAAATGAACGAGCTGACAAACTGGCTGGCTCTGCACCCCCTGTAGATGGCCAGCCCATGGATCGTGCCGATGTTATTAACGTCCTTAAAGTTTTGGCGAGAACAGAGGATTTTGACGTCTGTGATTCCACATCGCTGTCCAGGATGAAAGACCTGGGAGTAAGAATCGGCATAGCCAGACGCGAGAGGTACATCGGGAAAACAAAGTGCCTCGTCAACCAACACAGAACTGGCACTATTAGCCACCGGACGCTGATGCATATGCTGGGGGGAGGATCTGAGAACCTATGGACATGTCCGGAGTGCAACAAAGATACCCCAACTGATAACTGATAACTGATAACTGATAACATTCACACTGACTGACCACACATTCACACTGGCTGAAAACACATTCACACTGGCTGACCACACATTAACCCTGGCTGACCACACATTCACACTGGCTGACCACACATTCACACTGGCTGAAAACACATTCACACTGGCTGACCACACATTAACACTGGCTGACCACACATTCACACTGGCTGACCACACATTCACACTGGCAGACGACACATTCATACTGGCTGACCACACATTCACACTGACAGACAACACATTACATCTAACACTTACTCCTTGACACAAATACATGAGGTAATTCTGGGATGCACCAGAGACACTCCAGTAGTGTGTATGCGTTACATCCTTGGTCTGCCTACTGTTGCTGGTAGGCACAAGGTGATGCAAGCGAAGGCATACCTCAGAGTAGCTGCAGACACAGATCATCCGTTGCATGAGGCGCTGGACGTAGTTAAGGGTCAGAGATTGATAAGAGGGAAATCATGGATGGCTCAGGCGGAGGATACGTTCAGACAGGTGTGCCCCTTGGAGAACATCAGGCGAGGAGAGGAGTGGGTCAGAGTGCCAGCTGTGCAGTCAGACTTGTGCAGAGTTATAATCACATTGAGCCGGGAGTGCAGGGAGTGGCCAGCAGGGGCCACGGAAGTGGAAATTCAGCAACTAATTCAGGAAAATTCTCACCCGGGTGATGTGATTATCTACACAGATGGGTCGGTGTTGAGAGGTAGGAGAAGTGCCTGGGGGTTCTTGGCAAAAACTAATGGTCGGCGTTTGGTGCAGGAGAGCCTGGCGTATGATGACACTACATCTAGCTTAAGAATGGAGGTGGAGTCGGTCAGTGCAGCTTTCCGCTGGATAGAAAACACGATACATACACATATTGTGATTGTAACTGACTCAGAAAGCATGATGAGAAGGGTGAGTACAGGCAAGCTTCGTGCAGAGTGGCTTGCTTCGCTTCGGAGGTCACGGGTAGCAAGCATCACCTGGATCTTTTCTCCTGGGCATGCTGGTGTGCTGGGGAATTAACAGGCGGACAGATTGGCTGGCTCGGCAAAACTTGGTGGAGTATTGATGCATGACAAGGCAGACGTGGTTGCGGCCTTGTGGGAGCACGTGTACACCTCGGAGGAGCAAATGGATCACTATAGTCTGGTAAGAATGAGACAGCGAGGATTGACGAGGGGATCTAGCCGACGCTCAACGCTCAGAGGAAAGGCGAGACGGACATATAATCAGATTGCTACTGGAACTATTAGCCCATGGATCGTGCCGATGTTATTAACGTCCTTAAAGTTTTGGCGAGAACAGAGGATTTTGACGTCAGTGATTCCACATCGCTGTCCAGGATGAAAGACCTGGGAGTAAGAATCGGCATAGCCAGACGCGAGAGGTACATCGGGAAAACAAAGTGCCTCGTCAACCAACACAGAACTGGCACTATTAGCCACCGGACGCTGATGCATATGCTGGGGGGAGGATCTGAGCACCTATGGACATGTCCGGAGTGCAACAAAGATACCCCAACTGATAACTGATAACTGATAACATTCACACTGACTGACCACACATTCACACTGGCTGAAAACACATTCACACTGGCTGACCACACATTAACCCTGGCTGACCACACATTCACACTGGCTGACCACACATTCACACTGGCTGAAAACACATTCACACTGGCTGACCACACATTAACACTGGCTGACCACACATTCACACTGGCTGACCACACATTCACACTGGCAGACGACACATTCATACTGGCTGACCACACATTCACACTGACAGACAACACATTACATCTAACACTTACTCCTTGACACAAATACATGAGGTAATTCTGGGATGCACCAGAGACACTCCAGTAGTGTGTATGCGTTACATCCTTGTTCTGCCTACTGTTGCTGGTAGGCACAAGGTGATGCAAGCGAAGGCATACCTCAGAGTAGCTGCAGACACAGATCATCCGTTGCATGAGGCGCTGGACGTAGTTAAGGGTCAGAGATTGATAAGAGGGAAATCATGGATGGCTCAGGCGGAGGATACGATCAGACAGGTGTGCCCCTTGGAGAACATCAGGCGAGGAGAGGAGTGGGTCAGAGTGCCAGCCGTGCAGTCAGACTTGTGCAGAGTTATAATCACATTGAGCCGGGAGTGCAGGGAGTGGCCAGCAGGGGCCACGGAAGTGGAAATTCAGCAACTAATTCAGGAAAATTCTCACCCGGGTGATGTGATTATCTACACAGATGGGTCGGTGTTGAGAGGTAGGAGAAGTGCCTGGGGGTTCTTGGCAAAAACTAATGGTCGGCGTTTGGTGCAGGAGAGCCTGGCGTATGATGACACTACATCTAGCTTAAGAATGGAGGTGGAGTCGGTCAGTGCAGCTTTCCGCTGGATAGAAAACACGATACATACACATATTGTGATTGTAACTGACTCAGAAAGCATGATGAGAAGGGTGAGTACAGGCAAGCTTCGTGCAGAGTGGCTTGCTTCGCTTCGGAGGTCACGGGTAGCAAGCATCACCTGGATCTTTTCTCCTGGGCATGCTGGTGTGCTGGGGAATTAACAGGCGGACAGATTGGCTGGCTCGGCAAAACTTGGTGGAGTATTGATGCATGACAAGGCAGACGTGGTTGCGGCCTTGTGGGAGCACGTGTACACCTCGGAGGAGCAAATGGATCACTATAGTCTGGTAAGAATGAGACAGCGAGGATTGACGAGGGGATCTAGCCGACGCTCGACGCTCAGAGGAAAGGCGAGACGGACATATAATCAGATTGCTACTGGAACTATTAGTGTTGGAACTCTTCGCTGGCTGCTGAGGATGGGGACGGAGCGCTTATGGGAATGTCCCGAATGCTGTGATGTCGGTTCCTAAATCAATCAATCAATCAACAAATACATGAACACAAATTACTTCCAAACAATCCCCCGACAACGGTGACATTTCAAAATCGCAAGGGGGTGGGGATAACTTAGACGTCACGACACAAGCCGTGGACTGTGCAGAATTTGATAAATCAGAAAAGGGTGTGGTATACATCACCCTGATCCTGGGGTAGTGGATCGAACGTCTAGTTCTCTCGAACAAGGGGGGGGGGGGGGGGAGACTCTGTGAGAACACATATACACGTTAAAAATTCTTCAGCAGGTGGAAATTGAGAAGGTAGGCCGAATAATCCACAAAATAATATTTATAGCATGTGTGATTCCAGTTTTTACACACACACACAAGCGCGCGCGCGCGCGCGTGTGTGTGTGTGTGTGCGTGCGTGCGTTTGTGTGTGTGTGTGTGTTCGCTCACTTTGTACTAAAGCCTAGTCGATACACAGACCACTACTTTTAGTGAAATGGACTGATTTTTGCGCGTGAATTAGCTCCACTTATTACCAGAGTCCCTCGCCATCAGGTTAACCTAACCCACTTCAACTTCAGAGTTACCCACCTTCTTATAATGCATGCAATGTGGCGTTGGACAGCCTTCTGTCTCTTGTGCTGCAAATAATTTCTGATACCCATGTTCCTCCATACCATGATGTTAGACTGCCCAGCATCTTCTCTCTTGGTCTCCCCCTGCTTCTCCTTCCCGCCAACTTCCCCGTTGTGACTACATACTCCATGTCTTCTCTTGACATGCCCACAAAATGTGGGCTGTTCACTGTTGATACAAGTTCCAGCCACCTCTGTCAAAATAGTGCAGATCACCGCCACCATTAGGTCAGCATGGCGGAATGGATAAGAACGCGTGTTCTTAAGCATCCGGTGTGCTGATGCCGAGGTAAGGGGTTCAACCCCTACACATAATAGTTGAACTAAAATGTTGACCTATCGTCCTTAACTTTGGGACGTTAATTACAAGTACCTCTGAAGTCGGAGTGGGTTCGCCTGATGGCGAGGAACACTGTTAATAGGTAAAACTAATCCATGCAGTCCAGCACTATTAGAAGTGTTCGTGATCCCGCATACCCGCGTTCGAAACACAGTTGCACGCGATTTGGCAGCAGACCGCGCTGGGGTTTTTTTTAACGAAAGGGCATGGGTGCCGGTCGTTCAGAAAGCAATGACAAACTACTGAACGTAACTTACTAAGACATAGGCTTGTCCATGGGAATGGGATTCCCATGGGAAACGTCCCATGGGATGGGACGTGACGGGACGGGACATTTCTATTTCCCATGGGACACATGGGACAGTAGCCATGTCATAGCAACTTTTTTTTTTAAATCTTTTTAACGCCTTTTATCATTTCTTTTTCTTTATATACTTGTATCAATTCTTTATCTCGTGGTGGGACACCGGATAAATTAATAATTACGCGCATGCGATCATATTACCAACGTTTCAATGCCCACTTAACAAATTACTCGCATTACTTTAATGAAGATGAAGAAGAATTCTTAAACCACATACCTAATATTGTTCAGATTAAGGGAATGCTGTATATACATGAGACATTCAAAACTCTTTTTGTCAAACTAGAAATTGACGGTGCTACATCTCATTTAATGTTGCTGTTATACTTCCTACTAGACTATCAGTTGTACAAAGTTATTGTTCATATTGACGAAGAAACGTCCAGCAGCATGGTGAAGAAATATTGTCAGAACTTTCAGAAAATTATTGGAGAAAAACTCTGGCCATATTGCGGCAGCTCTTTAGCAGTTACTGCAGCATTCCTTATTGGAGTTGTAATTAAAGCCAAAATAGAAGACATGGTCAAGTCAGTTGTTACTATGAAGAAAGGGAATGTGGACACCAATAAATGGATCGCTTTTTCAGTCTGTTGTTCCAACTGTTATTTCATTCATCAAAGATTTAAATCTTTCTTCTGAATCATCTGCTGTATGTGAAGTAGCAGGAATTGTAGAACAAAAGCCGAAAAGTGATTTTGACTTATTTTTTTTTTATCCTCCACCAAAAAAAAAAAAAAAAAACACTTAAGTTTGATGACCCCAGAAACAAATGCCTTGAAGATGAAGTCACCATGTTTCAAAAATTACAGCAACCAACTTCACAACCATTAAATTATTGGAAAAATGAACATAAGTTTCCACTGATAACAGCAAGTGCGAAAATTGTTTTGGCCATACCAGTGTCCTCAGCGGCAGTAGAGCGCTTATTTAGTGCAGCTGGATTGTTGTTGAGTAAGTTACGAAAACGGATGTTACCAGCTCTCGTTATAAACTCTGTGTATATCAGATTTGCATGTAAGAAGAAAATTGTGGAAATGGTTCAGGGATTACCTGGATTAACTGAATTATTAGAAACAGTCGATCAGCAGGAAATTGATAATGTGCTGAATGAGCAGAGTGACTCAGAAACAGAATGAGAGTGTCAGAATGACACTAAATTGTCATATTTAGATTAAACTTTGTTTTAATAAAATACTCTTGAATATTAAAATTAATAAATTCTGTTGTTTTACATGTCTCTTTGCATATGTAGTCCTATTTAATAGACACTAACCCTAAACTTGCATAAATTTCATAATTCCATTTGAACTGTATTCCATATTAGTATTATCATGGGAATCCTATGGGATGGGACAGGCAAAATTAACGTGCGATGGGATGGGAATGGGACTGAAAAATGTGTCCCATGGACAAGCCTGCTAAGACATCAACAACAGCCTCCCCCCCCCCCCCCCAATGGCGCTGTTGACTGGAAACGTCCTGTGAAAGACATGCAACTAACTTTTAACTACTAGAAGTAGTTGTATGGACTACGCTTGAGTTCAAAGCGAGCGAGCGCAAAAAAAAACAACAACACTGCCGTCTATTCTGAATTGTTTTGAAATGATTCAGTGCCAAAGGATAATATATCGCCAAATGTGACCTCCCATTTGGACTTGTGGGCGATATATCGCCATGCTAGGTTCATCGTATTACCAGTGTTGTTTTGCGACATCTTCGGCAATTTTAATGCTTAGTGAATGAACATTTACATTATAATACTTGTTCATGTTATTGTGCACCATGTTTGGTCCAAATCTACATTTTTTGATTGGCACTGAATCAGTTAATATTTATTTTAGCATTTGCAAATGTCAGGTAAACACAATGAAAAGCAGCAAAATTATCGACACCTCCCTTTATCCTTGATTGCACAGATGGCAGCAGTGGACTGGGACGAAATACATGATGGAGAGAAACTAACCCCGCGTGCATACACAACATGGAATGCCCTCAACATTGTCCGGCTGACGCTGGCTATCTGGATACTGGCCAGTCACATCGCTATTATTATATTTGTGCTGGCTAAGCAGGTTCTGAGGAGTCAACCGAAGAATCTGTTGATCATCAACGTTGCACTGGTCAATGTCTTGATGGGTATGTTTGTTATACCGGTCAAGCTGCACTTCATACTCAACCCACAGAGTACACAGTGCAGCCTTGCTGTCGTAAGTATGGGACATATGATCATGTAAATGTGTTTGTAACGTGATGTTGTTGTTATTGTTTGTCCATCAAGAATGATGATGACCATTCATTTCATCCAGTGGGGTTGAAATTATGGAGCCGTGAGTTCTAAGATGGCTGATAAGGCCTATTTTTGCTCGAAATGTTCTTTGACAATGTGGGCAAAGAATGCTTGACTTTCCAGGAGAAGGATCTCCTGCAGTGGTTTTTCTGTCCAGCCTTTTCTTCATAGCTCTTACAGTCCTGGTTGCTTCACAAGTGACTTCACCCTTGTGTAATGATGTATGCCCCGAATTTCAGTCTTTGGTAGCATTCTCACAGGTGTCGTGATGAATTCCAAAGCTTCCAGTGAGATGTTCAGTTTCTTTAAAACGTTTCCCTTGGTCGCATTGGGAGCGTTTACCAAAATGCAGCTCGCCGTAATAAATTCGTTTAGGGAGCCTGTGATCTGGCATGCGAGTTTAGTGACCAGCTCAGTGAACCATGTAACGTGATAGGTAAAGGACTAAAGGTAGACCGATGGAAAATATTGCCTTTGGGGTATGAAGTGTTAGACATTTATATACTATATGTCATGATATATGAGGTGATGTGGCCAGTTCTCTTCCTCACATTTCCATCCCAGACAATTCACAAAATTGTCAGGTACCTATTTTCATGAGACTGGGACGAATCAAAAGCCGTACTGATGGGAAAAATAATCCCACCTCCGCTGGGGATTGAGGCCGTACCACAGTCTTCGCAAACAAATGCACTAACCACTATGCCATCACAATTCCTTTACACCATAAAATTACAAAGTACACAGCATCTACCCTCTGGAAGAAATACCAACGTGATATTGTAGCCATCTTGTTGCATCTATTTCTTTATTTAAACATTTATGTCATTGACTTTTCTACTGTCTTCTTTTTCATCTTCTGCTCGCTATCCTCTATTGAGGTAAAGACCTTCAAACAACTCACACCGAGCCTTCCTATCTTTTAGATCAGACCCCAACACGCGTGAGGTTTTTTTCTAACAGCCGAAACAAACATCTCAGAGACCACATGGTTGACGGTCGCCTCCCTACAGTTACTTCATCTGTGGGCATAATTAAATGTCACCGGAAGACATGTTTGACAAGCCCACACGTTATTCAGACACAGGTGATTACATTCCCCTCAGGTACATTGTCCTTGAAAGACTCATTTACGTGCATATCCCCGCAACCTAATATATGTTATTATTTGCAAACGATGTAACACGAAGTATATTGGACAGACTGGTAGACGCCCAGCTGACCTATTTAAAGAACACCCTAGGGATATTATTCAAAAACCCTGACAAACCTGTTTCTACCCATTTCAATTCTTCTGATCGCAATGGAGTCGACGACGTATGGGTCACATCATTGGAGCCATGCTACTCTAATAACCTAATTAGGCTTAAAACTGAAACCAGTTACAGTCGAGTTCACTTAAGTCGAACTCGGATAACTAGAATTTCGCTTAAGTCGACGTTATTGGTCCCGGCCAAGATCCTTCTTTATCTTTGTATAAAAATTCCTGATAAGTCGAATTCGGTTAATTCGAATTTTCGGATTAGTCGAACATAAAAAATATAAATGTCCACGTTTAAGTCGAACTGTTCATTTCACCCCCCCCCCCCCCCAAAAAAAATTTGTTTCGCGAAAGAATGTGTATTTTTAGTCAGCCCTGAGAACAATCTCGCACATAATATGTTGCTGAATGTCAACAATGCCTGCTAGTGGACGAAAGCTTAAAACTTTGACTTTAAAAAGAAATATTGAGTTGTTGGAAGAGGTTGAACATAGTGGGAAGAAGAAAGTGGATATAGTTAGAGAATTTGGTATTCCAACATCGACACTTTCCGGCATTTTAAAGCATAAAGACCGCTACAAACAATTGTTTTTCGAATGTCAAATCGACAATGATAGGTAGAGAGCTAGAAGAACTGCTGCATGCGATTTTGTTGATGCTGCCCTTTTAAAATGGTTCACTGTGATTAGATCGGCAAATGTACCAGTATGGGCCTTTACTTATTGCGAAAGCAGAAGAATTTGCACATCTTGGAAGTCAGACAGACTGGAATTGTAGTGCTGGCTGGTTGGATCGTTTCAAAAAACGACACTGCATCATTTACAAGAATGTTTGTGGAGAGAAACAGTCAGTCGACGAAGCAACGACTCACTCATGGATAGAAGACGTGCTCAGACCTGCTTTAGCTAAATATAATTCTGCGGATGTATTTAATGCCGATGAAACTGGATTATTTTGGAGATTCCTACATGATAAAACATTTTTTTTTTCAAAAATGAAAAGTATCATAGGGAGAAAAAAATCAAAAGAAAGAATAACAGTGATTGTGTGTTCCAATATGGCTGGTAGTGAAAAATGGCCTTTATTTGTGATTGGAAAATTTAAACATCCTCGTTGTTTCAAAGGCCTGAAAACATTGTGTCCTGAAAACATTGTGTGTGAATTACAGAACCGATTCAAAGGCATGGATGACATCAGAACTGTTCATTGAGTGGCTACAAGAATTTGATTATTCAATGGTGTGTAAACAAAGAAAAGTTCTTTTAATTGTTGACAATTGTTCAGCCCACACAAAAATTAACAATCTGAAGGCAACAGAGATTTTGTTTCTGCCACCTAATGCCACATTAACACTTCAGCCTTGTGATCAAGGTATCATTCAAAATCTGAAAGTTCTTTATAGATCCACAATGTTGTCAAAACTTGTGGGTCATATGGGTGCTGAACTCATTTGTAATGATTTAAAGATAACCCTTCTTGATACTATTATTATGTTAAAATCTTCATGGGACAGAATTTTACCAGCAACTATTGCAAACTGTTTTAGACAGGCTGGCTTCTTACCTGCAGTAGATGTCTCTGTAAATGAGAATTCCTTACCATCAGCGAGCAGTGAGAGCAATGTTACTGACATTTCAGTGGGGCCATTACTTGCTAGATTGTATAAAGAGCTGAAGATTGACCCAGAGGAGTTTGTGAACATTGACAATGATGTTTCTACTAGTGCCACTCTTTCAAGCACTGATATTATAGGGCTATGTATGCCAGTCATTCAACCAACAGACCCTTCCAGCCCTGACTCTGATGATGAGGATGACAGTGGGCTGCAAGCACAACCTGTATCGCAGTCAGATATTTTGGGATCAACTGACAAAATTGACATTTACATGATGCAGAATGGATGTTCAGATGATGCAGTCTCACCATTTTGTGCATTAAACAGGCAATGGGAAGACATTTTTCACAAGCCAAGAAGCAAAGCAAAATCACAGACTTTTTCTTTAATTAATTTGGAAATTTTCAAACCTAAACATTTCAACATTTACGATATTGTATTGCTATTTATTTGTTCACTACCTGTGTTTCCTAAGTGGTACAATCATTTTACTCAAAGCTACTGCATGGTACACATGTATTAGTGTAAATTAGTGTAAATATGTGTGCAGTCTGGGTAAGTAGAATTTCTGATAAGTGGAACAAATTCCTTCGGTCCCTGCGACCTCTACTTATTCAGACTGCACTGTAATCAACTGTGTGGGATGTATCCATCCAATGGGAATCAGTACTGGTGTAGATGCCCCTGTATTACTCTCCTGACTTCCCGCTATGTATAAACATTTAACTATTTGCAGACCTTTGGTTCCCCTTTTTCTTATTTGGCGCCTTTCACAACTGAATTGGACTCAACTTTTGAAGAAAAAGAGGCACCTTTCACAATTGAATTCACCTCAACTTTTGTCCCGCATTCCTAACACCGAATGCGCTGTATTGTTAATATTATTAAATTTCATAATTTCATGTTTTTCTTTAGATACTAAATATCATAATTTTGTTTTTCTTTAGATCTGTTTGCATTGTTCCGTTCCCGTTGCCGTTGAAGATTTGTATAATCGAAACGTTTGTTGTGTCGTAGTGTACTTATTGTTATTATATATATATATATATATATATATATATATATATATATATATATATATATATATATATATACACACACACACACACTATCTGACCCGGCCTGGCTTCGCCCAGGCCCTGGCGGATATTTATCTATCTATCTATCTATCTATCTATCTATTGTCATATATTTTTGAAGGGAGTGGGAGATCACTGTAGTGCATGCCCCATCTTTAACAAAAGATGTAGAGCCCCATCCTCTTCTATCTTCAATAACCCCAGAATATGAACCTTGAGTTATCTGCAGGCCTCGTTCTATTAAGTATTGTCTAGGAGATATAGATTATGGCCCTGGTAAGAATGGTAATTTACTAACTGGGAATCTGCCCCTTCTCCAATGATTCTGATAGCTCTGGAGCCCCCTTTTAGTTTATCAAATCTGAGGAAAGTCTGGAGAATTTTCTCAGCCTGATTTAGATGAAGAAAACATGGATGTTGAGCAGTTGGTAGATCTAGAGTCTTTTTATTTCCCCATTCAGTAAGTCATTATGAGTTAATTTATCTGTAAACAATCAAACACATAAACAATCACATCAGATCTTGACAACATGATGTACAAGAAGTTGTTTACACAGATAGGTTTGAACTTGACAAATTAACAGAAGGTCAATTCATGTTAATCATTTATTGACTGGCCCGAGCCTTCTGGTCAGTACATACATCTCTATTGTGATTTACACAAAGTAATAGAACAGTTGCACATTGGACCATTGTCCCAGACAAGCAATAATAAGCATCAATATATGAGATGTCAACAAGTGTGAAAACATAGTAAACATTTTGAGGTTGTACATATTAAGTATGATAGTGTTGTCTCAACCATATAATGTCAGTAGTTTTCCTGAAATTGGGTGTGTATTCAACCTATGAGAAAAGTAACCTGGTGACTGGAGGATTAGGTAAGCCAGGGTCCATTGACTGATGGATCCACTTCAGGTCTGCCCGTATAGCTCCACTGAAGGCCTCCCCATGCTCTGCTCATAGCGAAGTCATCCTCCCTCTCACTTGTGGTTCATTTCTTTCTCTCGGCTTCCCTCCCTCAGGTCTGATTTAGGTGGTTAATTTGCTGATGTGTTGGGTGGTTGTTGGTATGTAGCCACCAAGATCACTGATGAATATTCGCATAAATATATACATTCCTACCAATACAATAAATAAGAAGTAGGTCGGAAGAAATCTAAATTCCTGAAGTAGGAACTAGTTCCCCTCCCCTCCTTTTCTCTCTGAGCTAGTGTTGGGTTAAGTTGGGGTGGTCAGAGATTATCACACGGTGTACGCCTTGTATCAACTTGTTCCTGCTGTATGTAAATTCTCATTTGACCGGGGTCAGTGAATGTGTACAGTAAGACATTGACAAGAGTGAGAATATGTCAAGATGCATGTAAATAAATGACATACATTTAGAACATTTCTTCCACTAAATGGTGTTTACAATGTGTATAAATAATTCTCTGTGTTTTCCCAATTAACTACTTCTTCTTCTTGTGTCTAATAACTCTCTTCCATTACCTGTTGTTGTTGTGATGTTGAGTGTTGGGTTGTGTGGTGATGAGTGGTGTGGAGTGGTGTTGTGTTTTAAGTTATGTTGAGTAATGAGTTAAGTTCACTTCGCGTGATGGTGTTCCGCGAAGCACAACTTTCTCATGTGTTGCAGTTCATGTGTGCCCTTATCTAATTAAATTTGACATAAATATAAATATTTATTTCGCCAAACCCTATTAATTCTATAGATAAAGGAGAAAGGAAAGATTGATTTCACTTTCAGCTTTCTAGATTGTAAATAGGCATAGATAAGTCTGTTTTAGAACAAGGCACTTGTTCTAGTACACGAACTGTCTTTTCAGCTGTAGATAGTGGTGCATCTTTAGCAATGTTTCTGGTGAAATGCACAAGATTGCTTTCGAATCATCACTTCTCACAGTTGTTTAGAATAGAATATAGTAGTGGAATGCACTTCTTAAAGTTAATAATTATCTCTAAGAATATCAGAGATTGTAGTTTCATCGAAGAGAATATTCTGCCCGGGAATGGCTTTGCGTCGTTAGAATCTACAGTCGAGCATTTTTACATTTCAGAGGTTTTAATTAATAATCATACATTTCAATTGACATCACAAACATGGGTTTACATTACTTGATACATCGGGTTCTTAGTCTAATCAAGGGCCAACAAACGTACCTCGGATCCAGACTTTTGCCTTGCCCATTGAATTTTTGGTCACACAATCTTCTCACATCCGTCCATGGAGCGAGTTCAGACAAAAGTGCGGGCTTATTAACATTTCTGATGAAATAGTAATATATGTTAATTATGCACTGGCGCGAAGGCGGTCATGTGGTTTTCCTATCCAATTGTTTTCTGAGCTTGGTCTGATGAAATCTTTCTAAGAATCCACGTCATTTGTCACTTGTTCAGTTCCAGTTTTGATGTTAAGTTTTAAGTCCCAATCTCCAATTGCGTTTGTGAAGTCAATTTCTTTTAATGTTGTTTCCTCTTTTTGCGGCATGAGTTGATGAATGAATAATGTTGGCTGCGTTATGCCACATGGCCCCACTCCAGATTGTTCTATGGTATGGAACTATGTTTCCAACATTTTCAGTCATCAAGTTGTTCCCATTTTTCCTCCCTTGTATTCTCTTCTGCATCTGATTGACCTGGTTCATCAGGCACTGGGTGTCGACTCAGGAAGTCCGCTCCCACATTCATTTTCCCAGGAACATACTCAACCTGGAACGAGTAAGGTTGAAGAAGCAGCGACCACCTCATAAGTCGGGCATTCAGAGTCTTAGATGCTGCGAGAAACATGAGTGGTTGATGGTCACATTGCACTGTGAAGTGTCTGCCATATAGGTATGCTTGAAATTTCTGTACACTCCATACGAGCGCAAGACATTCTCTCTCGATAGTACTGTAATTTCTCTCTGCTGCATTCAATTTCCTGCTAGCATAGGCTACAGGGAATAGCTCTGATGGTACATCTCCCTTTCTCTGCAACAGCGTTGCCCCAATTCCTATGTTACTGGCATCGGTGCGCAGCACGAATGGTTGGTCGAGGTCTGGTAGATGTAAGACTGGATGAGCAGTTAATGCCTGCTTTAGTGCTGTGAAAGCTCTCTCACAGTCAGCTGACCAAGTGACTTTCTCTGGTTTCCCCTTTTTGGTAAGATCCGTTAAAGGTGCTGACAGAGTATTGAAGTCCTTGATGTATTTTTGATAGAATCCACATAAGGATACAAATGATCTTACATCCTTCTTTGTTTTTGGACGAGGTGCTCTCTGGAGTTTGTCCACATTTCCCTCTTGTGGAGTTATCAGTCCATGAGATATCTTATGACCTAGAAAGTCCAATTCTTGGAATCCTATCTGACACTTCTTTGGTCTAGCCGTCAATCCAGTTTCTCTGAGGCGCCTGAACAAAAGATGCAGGGTTTCTACATGCTCTTCAAATGTTTCAGTTGCGATCAGGATGTCATCCATGAAGTGACTGATGTCTGGATGCTGTAGTGGGTCAAGTAATTTTCTCATCATACGTGTAAAGACGCTGGGAGCATTACTTAATCCGAATGGAAGAACGTTGAACTCATAGTGTCCTCCAGGCGTGCTGAAAGCTAACCATGGTCTAACTTCCGGTTTTACAGGAATCTGGTAATATCCCTTACTGAGATCAATCCTAGTAAAGTACTTAGCTCGGTTGAGTGCTGTGAAGAGTTTATTCTGATCAGGCAGAGGTTCTGCTTGGAATTCAGTTATAGCATTGAGCTGTCGATAATCGATGCACAATCTATGTTCTCCACTTGGCTTTCTCAATAATACGACGCTAGCACTGTAAGGTGATTCAGATGGTGAGATTATTCCTGCGGTGAGCAGCTGTTGTATTTCTTCCTCTAAAGTCTTTTGCTTTGCATAAGGAACTGGGTAAGTCTTGACTCGCACAGGCACTGTGTCATTCAACTTCATGTCAAATTCCTCCAAATCAGTTCTTCCTGGCTTATCAGTAAGTACTTCTGCATATTTTGCCATAAGTTCCCTAATCTGCTTTTGCTGATCCTTTGTTAAGTTGGGATTGATTTCCACATCCTTAAAGGTCTCTTTGGCTTGCAGTTGGCACTCGACTCCCATTGTTGATCCTTCTTCGACTTCAGTAGCCACACTCATGGCCATCAGATGTGCAGGTTCGGTGGTTGAGGGTCTTTCATGATATTTCTTCAAGAGGTTTATGTGAAATACTTTCATCTTGCCTTTGACTGAAATTCTGTAGTTGGTACGTGAGATCTTCTCCGTCACTACATAAGGTCCTCTCCATCCTATTTGCAGCTTATTCTGACTGGTTGGAAGCAGCAACATCACCTTCTCTCCTACCTCTAACTCTCTATCCTTTGCCTTGCGGTTGAAATTACGAGCAATTCTTCGTCTGGCTTGACGTAGATTGACATTCGCTTGTTTCCAACTGTGTTGTAAACGATTTTTCAACTCGGCAACATATGTAGATGCAGTCACGACTGTATCATCTGTAGTATTATCAGTCCATGTTCGCAGTAACGCCTCAAGGGGTCCTTTGATCGGTCGTCCAAACAACAGTGTGGCTGGAGCAAAACCTGTTGAGTGATGGGGTACTTCCCTGTAAGCGAATAAAGCTGCGGGTAAATACAAGTCCCAATCCTCTGTCTTCTCCTGGGCAATTTTGCGCAGGATACTAATCAATGTCCCGTTCCACCTTTCCACAAGTCCATTTGACTGAGGGTGATATGGTGAACTGAAGATATGGCGTGCATGAAAAAGTCTGAAGGTCTCTTCCATGAGCTTACCACGAAACTGTGAACCGTTGTCCGTCAAGATCCTTTGTGGGAATCCTAGACGTGTGAATATTCCTAATAATGCATCAGCGACGTGTTTGGAGTCACAGCTGGGCATAGGAACTGCTTCGGCCCACATGGTTGTTGTGTCCACAAGCGTTAATATGAATCGGTTTCGCCTCTTCGTTGCTGAGAGAGGTCCGATTATGTCTACTGCCACTTTCTCAAATGGAATTCCAGTGATTGGCGATTCACCCAACATTGCCGGTGGTGTCCGGTGTTTTGGTGATACTTTCTGACACTGTGGGCATGATTTTACAAACCGTTGTATGTCTGAATTCATCCCTGGCCAAAAGTAGTGAGTGGTAATCCGCTGTGTAGTAGCGTTGATACCCATGTGCCCACTGAATGGTAGACTGTGACCCATTTCTAAGATCTGAGTCCTATATTGAGTTGGTACAACAAGTTGATTAAACTCTTGTCCAGCTCGTCCTGCTTTTCTGTAAAGAAGTGCTGACTTCATGAACAGATCACCTTTACGTAGAGGTAAATGTGATTTTGGCAGTTTTCTGAAGCAGGGTTCCAAGGTGCTGTCGGCCTCTTGTGCCCTCTTCAGTTCCTCCGTTCGAGGGATTGGCGTAGTTGATTCTGGAGTTTTTGTTGCCTGTGATCGAGTGGTCATGGTCGCCATCGCCACAGGTTGAACAGGTTCTCCTAGAACGATAAATCTACGGCCGAGGATTACAGGATATATCGGATCGTCCAAGATTGCTGCCTTGATCGTCCCAGTGACATACCGCGAGGCTATGTTCACTTTTGCCACTGGAAGAGACATATTTGTTGAACTCTTCAGTGGTCCCTGTAATTCCACTATTTCCTCTGTCACCTGTTCAGGGTGAACTAAGGATGATGAGACAACACAGTCATATGATAATCCAGTATCATATAAACAGGTCGTTTTGAATCCATTTAGTAAGATGGATTCCACAACCGGAATACGAGATGAGGTGTCTTGATGAGGTGTCTGTTTGGACGTTTCACCAGTGCTCACTTTTCTCTCTTTTCGGTTGGCCAAACATGCCGCTGTGTGTGGAGGTGGCTTCTTTCTGCAACTCTGAAATGTGTGACCCCTAATTTTGCAATGGGTACAGAATGGTTTGTCCTCCCTCGGCGCTGTTTGGACTGAGTGTTGAGTGTTTTTCGGGGATTTCCCCTTTTTCCCGGTGGCTACAGTGTTTTCACCCTCTTTTGGCTGTGGAGTTTTGTTTTGAGAGGGGGTGTTGTTCGAACGTCCCTTTCCTCCCATCTCCTTTTGAGATTTCTCAAATCTCTCTGCCAGAATGATTATAGTTTCCAGGCGGTCAGCCCCGTTTTGGGTTAGGAATGCCTTCATTTCGTTCTGCATTTTCCCCTTGATCTGATCAATGATAATCATTTCACGGAGTCCTTCATAATTTTCCTCAAATCCTCCCAAGCAAGTCCATCTTTGTATGTATGACTTCAGTCTTTCGACTAGTTGTGCGTAGCTCTCACCCGGTTCCTTCCTTGCGGCTTTGAACCTGAGTTTATAAGATTCGGCGTCCACTTCGAATTGGCTTAAGAGTGCCGTCTTGAGTGTTGTGTAGTTCTGTTGTTCCTCTCTAGTGAGTCTTGAGAACACTTCATACGCCGTGGATCTTAAGGCCTGCGCCAACTTCGTCGCCCATCTACTTTCTTCAAGCCCACAGCTGACAGCCATTGCCTCGAAGCGTGATAAAAATCCTTCGATGTGGTCAGTCTGTTCATTAAAGGGTTCCAGAGGAAATGACGTAGCTCCTGAATTAAGTTGAGAGACGTGAGGTGGTTCTGTCACTGGCGATCCTGATGAGGTTGAGGGGGTAGGACCACTCCCTTTCTCTATCCTCCGGATCTCCACTTCAATCTCCATTCTCCTCAACTCCAGTTGGTGTTGACGCTCTCTCTCCTTATCTTCCATTTCAGCCTGTAGTCGTTTCTCTTTCTCCTCCAATTCTGCCTGAAACTGTTTTTCTTTGAGAGTCAATTCAGCCTGTAGTCTTTCCCTTTTGTCAAATGCATCCGAAACATAGTTAGCTAGCTCAAGGCCATCTAACCCGCATTCTCTACCTGTTTCTGTTATTTGGGCTCTAAACTTTGCAGTTTCCGCCATGTCTATAATTTATTGCTTTGCTCTGCCTATCAATATAATTGCAGTTAGTCTGATCCGCGTAAGTTTGTCAGTCCCTGATCTGCAAAGATACAACAGAGCATGTGCAATATTAAAAACACCCTATGTTATGTCTGTCTGTCAATGATGTAAAAGCCAAAGGCAGCAGGCACTGAAGTAACCACAATTAATTCCTAGTAAAGAAAAGAATCTGAAATTAGACAGAGTTTTCCCAACGGATAAGATTTTCCGGTGGTTGATGAAATGCTGTTAAGTTCAGACTCCACAGGAATAGAACACCTTCTCTGAAAGAGAAGTAGTGTTGGTAGAGTAGATACACACTATATATTTCACCTGGAGCAACTCTCTCTGAAGTATAAGCCTATTTGAACATGGCCCTCTTCTCCAGGAGTAAAATCAGTCACCTACTCTTATTTATCTATAAATGTCATTCATATCATGTGGCTGTCAATCAATACCCCACATGGTATCTGTTAAACATTCTAGAAAATAACTGTGTTAATAATCTAAAGATAACTGTGTTCATGTATTTTTAGGTGATTGTTTAAAGGTTAATATATGGGAACCATCCAGGACTTAGCCCACAATATGTCATATATTTTTGAAGGGAGTGGGAGATCACTGTAGTGCATGCCCCATCTTTAACAAAAGATGTAGAGCCCCATCCTCTTCTATCTTCAATAACCCCAGAATATGAACCTTGAGTTATCTGCAGGCCTCGTTCTATTAAGTATTGTCTAGGAGATATAGATTATGGCCCTGGTAAGAATGGTAATTTACTAACTGGGAATCTGCCCCTTCTCCAATGATTCTGATAGCTCTGGAGCCCCCTTTTAGTTTATCAAATCTGAGGAAAGTCTGGAGAATTTTCTCAGCCTGATTTAGATGAAGAAAACATGGATGTTGAGCAGTTGGTAGATCTAGAGTCTTTTTATTTCCCCATTCAGTAAGTCATTATGAGTTAATTTATCTGTAAACAATCAAACACATAAACAATCACATCAGATCTTGACAACATGATGTACAAGAAGTTGTTTACACAGATAGGTTTGAACTTGACAAATTAACAGAAGGTCAATTCATGTTAATCATTTATTGACTGGCCCGAGCCTTCTGGTCAGTACATACATCTCTATTGTGATTTACACAAAGTAATAGAACAGTTGCACATTGGACCATTGTCCCAGACAAGCAATAATAAGCATCAATATATGAGATGTCAACAAGTGTGAAAACATAGTAAACATTTTGAGGTTGTACATATTAAGTATGATAGTGTTGTCTCAACCATATAATGTCAGTAGTTTTCCTGAAATTGGGTGTGTATTCAACCTATGAGAAAAGTAACCTGGTGACTGGAGGATTAGGTAAGCCAGGGTCCATTGACTGATGGATCCACTTCAGGTCTGCCCGTATAGCTCCACTGAAGGCCTCCCCATGCTCTGCTCATAGCGAAGTCATCCTCCCTCTCACTTGTGGTTCATTTCTTTCTCTCGGCTTCCCTCCCTCAGGTCTGATTTAGGTGGTTAATTTGCTGATGTGTTGGGTGGTTGTTGGTATGTAGCCACCAAGATCACTGATGAATATTCGCATAAATATATACATTCCTACCAATACAATAAATAAGAAGTAGGTCGGAAGAAATCTAAATTCCTGAAGTAGGAACTAGTTCCCCTCCCCTCCTTTTCTCTCTGAGCTAGTGTTGGGTTAAGTTGGGGTGGTCAGAGATTATCACACGGTGTACGCCTTGTATCAACTTGTTCCTGCTGTATGTAAATTCTCATTTGACCGGGGTCAGTGAATGTGTACAGTAAGACATTGACAAGAGTGAGAATATGTCAAGATGCATGTAAATAAATGACATACATTTAGAACATTTCTTCCACTAAATGGTGTTTACAATGTGTATAAATAATTCTCTGTGTTTTCCCAATTAACTACTTCTTCTTCTTGTGTCTAATAACTCTCTTCCATTACCTGTTGTTGTTGTGATGTTGAGTGTTGGGTTGTGTGGTGATGAGTGGTGTGGAGTGGTGTTGTGTTTTAAGTTATGTTGAGTAATGAGTTAAGTTCACTTCGCGTGATGGTGTTCCGCGAAGCACAACTTTCTCATGTGTTGCAGTTCATGTGTGCCCTTATCTAATTAAATTTGACATAAATATAAATATTTATTTCGCCAAACATTATTAATTCTATAGATAAAGGAGAAAGGAAAGATTGATTTCACTTTCAGCTTTCTAGATTGTAAATAGGCATAGATAAGTCTGTTTTAGAACAAGGCACTTGTTCTAGTACACGAACTGTCTTTTCAGCTGTAGATAGTGGTGCATCTTTAGCAATGTTTCTGGTGAAATGCACAAGATTGCTTTCGAATCATCACTTCTCACAGTTGTTTAGAATAGAATATAGTAGTGGAATGCACTTCTTAAAGTTAATAATTATCTCTAAGAATATCAGAGATTGTAGTTTCATCGAAGAGAATATTCTGCCCGGGAATGGCTTTGCGTCGTTAGAATCTACAGTCGAGCATTTTTACATTTCAGGGGTTTTAATTAATAATCATACATTTCAATTGACATCACAAACATGGGTTTACATTACTTGATACATCGGGTTCTTAGTCTAATCAAGGGCCAACAAACGTACCTCGGATCCAGACTTTTGCCTTGCCCATTGAATTTTTGGTCACACAATCTTCTCACATCCGTCCATGGAGCGAGTTCAGACAAAAGTGCGGGCTTATTAACATTTCTGATGAAATAGTAATATATGTTAATTATGCACTGGCGCGAAGGCGGTCATGTGGTTTTCCTATCCAATTGTTTTCTGAGCTTGGTCTGATGAAATCTTTCTAAGAATCCACGTCATTTGTCACTTGTTCAGTTCCAGTTTTGATGTTAAGTTTTAAGTCCCAATCTCCAATTGCGTTTGTGAAGTCAATTTCTTTTAATGTTGTTTCCTCTTTTTGCGGCATGAGTTGATGAATGAATAATGTTGGCTGCGTTATGCCACATCTATCTATCTATCTGTCTGTCTGTCTGTCTGTCTGTCTGTCTGTCTGTCTGTCTGTCTGTCTGTCTGTCTGTCTGTCTGTCCCGGCCCGGCTTCGCCCAGCTCCTGGTGGGGAGCATCTCATTTAATTCATATAAGTAGTCATATAAGTTCTCGTTCCCGTTCCCAACTGTCTGTCCGTCTGTCTGTCTGTCTGTCTGTCAGACAGACAGACAGACAGATCCCCGCCAGGGACTGGGCGAAGCCGGGCCAGGTCAGCTAGTGTGTGTGTGTGTGTGTGTGTGTGTGTGTGTGTGTGAGTGAGTGAGTGTGAGTGAGTGTGAGTGAGTGAGTGAGAGTGAGTGAGTGAGTGTGAGTGAGTGAGTGAGTGAGTGAGTGAGTGTGAGAGAGATTAATCGATTAATAGTTAATTTTTTTAATGATTTATTTTTGTTTAACGATTAATCAAAAACTTTTCTCCCATCACTTATACAAAAGAACCAGATGTCGAAAAATTGTCGGACATTTTAAACATAGTGCTGTCAACATAACCGAGTTGCAAAATTGTACTGAGTCACCATTGTGTAAGATGCAGCAAGATGTACCAAAATGGAACAGTATTTTTATTATGCTACAGAGTCTTCTACAGGCCAGAGAAGCATTAGATGTCTACATGTCAGATGAAAAGATGCATTACAAAGGTCCAAAACTGTCAGATTCGGATTGGGAGAAGATTTCGAAATATGTCAAAGTTTTGGGCTTATTCTGTAGACCACGGTCCTATTGGCGGTCAAGATTATGTTTCATGTAGCTGTGTATTGCCACTACTATCATCGTTGACAAAGCATATGACTGTACACGATGATGATCGGGGCTACATAGCTAAATTTAAGGCAGTATCTATTAATGACTTCAGTGAACGTGTAGCTAATATTGAAATACTACAGAGTGCAACAGCACTTGATCCACGCTACAAATACCTGAAGTGTTTGTCAAAAGATGCAAAAGAACGAACTTGGTGGCGTATTGAACAACAAATAGCAGTTGATGTTCATGATGAGCAGATGGAGAATGCTGCAACAAATGATACTGACATTGACAATCAAACCATATGTGAACCAAATGAAAAGCGTATTAAGCTAATGGAGTCTGAAATGGAAAAGAAAGTTGCGGAATCGGTTGACCCTTTACAATGGTGGAAACTTAATGAACATCGATATCCAAAATTGGCATTCCTTGCCAAGACCATTCTGTGCATACCGGCTACCTCAGTTCCATGTGAACGATTGTTCAACTCTGCTGGTTATATTGTTAATAAGACGCGCTCGTCACTTGAACCAAACACTGTCAACATACTCGTCTGATTGCATAGTTGGTTATTAGATGACATATGAACAAGACAATCCAGTTTTATTTCGATTTTTGACAAATACGACTATAATGTGAGTTATGTGACTATTATTGTTTTGCTTTAATCGAAATTTACTATTAATTAATCGTTGATTTTTGAAAAGTTAACTATTAAACTTAAATTAATCGGTTGCAGCCCTAATATATATATATATATATATATATATATATATATATATATATATATATATATATATATATATATATATATATATATATATATATATATATGCCGGTATCCCTGGCCGAGGAGTTAAGCGACCTTTTTCGTAATCCCGTTTATCCACGTAGGGTCTAGCAGCGCACGAGAATTGGTAGCCGTTCTCACCGCGTTGGTGACTTACGGAATAAGTGAGCCGCTATCTTTTGCTATCTCCTGCAACTTGCACCACTTCCCACTTTATTTAACTACTTTTCTAGGCCTCCACCTATTAATATTATCCTTTGTTCTGTGGTTCCACTGAAAGTACTTTTTAGTTATCCTATTCTCAGGTTTTCTCAAATATATGTCCTATCCAGCGCTTTTTTCTCACCTCGTGATATGCTGGAATCTAGTTTAGTTCTCTCCGTAATCTCTACGCGTGTTATTATGTCATGCCTCTTTTGTCGTTCTGTTCTGCGCATCCACAAGTTAATGAACGTCTGCAATTTTTATGTAATTGTTATAGCCGATCTCCATGTCTCCTAACAACATTACTGGCTTAACGTTAGAGTTAAATATTCTAAGTTCAGTACTAGTTTTAATTTATTTTGACTTTCATTGTTAATGTGTAATCTTCTTCTTCCTGTGCCTTTTATCTCCTACTGGAGCACAGACGCTCAACCAACTTATACTAAGCTCTTTGTAGATTTATTTATAATTGTTCGGTGGTTTTCGCAGTTAGTATTCTACGGAATGAAGTAGCCAGTTGCACGCCAACCCTCCTTAGTTGCCTCTAACAACATGCATGGTGGATTACAGTTCACTTTTTTTCTCTACGGGCCCCGATAGCACACTGGTGCTACTGTATACTAGAATAATAAATAAATCAATATCTACCATAATTAAGTCTATTTCCATGACATAATGCATACCAGGTACCAAGTGACAGTATACCACTACAAGCAATGATGTACAGACCAAATAAAACCAGAAGAAGATGCCGACTATGTAACCGATGGACAAAGGGAATAAATCCGAATAAAAGTCCACGGGAATCTTGATATATAAAGCCCGTAAACGAGCACTTTCTCGCTCTTTATGCTTAACTTCGACACCGCAAGGTATAAGAGGAACAAGAAGAGATGAGATAAGATGAGATGAGGCATAATGGGAAATAAGATGTTAAGCTTGAATATGTGGAGTAATATGATCAGTATTACATTTGTTGTCTAAATACTCTAGATCAGTGGTTCTCAACCTTTTTTGGCCCGTTCCCCCATTCATTTCAGAACGTCATCCCCCCCCCCCCTTCGTATTTCCTACCTAAAAATCCCCCCCCCCGCTCCTGCCCATACACAGTATACGTAATAATGGAAGCACGTACAAAAACAAGTCTAGACGTCCACATAAAACGTGATTTGTGGGTCTACTTACTTTATAAAATGAATTTTAGAAGGGTGAGACGTACAAAAATCTACAGTATGAAGGGAAAAACAATAGCAAGTAATCCATTCTTGTATTAACGCGATCTTGAAATAATCTTCATCCCCCCCCCCCCCACCCTGGAAACCCTAAAATTCCCCCCTGGTGGGGGGTTCAACACCGGTTGAGAACCACTGCTCTAGATCGCCTGTTTACTACATTTTATGAAGTTTAATAAAACTCAGATCCCCCCCCCCCCCACAAGGGAAAAAACGTGAACCTGCCACTACTGGGGAATCGAACTCAGAACCACTGTATTAGTAGATGATTGCACTAGCCACTTCAACAGCACATGTGATGTAAAATCAATCATCATCATACACCATGTAGATAAGCGTGGGCAGTCCTGGTTTGCCATCTCATACGATCATCAGTGTTCGACAGAATCTCCGTTCTTCCACCAATATATGCCACGTAGCCAAGCCATCACTGAATTTATCTCTTAGTAGAACAGTAAGTTACTTGCGTGCACTTTTCAGGACGTCACAATCAGAACCGTGCGGTAGGTTTTCTCAGTATGGTGCAAGTTTTCGAAATGACGCCCCTTAAATGTTTTTTTTTTCTTTAAAAATGCCGCCCCTTTACGGCGCCGCCTGATGCGGCCGATTTTTTGTATCACAGCACGGCCCTAGTCACAATCAACCCCAGCATTTATTGACTGTTTGTGACTTTCTATGCTATTTTACGTTCAGTAGTTTGCCATTTGTTACTGAACTGCCGAAAGCTCATTTGATTGTGAAAATCAGTGCAAAGCGATCTTCTCCCAAATCGTCAGCGGCTGACTTGAACCCTGTACGTTGGGATTGTGAAACTGTTCAATGCCCCCAAGCCACAGACGTCGATATTAGAATCAATGTTTACCATAAATGTTCTTTGTTCTCGTTGTTGCACGTTCGTTCCTACGATATTGGAGTGGCAAGACACTCGTCTGCCGCCCGGAAGTTCATGGGTTCAATCCGCAGCTGGGCGAATTAGGATTTTTTTTAAATTTAACTGTTCTCCCAGCTCGTCCTAGTTTAAAATGGGTACCAAGAATGCGCCGGCTTCGTGGCTTAGAGGTTATGACTTTTCTCCGTAATCTTGTATACTCTCGTCGGTGACGTGATGACGGTGAGAATCAGCAGTGGTTCGAATCGCATCGGTAACTTACGGGGTATGTGAGCCGGCCGCTCAGAAAGCAATGGCAAACTACTGAGCGTATTCTTGCCAAGAAATCAACATACAGCTGAAAGATGCTGGTGTTGACAGCGATGTCCTGTAAAGGATATGCAACAAAAAAAAAACCAAGAATGCATAGGCGTCCGGTGTCATACCACATTACCCAGTGAGTGCCGCTTGGCCATTAAAAATATGGACCTAGCTTCATATGCCTAATGCGTCTTAGGTGTTGTGTAAAGGATCCTAACCTTTACCTAGTTTATTTAAACTAAATAATTATGTCCTCAACTTTATTAAATGTTCTTGTTCACATTTTTTTAATGTTAATCTTTTTTATTTTTTATTTTTGTTTATTTTTGAAGGGTTGGACGTTCATAGCAGAGTATTATCAACCATCGACGTGCCTGTTTGCCGTTCTAAGCCTGGTTCTTGAGCGCTTTACCTACGTATATACAGAGAAGAACGAGAAGAACATCAAGCCATGGGCTGCAAAGCTTGGCACTGCCATTTTGATGATTCTACCCTGGATCCTGTCCTGTCTGATTTTGCTGCCAGTATTTTATGCTGGACTGTTGGCAAAATCAACAGATCCCAAACAGTGTTTGTTCAAAGTTGACGATGCGTACTTTGTTGCCTCCCAACTGTTGTCATTCATACTCCCATCACTAGGAGTTTTTATCCTGGCACCGTTCACTGGGCTTCTTGACTGTCTGCGTCCAAAAAGATGCTTCTACAAGCCTCTGACACCCAGAGGCGAGTCCATGGCCATCACCGCCACCGTGAGTCTGTTCTCTATATTTTGTGAGGCTCCCTACTGCGTGGTTCGCGTTCTCATGATGACAGTGGAGTGCAACAATTCCTACTGCAGCCGCTTCAGTGAGGCACTGACAATGGCAATGTGGATTCGAGTCTGCAAGGCTGGTATTTTCCCGTTTATCTGGCTGGCGTATACAGACATCAGGGAAGCACTACTACACTTGAGTACTGCTCAAAAGACAGACAAAGACACAGATGATAACGACGACGACGATAAGGATGATGCTGAAACGTTTTCACTGACCAAGAGTTCTTCAAAGGCAGTTTGAAAAAAAAATAATCAATGTTTCTTGGCATTACAGAAAACCATTTGTATAAAACTGACAATTTACGAAGGTGATGGATATGTGAAAACATGAATAAGTAGAAGCGTGTCTGAAAGAATGCAATAAACACATGTTATCTTAATCAAATCATCTGGCTTTGATTAGTTACTTCACGCATTACCAATGCTCTTTCAGCTTTCTTACCAAAATCATGAAAGTTCAGTGTTTGACTTTGTACAGAATGGAGTCAAGGAAATGCATAATTAACTGCTTGGTTTAGAATGCACTCTCGGCTCAGTTTGCTCATGTATTTTGGCTGAAGGAGCTAAGGTCGGTATTGGGATTTCAGTGATTTGTGTATCCGCGTCGTGGCGAAGGGTTTATGAATACGATTCGCAATCCCGCATACCGGGTTAGAAACACAGCTACTTGCGATTTTGAAGCAGATTGCATTATGTTGATTTTCTTATAATGGTACGAAAGTCGGTCGTTCAGAAAGTAATGGCAAACTACTGAGTGTAAACTTGCCTAGTAAATCACAAACAGCCTAAACATGCTGGGGTTGACCGTTACGTCCTGTAAAGGTATACAATTAACTATTAAATGGTTTGTATGCTCGTTTGCTTTACTGTCAGAGTGGTTTGAGTTCACTCCCCAGTACTGGCAGAATTTTTGCTTTAACCAGTATGGCTCTAATGTTGAGTCAGTGTCATATTTTTTTCTGAAAACTGTTTGGCGAGGAAGAGAACAGGTCAATCAATCTCATTACGTATCACCTAGTACATGTGAAGGCCTAATATTTCACACTCCTCTGTTGTATCTGCCACGGGATGTAAGTTTACTTGTGTTTAAAAGAGAAGTATTATGATCAGTTGTAACTATTAACAGAATTCCGAACTCACAATAACAATAATATGTATACTCAAATTCAGCAGTCTCTTTTATCAGTATATGGAAAGTTGTATTAGTATAAATTACCATGATGATAAGAGTGGTTGGGCATGGTTGGTCATCTCACGATCACCATGTTCCTCGATGATAAGAGTGGCTGGTCATCTCACGATCACCATGTTCCTCGATGATAAGAGTGGCTGGTCATCTCACACGATCACCAGTTTCGAATCGGGCCCTTGTTCTTCACCCGATTATGCCATTGATGTATATTTCTTCTGTTTTTCCCGTTCCTTACTCTTTACCCATCAGTTGCAATCAAGTTTTAAAATTAACGTCTCATGAGCACCCCCCCCCCCCCCCAATAACTTTCTACGTATTATTTCTCTAATCATTTTACGATTTTTCATTAATTTCTTGTAGAGCTGTCTCATTTTTTTTTCTGTCCGTCCATAGTGGTATTTATATCCCATCGCCCCCTAGTAAATACATATAGGTTTCTGTGTCAGAGAAAGAGAATTTCCGTTGTAGGCCTTCCTCTCTGCCTTTCATGTGATACTTTATATACAAGGGTGGGCTACATTATATCTACTTAGAACTAAAATAATTTAATGCACTTGCGTTAGATTCTAATCTTGTAAATATTTACGGACACTGTCAGATTTCTTTGATTCCAAAGACAAAATAGCATGTCAACCAAACGTGACAATCAACAATGAACAAATAAAACATAATGATCAACAAACCAAACATGATGATCAACAAACCAAACATGACGATCAACAAACCAAACATGACGATCAACAAACCAAACATGACGATCAACAAACCAAACATGACAATGAATAAACCAAACATTGCAATCAACAATGAACAAACCAAACATGACCATCAACAAACCAAACATGACAATAAACAAACCAAACATGACAATCAATAATGAACAAACCAAACATGACAATCAATAATGAACAAACCAAACATGACAATCAATAATGAACAAACCAAACATGACAATCAATAATGAACAAACCAAACATGACAATCAATAATGAACAAACCAAACATGACATCAACAAACCAAACATGACAATGAACAAACCAAACATGACAATCAACAATGAACAAACCAAACATGACAATCAACAAACCAAACATGACAATCAGTAATGAACAAACCAAACATGACAATAAACAATGAACAAACCAAACATGATGATCAACAATGAACAAACCAAACATGACAATGAACACACCAAACATGACAATGAACACACCAAACATGACAATGAACAAACCAAACATGACAATGAACAAACCAAACATGACAATGAACAAACCAAACATGACAATCAACAATGAACAAACCAAACATGACAATCAACAATGAACAAACCAACATGACAATGAACAAACCAAACATGACGATCAACAATCAACAAACCAAACATGACAATGAACAAACCAAACATGACAATCAACAAACCAAACATGACAATCAACAATGAACAAACCAAACATGATAATCAACAATGAACAAACCAAACATGACAATCAACAATGAACAAACCAAACATGACAATAATCAAATCAAACATGACAATGAACAAACCAAACATGATGATCACCAAACCAAACATGACAATCAACAAACCAAACATGACAATCAACAATGACTAATCCAAACATGATGATCAACAAACCAAACATGACAATCAACGAACCAAACATGATGATCAACAAACCAAGCATGACAATGAATAAACGAAACATGACAATCAACAATGAACAAACCAAACATGATGATCAACAAACCAAACATGACAATCAACAAACCAAACATGATGATCAACAATGAACAAACCAAACATGACAATCAACAATGAACAAACCAAACATGACAATGAACAAACCAAACATGACAATGAACAAACCAAACATGACAATCAACAATCAGCAAACCAAATGTGACAATCAACAAACTAAACATGACAATCAACAAACCAAACATGACAAGCAACAAACCAAACATGACAAGCAACAAACCAAACATGGCAATGAACAAACCAAACATGACAATCAACAATGAACAAACCGAACATGACAATCAACAATGAACAAACCAAACATGACAATCAACAATGAACAAACGAAACATGACAATCATCAAATCAAACATGACAATTAACAAATGAAACATGACAATGAACAAACCAAACATGACAATCAACAAACGAAACATGACAATCAACAATGAACAAACCAAACATGATAATCAATAAACCAAACATGACAATCAACAATGACCAATCCAAACATGATGATCAACAAACCAAGCATGACAATGAATAAATGAAACATGACAATCAACAATGACCAAACCAAACATGACAATCAACAATGAACAAACCAAACATGACAATCAACAAACCAAACATGACAATGAACAAACCAAACATAACAATGAACAAACCAAACATGACAATGAACAAACCAAACATGACAATCAACAAACCAAACATGACAATCAACAATCCAAACATGACAATCAACAATCCATACATGACAATCAACAAACCAAACATGACAACGAAGAAGCTGAAAATGTCACACTTTGAAAACCCTGGCTCCATCATTAGCAATACTGGAGACTGATCAAAAGCAGCCAAAAGGGCTATATCTATCTAACACGGGAAATAGCACAGAGAACCTATAACATGTGAAATAGCACAGAGAACCTATAACATGTGAAATAGCACAGAGAACCTATAACATGTGAAATAGCACAGAGAACCTATAACAGGGGAAATAGCACAGAGAACCTATAACAGGGGAAATAGCACAGTGAACCTATAACAGGGGAAATAACACAGAGAACCTATAACAGGTGAAATAGCACAGAGAACCTATAACAGGGGAAATAGCACAGAGAACCTATAACAGGGGAAATAGCACAGTGAACCTATAACAGGGGAAATAACACAGAGAACCTATAACAGGTGAAATAGCACAGAGAACCTATAACAGGAAAAATAGCACAGAGAACCTATAACAGGGGAAATAGCATAGAGAACCTATAACATGTGAAATAGCACAGAGAACAGAGAACCTATAACATGTGAAATAGCACAGAGAACCTATAACAGGTGAAACAGCACAGAGAACCTATAACATGTGAAATAGCACAGAGAACCTATAACAGGTGAAATAGCACAGAGAACCTATAACAGGGGAAATAGCATAGAGAACCTATAACATGTGAAATAGCACAGAGAACAGAGAACCTATAACAGGTGAAATAAGAGAACCTATAACAGGTGAAATAGCACAGAGAACCTATAACAGGTGAAATAGCACAGAGAACCTATATCATGTGAAATAGCACAGAGAACCTATAACAGGGGAAATAGCACAGAGAACCTATAACAGGGGAAATAGCACAGAGAACCTATAACAGGGGAAATAGCACAGAGAACCTATAACAGGGGAAATAGCACAGAGAACCTATAACAGGAGAAATAAAACAGAGAACCTATAACAGGGGAAATAGCACAGAGAACCTATAACATGTGAAATAGCACAGAGAACCTATAACAGGGGAAATAGCACAGAGAACCTATAACATGTGAAATAGCACAGAGAACCTATAACATGTGAAATAGCACAGAGAACCTATAACATGTGAAATAGCACAGAGAACCTATAACAGGGAAAACAGCACAGAGAACCTATAACAGGACACCAGCAAACAAAAGCAGTCAGAAGGGCTATATCTATTTAACAGGGGAAATAGCATCTATAACTGGACACCAGCAAACAAACATGCTGACATGAATCTTTCCTGCGACACCATATTTGCGTGCAACATGAACAATTTCACAAACACTACAGAAGAAAATAGAGGCTTCTGAACTTAAATGTTACCAAAAAATTATAAAATGCCATTGATAAGAAGAAAACAAAGTACTGGCATTCTTATATAACTGAACACAGAATTAAACTGACTCACATACAGTGTCATGTCTTGGAAACTAAACAAATACTTTGGTCACATCAAACGCCACAATTGTTTAGACAGAAGGCCAGTGGAAGGCATGGTTCCTGCAAGAAGAGGCAGGAGGCCAGTTAATACAACAGTGGACTTCTACTTCTTCATTCACCAGATATTTTCTTGTTTTGGACAAAATTGCATTGTGCTTGTTTACAGCAGAGCTGCGACATTAGCACTTTCCAACCAACACATCTGACTTCGACCTGGAGTTGTTGCCTGGGTTTAGCTTTCCCAGGTGTTTCATAGGACATTTCACAACCTCATATTGATGAAGCCATCTTTGCCTTTCCATCTATAGGTGGTGCCCCCAAATAGGCCAGAACAACTGCATGCATGATGGTGATCCCTCATTGATAGACAGGGGCAGAATATGGGCATTCGCCACCATCTAAGGAGGCTTCTATAAATGCAAAGCTGACAATGCTCTAGTACTGGGCTCACCTATGGAATCATTACATCCTGCACATGACTGCTTATATAGGACCTCCCATTCACCATGTGCTGGCCTATAGAGACTAGATAGATACAATCAGTAGATCTGGATCTTCAATGACCTCCACACAATGAGCTGTTTGATCCCGCAGCACATTGCCAATAGCTCTAATAGCATACTTTTCTGTCTGGTTCCAGGATCAGGGTCTTGGTTAGTGACTTCTTCATCGATTGATTTACACGAAGAGCAGCATGCTCCAAGCAGACCTCAACCCTGGAAAACCATGCAGAGCAATGTTTTACCTCTTCCGCTTAAAGGTGGGGTGGTTTTGGACATGAACTCATAGGACCACTATGGTGTGACTTTGTTTGACAAAGAAGGTTTTCTCTCATAGCACTGATACTCCATTTAGTAGATAACATGTGGTGGGCATATGAACCAAATTTTCATTTAGTAGGAATCACACCTCGTAGACATTGCAGTCAATGTGTCAAATTACTAGAGCACAGCTTTGATGGACATCATTTATCCAAATTTTTAGGTAGGTTGATAAGTGCTAGAAGCTTTTCCATTTCATGGTTTCTGGTTACTGCATCTCTAGGGGCCAAAAACTCCAGATGCCCTACCAGTTCAGTTCAAGCTTATGATGGTTATTTATCATGGTTTATGACAAGGACATAGGGCAGAAGTCTTGCATGGGGTTCGGTGGAACCAGCACAGAGTTCGCTGGCACCAGAAGTGAGGCACATGGTATCCATTTATACACAACACAATGACCATAACTTTCTCCCAAGCCTGTGACCGAAATCACTATGCCACCAACGATGGGCAAGGACATTAATGACACCCTTGGCATAAAAATGTATGGGACACTCTGTAAAGAACTAACCATCTGATGATAATGACTGCAATCAATTACCTTCCAAGTAACTTACGTCATCAGCCAATCACTGTTTCTGCAATTGGAGGTCATGTGGCAAAGTGATTAAGCTGCCTGTCTCATGTCAGAAGGTTATGGATTCACTTCTAGAATCCGCCATTCAGTTCATAAGCACATTTTTTGGGAGACACCTGGGGATTGTCGCTGGAGCTACAGAGTTCATGTACTGTGCAACGCTTCCAGCAGATGGCACGCAGAAAGAGACCAAGCCATATGGGATCAAACCCAATGCAATGAAATGGATCCCCAGCCTTTAACCTTTAACCCCCCCCCCCCCTATAGTAATGTGTCCTTAAGGTAGGACTGAAGTCTCATGAAGCCTCAGGTTAATTGTTTCTAGCAACATGTACAGCCCAGAGCTGATTACTGTGTGTGGCTTCTTCAGAAAGGACCTTGGGATGTAAAAGGAGTTAGACTTAGCAGCATTTGGACTGAGTCTTTGGTCAAATGCCATGTAGACAAAACCTGCAAACATTCATTCATCCTTTCTGCTTCGATACAGGGTGTTCTGTGAACTGGGTCAGAAGTTAGGGAAGATAATGAATTTGATAACACATTTAAGAAAGTCATCTTTGAGTACAGCCATAAGAAATATTTCTTCATTTATTATTCAAACTGCAGATTTGCCAGTTATTCACTGCTGAAAAATCACAGAACCTCAACTATACCAGTATTTTTTGTTTGTTTGTTAAACAACATGCAATAAATACAATTGTTTTCTTCTTTAACTTGACACATTGCAACTTACAGAGAATAATGCACTCTCACAACATGCTATTTACAATCTCTATGCAATAAAGATTTAACCTGCAGGAATTTTGCACTACACTTTATGAATACACATATTAAAAATTAAACCCACATTCTGTACGCAAGCAAAGGCTGCACTTCAAAAAATAAAAGTATCTTATGCAATAAATCACTGTCACTGAATGTCAGGAAGAGTGTAGTGAAATGTTACAATAGAACCTGTCCTGCTGTATAGCAGTGAATTGTGAAACATGAATTAATAGGTTAGGAAGTGCTTGGAAGCAGCGGAGAAGTAGGTCTGAATTGTGTGTTGTATATACCTTGGACTGATAGAGTACCTAACAAGTGCCTGGAAAAGGCTAATGAAAATAGAACATTACATACAAATATAAGAAACAGACAAATAGTGTTCTTTCATGTGATGAGACCCAGCATTGGTAAATACCATGACAGGATAGATCTACAGCAGAAGAGATAAATGAAGCTGGATGGATTGGGATGGTGGAATATCATCAATAGAATTAATCCAGAACACCAGAGGTTGAGATATGTGGAGATGCATATACGCCTACGCTAATTGGCAGGGCACATGATGATTATTCTGTACCGAGAATTAAAGTAAATATGTTATTATCTATAATCATACATTGTTTAGAAATATTCTTATAAAATTAAAATGTGCAAGGAATAAAAAAACAACAATGAAAAAGTGGTAATTAGTCATTTTAGAATAAACAGCAATTATTTTTTAGTTTAGTCAGAATCAAATTCGTTTTCCTACATTAGTAATTCCCTCTGGGCATCGAGCTGGAGTCTGTTGACAATGGCATACCTAAGAACCCATGGACATACCTAAGAACACTAGGTCTAATGCCAGTCAGATGGCACAGATTTGTGCTGAATCATGATCTGGTGACATCCTAATATACCTCCCCAGAAGGGAAGTTCCAGTGCCAGCCTTGCACATCCTGCTGGTTTCTTAACCTGGATAAGGGAAGGAGGGCTGTGCACCATGTGGAGATGGTACTTCAGTATCGGGTTGTGAGGCAAGACTCTACACCAACCTCATTGCCACAAATGCAAGTCTTTTTCAGTGCACAAACTGAATGCCAATGCACCGGACTTAAAGAGCTAAAACTCAGTCTTTAAGAAAATTCACCAACCAGTAATTCATGTCAGGAAATATATCTTATGAAGACATGTTAGTAAAACTAAAAATTCCTGACCACTGAAAGGAATTCATCAAACTAACGTTTTTTAAAGTGGCAAATTTACCAACTTAATAAAGTTTAATAGTATTTTACTTTGTTAGGTCACTTCAAGTGCAGTCTTTATCAACAAATGTACATTCAAATACACCATGTATAGGGACAGATGGGCATTTGTGAATACCTCCGCAGCTGTGAATAACTTTTGTCAAATCTCTACCAAAGTCAATAAAGATGTAAGTAAACATGCAAACAATACACAATGTTAACATTTTAATGTGTTTAGTCCCAATCTGATGATCAACAATTCAACAATGTGTATTTATTTGACTAAATCCATAGTGTTTTCAATTTTTCTAGATTTATCAAAATTAGATACATATTAATTCTAGTTTCAAGCCAATTTATAATTTTTCTTTTCAACTTTTCAAAGCTTACAGCTTGTTTTGCCCATGTGCTACCTTGCCAATCTCAGAGTATACTCTGTCTATAATTTAGTTACGGTGTATATATTTTTTCTATTAAATACAATACTTTTACTTGCTTGGCCAAGGCTATAGGAAACTACACTTTTCTTTACAAATGTTCAAATCTGATAATTATTGTTCTATCTTGTTCAATTTTTAATATCAATAGCCCTATGTGTTCTCTTTACGTGAGCTGTATGAAAACTTAATTCTGACTTTCCAGAGTGACATATTTATGAAATGAACAAACAAACAAGAAAATGGCTTGAGCAATCAAAACTAAGTGTGTCTATACACAATTCCAACTTGACACACACATAATCAACTGTTTGTGGTTAAGTACCTGGGCATTTCGTCATCAGCATTCTTTGAAGAAAGGATACACAACTGCAGCAAGATATGAACTAAAAACATACAGCAGAAAGATAGTTTTCAGAATGAATCTTAATTAATGACTTCATATAATAAATATGTAATTTCTTTCACAATTTCTCGACACTTCAATCATTTAAACCATGATCAAGAAGAACCAACAGATTAATTCAACAACACTTATTTGTAGATACAAAACTCTTACACTGTACCTTTGTTCATCCGACATATGTCACCTCTTTGATTCCTTGTTCTCCTTCAAGCATATATTTGTAAATATACACAAGCAGACTGACATTTTCTCAAATTTCTCAAATGTTGTGTACATGTAAAATAGCATGGAAAATAGAAGCAATATCAATATCTATTACAAGTAAAGACACTATAATTAAAACTCAAGCACTGTGGAGAAGGAAGAACAGCGGCTACAGTAAAATTATGTAGATAGTCAAAAGTATATCATACCTCTTTTATTGTCATACTTTGTTTTTGGTTGGATTAAGTTGTAACAATTTTATTAATCAAATTGTTTCACTGCATGTAACAATTAAAGGTGTTGTGATAACTATAAGTGAATAGAATGCAAATGTATGATCAGGGTCCATAAGGGGAGCAAAGAACAGTAACAGGGCAACTTACCATGCATGTCACAAGAGACAACCAAGGAGGGTTGGCTTGAGACTGGCCATCTATATTATATCTAGAAAGCTTTAGCAGCAAAATCCAACCAATCACGAACAAGTCTACAAAAGCCTTGATGTGAGTTGGTTCAGAGTCTATGGCCCATTGAGAGATGACCGGATGAAGAAGATAAGTGAATAGATGCATTATAACTCTTACAGAAATAGTTACATACTGGCATAAAAAAGGCATATAAGACTTCTGCCACGTAATGCAATACATCATACTGAAAAGAAAGGTATTGATCATAACATATCAGAAGACTATACATACTTTTGATGCTATGAAAAGTATCATTAGTAACATATAAACCAACAACAAAAGATAATAAACCATTGGAGTAGACTTTGAAAAATCGAAAAACTGTTTTTGTATCCAGATCACTAAAGAAAATATCAAACAAAGCAATAATAATTGGTAAAATAATAAGTCTGCCCCAAGATTTCTGCCATATGATGCAATACATCATACTGAAAAGAAAGGTACTGATCATAACATATCAGAACATCGATCATAGTTTTGATGTTATGAAAAGTATCATTAGTAACATATAAACCAACAACAAATAATAAAAAACATTGGAGTGAACTTTGAAAAAATTGAAAATCTGTTTTTGTATCCAGATCACTAAGAAAATGTCAAAGAAATCAACAACAGTGGAAGATAAATTCCATGGACCACTGAGTGAATTTAAAAAGACACAGTCCCATGAGTTTATAGAGGAAAACAACATTGCAGATATAGTTCAAGAATGTATCTCTTTGTCTTCGATTTTCTCTGTTCGCATCAAGTTTATTTCCTCTCATAATGTGTCCCTCCATAACTAGTCATAAACAAACTATACAACTGTGAGTTCTAAAACTAGTCATGAATAAGTTCCAGAACTAATCATGAGGCAGTGAGACAGATGATCAGTACAGCAGTACTCCAAACATGAAGAAGTTTACTGGTAAACTCTACGAGACGGCCATGACTGAGTGTGGGGTTATAACAAAGCCATCATGGTATCATCTTTGAGAAATTATAACAGTTACATAAATCAATATTGCACACGATTTGTGTTCCAAATATATAAATAACCCTCTAATGAGGTGTTAAACATTATGTACATGTAAAAGAAATTAATGAATGGGTTTTTAAATATTAACATAATTTAATTTCATTTTATATTCAATTATTAGTAGTCTAAAGTATTGCAGTGATATGATTTTTAATTTCTTAGTAGTTATGAGGACTGACCAGTAAGTATCCAGATTTTGTCAGGATAATCCAAATGCAAAATGATTAAGTTTAGTAACAACACCAAAGTGAACAGTATACATATATATGACACTTGATGGCGAAGTGTGCAGATATCAGCAATTTTCCTGTGCTTTGTGTTTCATACTGGCATAGGACCAGTTGACCCCAGTGCAGGAACTGCGTATTGAGATTAAACTTTTGGTAAAAGAAGGTTTAAAACCTGCTAACATTCATCACTGACTGTCATGTTGTTTAGAGAACAGACTGTAGCATGTTCAACCGTATGAGAATTATGTAAAGGCTTCATGAAGGTAATGAATCCATCAAGGATAATCTGTGTGAGTGTTGACTGAAAAGTGTCATATGCACTGTCAGAAGTTGTTTTGGGTGATTGGCGAGTTACTGTACATGAAGTCATGATGGCTAATAGGCAAATGTTTGTGGACATTATCATGAAGCATTACCTCAATTTTCATAGTTTGGAAGGCCATTCCCCATAAACGCACAGGTCTGTCCAGTAAAGGTGTCATTTTTCAGCACAACAACGCAAGACCTCCATACAGCTGCCAAAACTATGGAATTATTGTCCAATTGCATTGGGAGGAACTGCCACATCCACTTTACAATATGACTTTGAGGCAAGTGATTTTCACCTCTTTGGCCCTCTGAAAAAAGCACTTCGCAGGACAAAAGTTTGACACGGATGGCGAAGTGCTTCAGGTAGTTCTCTAATGGCTCAAGTACCAACCAAAAGAATTTTATGCTGCCGGAATACAGAACCTCATAGCTCGATGAGAAAAATGTGTTGCAGAGGCAGGTGACTACACTGAAAACTAGTACAAGTAATTTCAATTTATCTTCCATAGACATTATATCAGTCCAGATACTTACTGTACGATGCTCATACTTGAATTACTCAATTGTTTAAAAGATTTAAGAAAATGACTGATTCACATTTTTAAAAACATTACTAAGTGAAAAGAGTGTGCTACTGAATAATATAAGTTTGTTATTTGTGCTTACATATATCTTTGTACATTTGAAAACTATCAGCAATTACAATTAGCAAAATTTTAAATTTTTATTCTTAGCAGAATATGACATGTGCATAAATGTTAGCATGGTTACATCAAAAATAAAAAGTGTTGAAGTAACAGATTTCTAATGAAAATCAGTAAGTAAAGGTCCCTTTCTACATGCCTTAAGGCTCATTGGGCATATATAGCTAGCCACATATTTGTATAGACCAATCAGCAGCCGGGAGTGATGTGGTCAGTATCACACCACCCGCCTTTACTTCCCAAGTCATTTCCTGCTATGTCGACCTGGAAGCCCAGGTTAATTTTAAAAATTCAGATCCACCCCAATGCAGATCAAACCCCTGACCACAGGGACACAGGCAAGTGTCTAGCCACTACTCTACCGTGGCTCCCATATCGGTGACCAGTAAATTCTCACACCAAGTATTAAGTGATCCCAATAATTATGTTTAGCTTTCATCATTTATTTTCCAAATACGACTACTGCATGATCGTGCTATGCTACATCAGGCCTGATAAGTTCTCATTTCAGACCCTCTTCTATGCAAAATGTCCATGAGTTAAATTAATAATTACTTTGTGCATTTACTTAATTGGCTCCAAACGGTTTATTTTTTAAATTTCTCACAATACATCGAGAATCATGTAAAATGAATGCAATGCCTCGTATAAAGCCCTTTGTAGCAGAATTGAGCAAATTCAGCCATTTATTTTTTTGATGGGAGACTAAAACTACAGTAGGAAACAATCAATGGACTAATAAAATCAATAATACAGTAGATATTACTAAATATACCTGCAGACATTATCAAATATACCAGATTCACAGACAAGAATAAACAATACAGGCCACTCAAACTTACCTAACCACTAATTTCCCCTTCGCACAAACATAAATGTCCATGTCAGACAAAAACAGACACTTAATACAGGCCACTCAAACTAACCTAACCACTAATTAATATCCCCTTTGTACAAACATAAATGTCCTTGTCAGACAAGAAACCTGATCCACTAAATCATTCTCAAAAAAAAAAACTGCATTACCTACAATGTAGACCAACCAAAATTCACGTCAGTGAAGCAGGTTAGATTACTGTTTAGACCTGGAAATACCATTTGCCTGGTACCAGGTCTTGCAGAACCAGCATGAACATGAACAATGAAAAGGTGAAGTCAAATAATGGCCATGAATGGTTTTGACTTCCGAATAGGCAACTTATCTAGTTTCCAGTGACCGAAAACAAAGGCAGAGATACTGGAGCCTATCACCAACACTTGATACACTCATACCTTCATAAATGTGAGGCTTTACTCTACACTTCTGCTACACTATCTGTTAAAGACAATTACTGTCCACTGTCTTTTAAAACCCAAATAAATAAATTAAATAAAGTTGTCTCTTCCATTACCATCCCAAAATGGACAAAATCTAAAGAATATGCTTAATGATACAGTCACGTGTCATAATTGCTATTTTCAACAAATTTATAAAATTAAACAGCCATAATTGTTATATGCAAACAAATTACCCCTCACAGAATGTGACTGAAAGACGTTTTTTTTTTTTTAAATTATAAAGTGACTAACTACATAAATTTTTACACCAGTTTCAAACTGGCCAGAATAAACTAAGTTAAATAATGTAAATGCTGACCTGCATAAGGTAAATATAATAATTGGACAATGAAACAACCAAATTGGGTTTACAAGAGTATTAGCCACAGAAACAGGTGTATTAAAAAAACTGCATTGTACAGCGTGAGAAGGCCAACAAACTACCCAACCATCTAGCAACTGCAGTGAACTCAAATCATAAGATGATACAGTATTATTACTGGCCACAGTACTCAAATGTAAGTTGTAACATAAGTGTCAATAATTGTAAGGCAGATACTTTTGAGGAACAAAAATGCTGCAAGCTTCCTCTTTGACCCTGTTAATGAAAATTCCAACCACCAACTTTTCACTACCTTCTATCAAACCTAACCCAGCATTTTCACCACAACATGTGACAACACAGATGCTTAGGCAAACACATTAAGTTTTAACACCAAGACAAATAAGTTATGAGGCAAGCTGCCCAACCACTGACTTGCTTATCAAGCAAATTTCAAGAATGTTTATTTCACAAGTCACACAACTGCATTATGGGATGGTCCTAATTAATGCAAGCACTGCTCGGCACAGTACTGTCTGCCTAGATATGCATGTACTCATTTGATCACGATTCTGTACACTGGTATCATATGAGCTCAAAAGTTTATATCTTCTAACAGGTAACGGTGTCCTAATGAATTAAAGACATATCTGCAGGAGAACAAAGCAGTAGCAGAACAGTCTAAAATAAATCAGACTATATTCAGAGCACATTAATTGGGATAGTGTTGGGGTATTATCTTTATTTACTGATCTTTCACCCAGTTGGTTTCGTTGCCCAGCTACTGAGTTAAGTGCTTGAAGCGACACTGTGACCTTTGGATTTTGTGTGGAGTGCTTTTACATCTGTCTGCGGTTTGTATTGTGAACTGCATGTTCAGAAAATGATGGCAGACAGTTACCGAACTAGCTAGTTTTGGATTATGCAGTAATGTGTGTGATGCTGCTACTCTTCTAGTGACTGCTGCTTCCATCGATGATGAACTGTAATGTTATATGGGGCAGTGAGGAGCATTTTGTGTGATATTCACTGGCACAGGAACGGAGCATAATGGTGGTGGTGGTGGTGGGGGGGGGGGGTGACTCTGTGCCGTGAAGTTGGAACCGCAACTAACTAAGGTTAACTTTATAATCATAGCTGAAAGATGCACAGCAGGAGAAACACATGTTAGCAATGACATCTCCTACCTCATTTTAAAAATAAATCTTGTCAACAATAAGAGCCGTCCGCTCAAAGTAGGTCCAGCATTTGATAATATCCTAAACCAGAAAGTAGGAGCAGAAACCAGAGTGAAGACACAAGTAAAGATACTGGCCGATGATGCCTTAGTTTTGTATCAAGCATAACATGATGGACTGGTGAATACATTGTTGAAAAAATAATGCAGTTAACAAGAAACACTGAGTTATTTACAAATCTCATAGGCAGTTTTACAAATATAATATGACTGACAAATTAACAAAAATACAGACCACTTTCAACATAATTCACATCATCATACTTAACTACAGAAAAGTCACAAACTTTGTCCATGGCACAAATACCATTACTGTTATAAATGAAAGAATCTTTCAACATAATGTAATAACAATACCCTAATTTGAAGAGCATCCTTATTCACAGAGGAAATAATTCAATTTTCATTCTACAAAGGTAAATAACACTTTAATTATTGTTTTATTTCTGTTTTGACACATCATCTCTCCCAAAAATTGCTGATAACAAATGCCTAAATCTTCAACTATAAATTGCGTGTCTGATTTCTGAACTTCATAGGCATTTCAGCCTTATAGATTATAAATTTCAAACTGACTTCCCAGATTATAAATGTCAATGCTTAAATTCCAAATTTATTTCCAATTAAATGTAACATTTACCTCAGTAGAAATTAGATGGAAAATGATATCCCGTGTTGTGTGTCATACTCTACCATCTTTAGAGGGAAGCTGCTGCAGAGACAAAGATTCACCTTCAGATGACACACTATCTTCTTCATCTTCAGGGGCATGTTGCTGCAGAGACAAAGATTCACCTTCTGATGACACACTACTGGTGACATTAACAGACATTTCAAGATCCTCAGTCGCTGCTGGGATGTCGGTTGGGATGCCCTCTGTCACCATATCATTTCCATCTTGAACTAAATCCTCTGTGGCCGCTAGTCAATTGACTGCGAGCTCAACATTTATAAATTGTTTTAGTCGTTCAAGATACTGTCCGTACAGTTCTACATCATTGTGGCCAGCTCCTTCCACCCACAGAGGCTCAACTGTGCGAGGACAGCGTTCGTATATCGTAAGACCATGGGAGAAATCAATGACTTCGTCTTCTGTTCCATGAATCACCAGCACTGGAGACGTAATTTTTGGTACTTTGTCAATGCTGGAATTAATAATGAAATAATCAGTCAGTACACAGCCACTTACATTAAATAATGATTTTGCATTTATATTAAATAATGATTCTCCAAAAAGACAATATGAAAAAAGCTTTCAGTATCACACTAAGAATATGACTTTGTTGAAGTAACACACCATGATTTTAAAGATGCATGATCCTTGCAAGACGTTGCGATCCCCCAATCCCAGTTGATTTTCTAGGTAAGCTTACGTTCAGTAGTTTGCCACTGCCTTCAATACCCAACAATCACTATGGAGAAATCTACTGATATGTGTATGACTGTTTGTGTGTGTAGTGAAAAGAGGGAGAGATAATTTAATAATTTCAGTGCTGGTTTCACAAGCCACTAGCACTGGATATGATAAAAATAAGAACAAATAATGTCTGGTTTTATGAACCCCTAGCGGCCACTTGATTAAAAACACAAACAAATTAAGGTATTCTTCTCTTTCTTGCTGAGATAAGGACCTGGTTTCATACCAGCCAAGATACTGGGGCACCTCTTTGTAGTGTGACCCATCCACAGACTAGGTCCCCAGGCTAACCAAAATTCCTAGGTTCACGGTGCTTCTCCGCTAATGTGAAGTTTCAGCACTTAACTGTCTTCAGTTCTCTACAGCTCTGGGTTTAGTGTTGAGTCACTGAATTATTACATTTTTCTTAAATGGCTGTACAGAGGACAATCCTACAGAACTTGCTCAGTAGTTTGTTTGTATTATCCACATGTACACAATAGCAAGCAGACATGAAATGCTTGCACACATGTCTATTTTCTATTTTAAAATTATTTTTTATGTTGCTTACAGGACGTTGCAGTCAACACCAGCATTTTTCAGCTGCTGTTGATGTACTAGGTAAGTTTTTATGCTGTGTAGTTTGCTACTGCTTTCTAAATGACCGGTTCACATACCATCTGATGGCAAAGAAAGATGATCTTTCCCAGCTGATCAAGAGTGTGACAGTTGTCATGGGATGGACTCTGTATTCTTCTTATAGCCTGCCTTTACCATTATCTTCTTGGTCACATTCTCCTTCCATTTTTGCAACCTTATCTGCTTTTTCATTTCCCATGGACACAGGCACGATGGCTCACCACTCAAGCACTAATATTTAAACATTACAGCACTAACTTATCAATTATATCTTCTTGCTACAAAAATATATCTAAATATAACATTAGATATTGAACACAGCCCATTCTACAACAATAATATGGATTATTAACATCTTGTCACTTCAGCACATAAATTTAAACATTACCGTTATAAACTTATCAAAAGTACATCACTATTTTGCAAGTCCTTTGCAGAATGTCTTCTCATAACAATTTGTCAGAAAAATTGAGTTATTTATAGACCAATCGGAGTGCCAATTCCCATGCCTGTGGTGTACAAAAGACACACCAATTACATGCATGAGGAATATCCTTGCACTATCAGCAATTGTTGGAAAGACAGAGTCCTTCAAGCCAAATGGTGCCTGAGAGTTGCTGCAGACAGGGGTCACCCTCTGCATGAAGCCATGGATATGGTCAAGGGTCATAGACTGAGAAGTGGCAGGTTCTGGATGGCACAGGCAGAAATATCTATCAACCAGTGAATTCTCACACCAAGTATTAAGTGATCCCATTAATTATGTTTAGCTTTCATCATTTATTTTCCATATACGACTACTGCATGATCATGCTATGCTACATCAATAGAGTAAAAAAGAGTGGGTAAAAGTACCGGAAGACATGTCAGACTGGCACAAGTAACAGTGACCCTGGGTCATGAGTGCAGAAAATGGGCAGCAGGCCACATAAAATTTGAGGTACAACAACTGATCCAGGGCAACACGCATCAAGGTGACATAGTGATCTACACAGATGGATCAGTGGTGACAAACAGACATAGTGGTTGAGGTTTCATTGCAAAGGCTAATGGACTTTGCTTGGAAAGGAGTCTGGCATATGAAACTACGACCTCCAGGATAAGCATGGAGGTGGAAGCAGTAACAGCAGCCTTCCAATGGTAGGAGGAGACCTCTGCAACACACAATGTATTCATTACAGAATCACTGAGTATGCTTAGTAAGGTGGAGAAAGGAATGTTTAGTGTAGAATGGCTTGCCTCAGAGGTCACAGATTGTGAGAAGTGTATGGATTTTCTGCCCTCATCATGCGGGAGTGCGGAGGAATGAACAGGCTGAAAGGCTTGCAGGGAATGCACCTCTGTGTGGTAAATTACCTATGGACAAGGGAGAGGTGGTCGGGCGGCTGTGGGACCAGGTGGAGAAAGCAGAGGAACAGACTGAGAACCCATATGTGGAGAGAATGATTTGGCGGAGGAGTGGGAGGGATTCTGGAAGAATCTCAAAACAGAGGGAAGACCAGGAGAACTTTCAATTAGATGGCAGTGGAACGATTAGCAGTATGACCCTTTGCTGGCTGTTGAACATGGGGACGGAGCGCATGTGGGAATTTCCTGAATGCAGTGATGTCGGTTCTTAGCTCAACTTAACTAACCTGTCTCATGCATTTTCATGTCCAGGGTGTTATTAAAAAGATTCAATAACTCATCAATTATACATACATACTTGCTGGAAATATATATGTAAATATAAGTATGTAACGGACCTCTTCTAATGCCATGATGTGTAATGGGTACATGGTACTAGCCCCACAGTTTTAGACCAATGAGTGAAGTCAATATCACACTTCACTTTCTAGAAAATCTCCTGGTACCCATTTCAGGCTGGGTTGATCTAAGAGCATACGTCAATGAAAAATAAATTCCTGTCTTGAAGGGGATTCAAAAACATTACCATCGGGTTGGCTGACAAAGGACTAAGCCATTACACTACCACAGCTCTCAAAATAACAATATGCCTACTTAAACATGGATTTAAAGGACTGCATTTCTTTTTATAATAATATGAACTATATTGAATCCCAGCCAGCTTCGTGGCTTAGAGGTTATGACTTTCTCCGTAATCTCGTATACCCTCGTCGGTAACGTGATGACGGTGAGAATCAGCAGTGGTTCGAATCGCATAGGTAACTTACGGGGTATGTGAGCCGGCCGCTCAGAAAGCAATGGCAAACTACTGAGTGTAATCTTGCCAAGAAATCAACATACAGCTGAAAGATGCTGGTGTTGACAGCGATGTCCTGTAAAAGGATATGCAAAAAAAAAAAATATTGAATCCCACTACCAGGGAAGGTTAATCCGGTCAACAAGTGCCTGAAGAAGTCGGATGTATCAGCCGAAAGGTGCAAATATCGCAGCTCTGCTCTATAAATAGGCACAACGTAATTATGTCCAAAACAAATATTCCGGATGAAAGAAGAAGAAGAATCCCACTAATTTATGTCAGTGTCAATGGAATGTTCATGCTTTGATTTGTATATGTGACTCAGAGAAATTAAGTTTTTAAACTGCATGAAGATAAATGTATGTGTACCATATAATATTCATAAATTGTTAGAATTTACTGAACGAGCCATATAAGATTATATAGTGAACGCAGAAAATAGCATAGCACATGAGTATTGCTATCGGTAAAGTGCCCAAAGCCTAGTTTTGTTTTAACGCTTAGGAACTTGCCAGACTAGATCTTTAATACAATGTTTACATAAAAGCCGGCTCTGTGTCGAAGGGGTTACAGACACAATTCGTAATCCCACATACCGTGTTCGAAACACAGCTGTGGGCAATTTGACAGCAGATTGTCTTGCGTTGGTTTTCATAAAATGGTATGAGTGCTGGTCGTTCAGAAAGCAAAGGCAAACTAGTGAACGTAAACTTGTCCAAAAAAAATCACAAACAGCCAACAAATGGTGGGGTTGACTGCGACGCTCTTCATTGGATATGCAACTAACTTTACATAACCCATCCATCTGGATTTTGGGTTGGAGTCTATTAACAATGAAATACCTAAAACAAGCGGACGACACTCGATCAACTATGGCCTAATCTCATCTATATGTGCTATGCTAAATCAAGATCTGGTTTCATCATTATAGACCACTCTGATGATGTGAAGATCCAGTAATGGTATTACACTCCATTGGTTTCTGAACTTGGAATTTGAGAAGATAGCTCTGCATTGTGGTCCTTAAGGAGATGGCACTTCAGTACTGGGTTGAGGGGAAGTCTTACACTAACCTCACTCCAATATATACAATTACTTTTCAGGGCTCAGATAACTTTAATATCAATGCATAATTACTTAAGAGTTAAACCTTTTCCAGAGAATTCCCAAGCAACCAATATTAAACTCAATATCAAACAATCACTAAAGAAGCAAATTGGGGCTTTTGAGCTCAAATGCTACAAAAAAGTTCTTAGAATCTTGTATCTGTTAGGATAACATCCCTGCACTCCAGATAAGTCCATAGGTGCTCAGATCCTTCCCCCAATATATCTGGTGGCTAATAGTCTCAGTTCTGTGTTGGTTGACGAGATACTTCACTCTCCCGATGTGCCTCTCATGTCTGTTCCTAAAATATCGTGGAGCAAGAAGGAGAAAAATACTGAAATTCTACAAGATCTGTACATTGAGAAAACTGGCTCATAAACAGAATGTCTCAGGAACTGAAATACAATGGCCACAATAAACATCACAGTGGCTTGGAAAGTACAGTAACAGAAGGCATAGTTGCTGGTAGAAGAGGCAGTGGTCGATCAGCATGAAGATGGACACAGGAGATTGCAAACACACTGAGCATGAGGGTGCCTGAAGCAAGAGAAATGGCCAGAGACTGAGAGGCTGTTCGCTGCACCGTGATGAGAGTGGTGTTCTGCAAAGGATAAGCTACATGATGATTATGATCAAGCAAAGAAGTACGAGAGCTATTCCAAAATCATCCTTCAATTGCCTGGTAAAAATAAACCAGTTGCCATAGCGACACCGTTCATTGCTTGCATCATTTAGTAGTCTTTTAGCTCACTACACATCAACCTATTGTTGCATTTGTTTAGTGGTTCACGAGTCATGAACAAATAAACATCATCATCATCACCAAGTGCCCTGCTAGCTGGCATAGGCGATCATGGCTCTCCACAGATCTCGGTCTTTGGTGTTCTGGATCAACTCTGCTGATGATATTCCTCCATGCCATCGTCTTAATCTATAATCTATAGTTTTGCCACCAGTAGCTGGATGACGGTCTTGTGTCACCTGTGGCTCATGACTGTCCCTACCAGACGAGGATGTCCTAAAATAGCCATTAACGTTGTTCACTACCTCTGAAATTTGTGTTGCTATGAAATCTTGGGAAGATAATGTGGTGGTTTTCCCTCGCCTTCCACATCCACATGGTGGTCTTTTATCTCTGCCTTTGACAGCCATTTCCGACTTTCAGGACTAGTGAGTGCCCTGATCTGCTCAGCTGCAAAGTTGTCCACTTATTCCGGTGGATACTCGGTCCCCAGGGCTGTGTTAGAGACACTGTGGTGTGTTTCCATCCTCTACCACGTGGAGGTGCAGTTGGGATTTTATCTCTGCCTTTGACAGCCATTTCCGACTGTCAGGACAAGTGACAGCCCTGCTCTGCTCAGCTGCAAAGTTGTTCACTTATTCCGGTGGATACTCGGTCCCCAGGGCTGTGTTAGCCACACCGTGGTGTGTTTCCATCCTCTACCACGTGGAGGTGCAGTTGGGATTTTCCCTTCCTAAAGTCATGGTCTATGACCAAAACTCTCCAACACTGTTATTGCCTTTCCCACCAGCTGTGAAATTTATGGTGTGATTCATTTTCTTCAAGCAGAAGGTCAAAATGTAATGCAGTGATGTATGTAACTTTTGTATTATTTAGATGTTACTGTCAATTTGTTGAAATTTTTACCAGCCAATCGGAGGTTGATTTTGTAATAGCTCTCTATTTGTAAATGTCAACAACCAAGTAGAAATTGTTGGACTTGCAATATACTGGGCATTGTATTCCTCACCGACATCTGTATGAATTATGGAATCTTTAATCTTAGTTTCAACACGCAACTTTGTCAGACCTACCTTGGAAAAGCATCAAAAAACCATGTTCTCTTAGTCTCAGGGAAGGCAACACGCATTCCTGACATCAGAGGTGAATGAAGAATAACAGCCCCGACTTCATACCTGGCAGCAAGGTCTATTATAGGCACTGTACCTATACTCTGGCCATATAAGATAATGTTCTGTGGACTAATTCCGTATCTTGTTCGTAAAGCCTGCCAAGCTGCATCAATGTCTGCATAGATATTCTTCTCTGATGGCTTCCCTCCACTTGCCCCATAACCTGAATAATCAAAGCTGAATATGTTACAGTTTATTCTGGAACCTAGACCTATATAGAAACTACTCATCTGACCTAAATCAACGGCATTTCCATGACTGAATAATATAGTGAACTTGGCATTAGGGGTGCACCTTGCAAACATGCACACAATTCTGTTATTCTTACTTGTCCGTGAATAGAACACTTCAATATTGTCCAGCTCTCTTTGACTATACTGCCATTCTGCTTTATCGGTGAGGTGTAAACTATACCGAGATCCCGCCTCGTCTGATATAAGATCATATGTCTTCTCTGGTGGCAGAAATGCAAGTTTAGCAGCGATTCTCGACGGACAGGGAGGACAGCAAAAAAGGCAGCACAACTCACTGAACGATAATCCGTTCATTATTATGGCGTGAGATTCACGCAAGATCAGTGTTAAAATATTTTCTATGTAGTCACATAAAATATACAGCCATCCAGATAACTATGAAACACAATCTAGCTGCCTGGGGAGCGAAGTGAAATATCGTGTTTATATCTCGGAGTGGCACTTCCTTCTTCTATACTGCCGTCTTACGCCATTAAATGACGTCACCCCGAGCATGATACATCATATGCAGTTTGTGAAGTCTACACACTGAGCTTGAATTTGTATCTATTAAAAGATTTCGTTTCTTCTTTATTAGAACATCAGCTGCTATCTCCGCTGTGTGAGTCATATATTATTGAAATCAGTATTCTTTAATATTTCGTTAAAGTGTTAAATACATAAGTAAACCCCATTAAGCAAATCACATATTACTTTTCAGCTTTAATGGCAATCTGGCAATGCTACAAGGAGTTTCCGTTCAGCATATGCATGCTATATTGTGAAGTGCAAATACTGAAAATTCTAAAGCTAGTTCAGTACTTAGACTAAGTACTGAACTAGCTTTCTTATACATTCTATGAGTGCCCATCAATTGTTGTGAAATTAATATTCCTGAGCTATACTTCTGTCTTTGTATACAATAGTTTCTACCATAGTTTATCATTTTCAGACCCTAGCCAAAGAGGCTTCGAAATACTTATGTCTATGATTTCATATACCGAGTTGAGGGTTCGAAATCAGCCGCAGACGATTTAGAAGAAGGCGCGCTGGGTTGAATTCGATGGTATAAGCGTCGGAAAGCAATGGCAAACTACTGAACGTACAAACTTCCTAGTACATCACAAACAGTCAAAACTGCCGAGGTTTTTTTTTTTTTTTTGAGCTTGCTCGCTTTGAGCTCAAACGTAGTCCATACACACTATTTATAGTGGTGATGGACTGCATTTTGCGTGTTGATTAGTTTTCCCTATTAACATTGTCCCCCGCCATCAGGCGAACCCACGCCGACTTCAGAGGTACATGTAATTAACGTCCCCAAGTCAAGGACGACAGGTCAACATTTTAGTCCAGCTGTCCGGTGTAGAGGTTGAACCGCTTACCTCGGCATCAGCACAACGGGTGTTTAAGAACACGCGTTCTTACCCATTCGGCCATGCGGACCTGTATGCCGAGGTTAATTGCAGCGTCCTGTAAAGGGCATGCAACTATCTCTTATTCCCCCATTACCACACAAACACACCACCAGAAAGCGGTATATGAATTTTACCATTTCAACATATAGTTCTTTATATATCTTTCAAGGCAAGGGTAAGTTTGTTGAATGGGGGGGGGGATACTAATAAGGAAGCTGGGGAGGGGGAGGGGAACAACATTCAGTATAAAAATGATACTGCTGCAAGAAATAAAAACGAGAAAACAAGGTACTTTGATCACGGTCTAACAATCTACAGAAAATCATAATGAAGGGGAAAGTTCACAGCAAAAAGTCAGAGGTACATCAACGATATAAATGGACAGCTAACATGAACGGCTGGAGAACCATTGTCGACAAACTTAACTGTGGAAACGGTACTGGTTGATGAAAGTGGTGAAATTATACCCACTAGTTATATGAACATACAAGAGACCTTCTCACACGTCTTGGGATATATGGTGCTAGCTCTCTAATTGTATAGACCAACCGTCACTCAAGGGGTGATGTGGTCAGTATTACGCCAGCCCATTTGCAATGTGCCCAGTCTGTGTCCTTCCTGTACATAGATGTAAGTGTAGATAGAATATCCATACTGGCCAAGTACATCACATTGTAACCTGGTCAGTCTTAGCATAGCCATTAGTGCCATCGCTCTTAATTACAGTGATTCGAAATGATTCATCTACGATAATTGTCATATGCTCAACTGCAAGACAAACATATCAATTATGATGCAGCAGATTTAGAAAGAGAGTTAGTTATGGTACTAATACCAAGGTCTGGTGAAAACAAGCCTATAAGTTGTGTAAGCTCCTTCTGGGGGGCAATGGAGTGTCATCAACCGCAAGTGTAAAATGTACCTAACAACAACAAACAAACAAACAAAAACATAATAACTTTCAATATCAGGCAGACTAGAAAATTGCATTGCACAGAAGATCAGGCTACTCATCTCACAAGAGATATAGGAGGCATTCCAAAGCAAAAGACTCATCGTCTGCGTGTGGAAATACTTACAAACATCATTGATATGAGAAAATTAATTGGACAACCAAAATGAGCAATCTAAATATTTTGACGGAAGCTAAGTCGCAAAGAAAGTAGTGATAATTTTTGGCCACATTATGAGAAGACAAAAACTGAAATATGTTGTAACAACCGGAAAGATTTGTGGAAAGAGACATGGAAGAAGACTGTCGTAAAAGAATTCTTGACAGTCATTTGTAATGGCACGGAAGGGAGTCAACATATAAATTGATCCATGCCGTGGGAGATCGCAATTAGCATAGAAGAATGATCGTCCACGCTGTAGGTAAGACCCTGATAATGATTGCCCAAACTTGTATTGCGTAGCAAAAAATGCCTCGTTAACCACCAAACAAAAAGTTTCTGAGCTTGCAAATTTATGAGGCGAAGCATCTATCATGATCACAACGCCTTAGTTCGCATGGGATATATTCAAAGTGAGTCCAGGAAACCCAAGAAAAACATCAGTCCATGCATACTTTCCATTGTTCATACTTTGTGAGGAATACGCTGCCATACGCAAAAGTCAATTAAAATTCAAAACCAGAACCAAAACCCCCTCTGCTGTGTGTCCACCGTGACGAGGTAGAGGGGCTTGAGCGTCCCAATGACCCCAAGAGCTATGCCGACGGAAGCACAGCTACTGGTAGGGCCACCCATGTCGGACAGGTCAAGGGAGAGGGACCAGACGAAGAGACACACAAACCTGCTGCCTTGTAGGTAGACTGGGGACAGTCAAAGGCTAGGGAAAGCACCCCGAACAAATGCTTGTCGAAATCGGATGTACTGAGCCACAGGCTTGACAAAGCAGTGCAACGTAAAACCTGCTGCCTTGTAGGTAGACTGGGGACAGTCAAAGGCTAGGGAAAGCATCCCGAATAAATGCTTGTCGAAATCGGATGTACTGAGCCACAGGCTTGACAAAGCAGTGCAACGTAACTTAATTCATGATGTCACAAATCAAAATTAATCGTTATGGTGCTAATCCCGCGAAGTCCCATCAGGCGGCGATAGTGCCGGGCCCCCTGCCTCGAGGGGGTCCACCCATGACTACTGGTGGTCACCTTCCCCTGTGCTGTGGAGTCAAGGCACAGAGGAGTAGGTTAAGAGCTATTGACCAAATACCCCGGACACTCAACATACTACAGTAGAATGCCGAAGGAGTTTACAAGAAGAAAGAGTCCCTAACACAGCGTCTTCATAAAGATAAAATAGATGTGGCATGCATTCAAGAGACACACCTCAATGCCAATCGCAAATTCTCAGTCAGAGGATATCAGGCCACACGTTTCGACCGCGAAGGACACAAAGGAGGAGTTCTAATACTTACACGAAATACAATACCTTGCAGCGAAGTATCTGTGATCTCTGACAACCAAACGGAAATTATAGGTGTTGATATAATGATAAAGGGCGTGAAAATAAGAATCTGCAATCTGTATAGCCCAGCAGATAAGGACCTTACACTCTCAAACATGAAAATAACTGACACAAACTGCATTATTGTCGGAGACTTTAATAGCCGTTCAGAAAGATGGGGATACCCAGATACTGACAAAAGAGGAGATGAATTGGAGGACTGGGAAATAGACTCAAATCTCCATCTACTCAACAAAGCGGATGACACACCGAGCTTCTACTCCAGAAGATGGCTTACCACTTCTACTCCAGACTTAGCTTTCTGCACAGGAGACATCCTCCACAAAATCGATCGCCATGTGCTGGACCAATTAGCAGGTAGTGACCACAGACCAATCAAGCTTGAAATGAATATGGAGTATGTTCCACAGGAGCAAAAGCCCTTGCCCCGCTGGAATTACAAACGAGCAGATTGGGACAGATTTGCCATACTAACAGACAAATATTGTGAAAACATAAATACACGATATGGCAACATAAAGCAAATGGTGGAAAGTCTAAACAGAGCGATAATACAGGCAGCCACTGAGTCCATTCCTAGAGGAGCGAGGACAAATTACAAACCATACTGGACTGAAGAACTACAAAGTTTGGAGGACAAAGTTGAAGATGCCAGGAAGACAGCAGAGAGAGAACAAACAATTGAAGCGAACATCTCTCTCAAAGCCATCTCAGCAAAATATAAAAGAACAGTAAATCAAACAACAAGAGATTGTTGGAGGGAAAAAACAGAAAACCTGAATTTTGACAGGGATGGAAACAAACTATGGAAACTAGTGAAAGCCATGAACAATGAAGGACCTAGAAACAAACAAATAACAATTAAACAAGGAAATGCCTTGCTTACAGGAAAAAAGGCTGCAAATGCACTAATGGAACACTATGCAAATGCAAACCACATTGAAATTACAACCGAACAGACGAAAGCAATCAAAGACAAACAGATACATCATAGAAATACAGAGACAGCAGCAGAATATATATGATGGCAAATCTAACAATGGAAGACATGGAACAGGCAATGAATACCCTAAAAAAGAAGAAATCACCAGGAAAGGATGGAATCACAAATGAAATGCTAATAGGACTAGGCACCAAGGCAAAGAAGAAACTACTAGCAGTCCTAAATAACAGCTGGAAGAGAGGAATAGTCCCACAGGCATGGAAGGACGCTATACTAATACCAGTCCCAAAGAAAGGAAAAGACCTGAAAGAACCAAATGGCTATCGACCTATCAGTCTACTTAGCTGTGTAGGAAAATTAATGGAACGCATTATCAATGGCAGGCTAACATGGCATCTGGAAGAAAACAAACTCTTAACACCACACCAAGCAGGATTCAGAAAGTACAGATCCACTGAAGATCAAATAACCTATATAGCTCAGGAAATAGAGGATGCCTTCCAAGAGAAAAAGCACACACTAGCAGTCTGGATAGATCTAGAAAAAGCATTTGATAAAGTATGGAAGGAAGGACTGAAAGTAAAACTGCAAAACATGCATGTTTGTGGAAAAATGTATAAATGGATCAGCCACTACCTTGAGAACAGAACTGTCAGGACAAAAGTACAAGGACAAACAAGCAAAATGATGCTGTTGGAGCAAGGTGTCCCCCAAGGAGGAGTTCTTTCACCAACATTATTCCTAGCATATATAAATGACATCACAGAAAATTTTCCAGCCAGAGTACACACATCCTCCTTTGCAGATGACCTAGCCATATGGACATCTGAAGAATATATTAGTACAGCTAACAGCAGAATACAGCAAGCCTTATTAGCGCTAGAGGACTGGTCAAAATCATGGCTAGTGAAGATAAGTGAGGAGAAAACAACATGCACAGTGTTCTCCCTCTCAAATAAAACTCAGCAACCTAAGCTGGTATTGAATGGAAAAATATTGCGCCATGAAGAAAATCCAAACTATCTAGGAGTCACCTTTGATCGTCGCCTGACATGGAAGACACAGGTTGAGAAAAATCGAACAAGAGCAAGGCAGAGAATGGCAATCATGAAAAAGCTTGCTGGTACAACATGGGGAGCAGATGAGAAAGTTCTCAAGAAGTTATATACTGGACGGGTGAGGCCAGTACTGGAATATGGCATTGCAGCTTGGGCAACAGCAGCTAAGTCAAACTTTAACAAAATAAGTAGAGTCCAAAACCAAGGAATGCGAATCATAACTGGAAGCCTGAAGACAACGCCTATTAATGAACTAGAAAAGATCACATGTTTACAACCAATGCAGGATAGAAGAGATAGCAGAGCCCAGCAACAAGCAGAAAAATTTAGAAGATTGACAGACCACCCTATGTACAACAGATTTAATGGTTTTGGAAAGGGAAGACTGAAGCGTAGCAACTTTGTAGAAACTGCAAAACGAAGGATTAGGGCAGATCCTATACTTAACATATCAACAGTCAAGCCCATTTACAATGCACACAAGTTCCCAGCTTGGAGACAGCAGCAACTGCCTGAGATGATAGAAAACATTCCTGGTATTGAGAAAAAGAACACTCAGCATGAAACCGAAAGAAGAGAAATAACCCTAAACTACATAAAAGAACATTACCCAAGCAGGAATTGGACCCATGCATATACAGATGGATCAGCCAAAAATTCAATAGAGAATGGAGGAGGAGGAATTCTGCTAAATTTTAAAAAATGGAGTGAAAAAAACACATTCAATGGCAACTGGAAAATTTTCAAGTAACTTCAAAGCGGAGGTAGAGGCTCTGAAAACTGCAGCAGAAATGCTCCTGGTGGAGGAAAATAAAGAGAAGCAAATAGCTATCTTCACAGATGCAAAGTCAGCTGTCTCAATACTGAAGAGCAATAACAGCACAGAACTAGCTGACCTAAGAGCAACACTCCATGGTCTATGCCAGAAATCCAAAAAAAGTTGTAATACAGTGGATCCCATCGCATTGCAGTATACCTGGAAATGAAGAGGCTGACAGACTGGCAAAAGAGGGCGGACGACTACCACAGCCTGACATAGATATAACCTATAATGAGGCAAAGAGGTTGATAAAAAGCACTTATAGAACCAAATGGGAATCAGAGCATCCAGGCCATCAGAAGGATGATGCATATTACAAACTCGACCGAAGAGAACAAGTAGCAATCTTCAGACTCCGCACAGGACATAACAGGCTGAAATACCACTTGTTCAATAAACTAAAGATAGGAGATACCGATGAATGTAATTGTAGAACTGGAAAAATGACAGCAAAACATTTGCTGCAGGATTGCCCAACGTATGCAGAACAGAGAAAGATATTTTGGCCCACACCTGCTTCATTTGAGGACAAGCTCTATGGAGATATCAACATGCTCAAGTTGACCGCAGCTTACTTTAACTACATACAGGTTGACATTTAAAGGTGCATGAAGACCCAGAGGCATGAAATGGAATATTGCTTGGATAGCAAATCCATTATGTGGAAAGTCCAAATCGAAAGCTCGCTGTGTGGGCTTCATAAAAGGTGGAAAAGTGTCCTAGTGGCACGAAATGGAATATTGCTTGGATAGCAAATCCATTACGTGGAAAGTCCGAATCAAAAGCCCATTGTGTGGGCTTCATAAAAGGTGGAAAAGTGTCCTAGTGGCATGAAATGGAATATTGCTTGGATAGCAAATCCATTACGTGGAAAGTCTGAATCAAAAGCCCACTATGTGGGCTTCATAAAAGGTGGAAAAGTGTCCTAGTGGCACGAAATGGAATATTGCTTGGATAGCAAATCCATTACATGGAAAGTCCGAATCGAAAGCTCACTGTGTGGATGTCATCTGCAGACTGCATACTTCTGGTTTCCGGAAGAACAGCCTATGGTGAACGGAAGGCCCAATATACGGAAGTGAGGCTAAGCAGCCATGTGCAGGACGTGACGATTCCTTGAGTGAGCCCAGTACCAGAGCGCTATGTATCGGCTCTGCAAGTATGGAAGCCTCCTTGGATGGCGGGGAATGCCCATGGTCTGCCCCTGCCTTCCCTTGAGGGCTGACCAGGATCTTTGGCTGTTCTATATGGGCCAGCTGGGATGGGGATAACACCACAACAGTGAGAGTCAAACGTCCTAAGAAACCCCCGGGAAGGTTAACCTGGTCAACAAATGCCCGCAGAATTCGGATGTGTCGGCCTAACGGCGCAAGAACGCAGCTCTGCTGTAAACAGGCACAACGCAATCACATCCGAAAAAAAAACTCCGGATGATCGCAGAAGAAGAAGAAGAACCAAAACATCGTGTGCTGGCTCTGCATTAATGAAAACCTCATTGGATGGTGGCGAATGCCCGTGTGCTGCTTCTGCAAGCCTTGAGTGCAAGTGGTTGTTTTTGATTAGCTTCGTAGGGTACACACATACTCTGTGAACAAAACAGACGTAGATGAGGCTACGACACTGAAACCGCAGTTTCCTTCGAAGCTACCCGGGATGACTAATCTGGTGAGCAATAGCCGGGGAGAATTTTAATGTGTTGGCTGAAGGGTGCAAATATAGCAATCTCAGGACCAACATAAATAGTAGTAGTAGTAGTAGTAGTAGTAGTAGTAGTAGTAGTAGTAGTAGTAGTAGTAGTAGTAGTAGTAGTAGTAGTAGCAGCAGTAGTAGTAGTAGTAGTAGTAGTAGTAGTAGTAGTAGTAGTAGTAGTAGTAGTAGTAGTAGTAGTAGTAGTAGTAGTAGTAGTAGTAGTAGTAGTAGGAGGAGGAGGAGGAGGAGGAGGAGATGAATGTCCTTCAAAACTAACTCTTAGCGTAATTGAAGCCATTGTGATGCGGTTTGTAAATCACCACTATTATACTGATTTTACGACAACACACCTGATTGTGAGGAGCGGCTGGCCGAGTGGCTAAACTGCCAGATTCTCCTTCGGGAAACTCGGGTTTGAATCCTCGGTAAGGCGAGGAGTTTTTTTCTGTCCGGGGCAAAAAGAAAACTAACCTGCACACTTCACGGCGACTACACTAGCCAGGCGCCCTTAATTCCTCAAGCTCGAGACCCCCTTGCCATATACCGCAAGGTACTATATTGGCAGTAAATGCCATTTTTTTTTTTTTTTTGACAGACCCCTGATTGTTAAATTAGTTGCATGTCCTGTATAAGACACCTTAATCAATATCCGTAGCGAATGGGTTAAGGACGCAGTTCGTAATTCCGCATACCCGCGTTCGAAACAGCTGTGTTGATGTTTTTATGAAATAGTACGGGTGCCGGTCGTTCCGAAAGCAATGGCAAACAACTGAATGTAAACTTGCTGAAGAATTACGAACAGCCAAAAAATGCTGGGGTTGATTGCTACGTCATGTAACAGATATGCAACAACATTTTTTAATCAATATAATCATTCTCTGGCTGTTTGTAATTTTCTAGGAGACTTTACGTTCAGCAGTTTGCCACTATGGTCTCTCCGTGACGATGTGTTCAAGACGTCTGCCTCGAGCTCCAAAAGTCGTGGGTTCGTTTCCGGACTCGGCCATTCGGTTCTCTAGTGCAATTTATCAGAAACTCTTAGGGATCGGTGCCGTATGGGATAAAACTCATTGCAATCAAGTCGACCATTGGCACCTTGCCGTCTTGACAGACGATAGGTTGTGCTTCAAAAAGGCATAATAACTTTTACCTATGGCGGTAGTGCATGTGACTGATAAGGCCAATTCGCGCTGTAAATGTTCGTCCTCAGTGGTTGCATGTGAACACATGGTCATTTACACCATCATACACCATCTTACGTCTCACACGCTCGGTGCGTAACTTATCTGCAATAATTTTCTCCTTTGTCTTGATTCCATTTCTGATACTTGCTCTCCATGCAACACGTTCAGCGGCGACTTGCTCCCAATGTGCATTATCAATGCCTGTATCAATCATGTCCCGCTTACACACATCTTTGTATCGTAGTAGAGGCCGACCCTGAGATCTCTTACCCATCTGTAATTCACTAAAAAAGATGTCCTTTGGTATTCTACCATCATCCATTTTCCTAAGATGTCCTATCCATCTACGTGTACGAAGACTGAGCATGGAATAAACCGTCACACATCCTGATCTTTCCAATACTTCAGTATTTGTGATTTTGTCTTGCCACTTAATACCAAGTGTTCTTCGCAGACACCGCATGTGAAAGCTGTTTAAACGTTTCTCTTGATGTGAGTAAGTTGTCCAGGCTTCACTGCCATAAAGAAGAGTACACAGGCTTGATAGACAAGGACTTTTGTTTTGGCAGTAAGCTTCCTGTTCTCCCAGACTCTTTTACTTAACCTGTTCATTGTTGTTGCTGCCTTACCAATCCGGATGTTGATTTCCTGATCTAGGGATAATTTGCTATTTACCACTGATTCTAGATATGTAAAATGGCCTACTATCTCTAGTTCGACGTCGTCAATAATGATTGATGGTACCCCATGTGCACCTTGTGACATAATCTGTGTCTTCTTTTTGCTAATTGTTAAACCAAATTCAGAACAAGCATTGGAGAATGCAGATAGTAGACATTGTAATTCTTCCTCAGAGTGGGTCGTAACTGCAGCATCATCTGCAAAAAGCAACTCTCTGATTAGTACCCTCCTAATTTTGATCTTGACCTTCACTCTCTGAGCATTGTAGAGGCCGCCATCAGAGCGTGAGTGAATGTATATACCACCATCCTGATCACGAAAGGCATATTTCAGTAGAAGTGAAAGGTATATTCCAAAGAGGGTGGGAGCTAGTACACAACCTTGTTTAACTCCACTCTTGATTTCAAACTCTTCTGAAGTTGCACCATCAGAGTTGATTGTACCCTTCATGCCTGTATGGAACGATTCCACAATGGACAGAAGAGTTGGTGGGCAGCAAATCTTCTTTAGTGACTTCTTCTTCTTTTCGTTCATCCGGAGTGTTTTTCAGATGTGATTGCGGTGTGTCTGTTATGCGCCCTTGGGCCGAAACCCGTAGGCCAACACATCGACTTTAGCGTGCTTTTTTGACCAGGTAGCATTCCTGGGAGACTCTCACTTTTGTGGTGCCATCTACAACTATGCTGGCCAAGTTAGAACGGTCGAAGACAACGGTCATCCCTCAAAGGAAGGCAGGGACAGTCCATATCATTTTCCGCCATCCAAGGTTGCTTCCATAGTTGCAGGGCCGACACATAACGCCCTGGTTCTGGGCTAGCCGAGGGAATCGTCACGTCCTGCTCATGGCTGCTTTAAATCCTTACTTCAATATATTGGTCATTTCGTTTGCCCCGGGCCATTCCCGCACAAACCAGACAGGTTTGCAGACGGTATCCACTCAGCGAGTTTTCGGACATGTGCTTGTCGTTGCGCCCGTCAGAGCTGTTCCAGGCACGACAGACATTCGGAAAACTACCTAGTCAGAGCTGTTCCGAACAAGAGCGGCATTCGGAAACTAGGTAGTCAGAGCTGTTCCTAGCACGAGAGACATTCGGACGAGACATTTCACTCGGACGTAATTGCGTAGTGTCAATTTTTAGTTTGCCACCCGTAGGACGACACTTCCGGCTTCCGGCGGGCATTTTTTAATGAGGTTAGCCTTCCTCGGGTTTCGAGACTCTTGTTTCGGCTTCCACACAGCAAGCTTTCGCTTCGGGCTGCCACGTAATGGATTCGCAAGACAGGCGTTCCATTTCGTGTCAACGAGACAATTTTCCACCTTTGACTACACTCACTCCATGAGTGTGGTTACAGACTATCGGACGTCTGCGAGATGTGCGACCGAGGTGTTTTTTCCACTTTTTGTACTCGCTCACGAGGTAGGCTACATGTGCTGCTGGCTCAGCACCTTACCTCCGTGCGTCTGTGGGCGAGTAACGGTCAGGCCCTTTCATCCGGGGATACCTCATATCCCCCAGCTAAGAGCCATCGAACGAATCTGCGCCGAGCATGTAGCGTTCTCAGCACATCATCACAATTTTGATGTAGGTTTGTGTCGGCCAGGCTCTCACTTCCGAGAGTTTATGGCTTAGAGGCGTTCAGCCATACACCTCGGATGGGAGCCTTAGAGGTTATGCCCGAACTGAGATTTTGGGATCGTTTGCCTGATTTTGACTGCTATCCTCAGTCTTACCTGCAGAGCAGCAGGTTGTGTCTCTCTTAGTCTGGTCCCTATCCCACGAGCCGTCCGATATGTAGTTTTCACCCATCGGCAAGCACATGGGGTCGATGGGACACGCAAGCTCCCCCACCACGGCAAGGTGGAGACACATCGGGGGAGCTTTAGTGACTTGAACAGGCCCTCACGACTGACCAAATCAAATGCCTTTGTGAGGTTGATGAAGGCAATAAACAGTGGTTGATTCTGTTCACGGCATTTTTCTTGCATTTGTCGCAATGAGAATATCATATCAATGGTATACCGGTTCTGTCGAAAGCAACATTGTGATTCGGGGTAGACTTGATCTCCTAGGACTTGAAGTCTGCGCAGAACAATTCTGGCAAATACTTTTCCAACAATACACAGAAGTGAGATACCCCTATAGTTGTTGCAGTCACTCCGATCGCCCTTGTTCTTGTATAGTGTTATGATGCTTGAATCTTTGAAATCCTGTGGGACTTGTCCTTATCGCCAGCATAGCTCTATTAGCTGGTGGATCTGTAGAGTGAGTGTGCCTTGCTCTCTTGCATATAAAGCCCCCCCCCCCCTTTTTTTTCCCAAATTGCTTTCTGAACAACCGACGCTCATACCATTGTGAAGATCAATAATAGCGGTCTGTTTCTGCAACCGCAATGGTCTTTTCGTTGGGGCATAACAAGTGTTCGACTCGTTGTTCAATTTGTCTATCTAGTCAGCAAGCCTTCGCTTGTGATGTTTCGGATAATCTAACGGGCTGTTCTCGTACTGCTTGGTCTGTTCATTTGCTATTTTTGTTGAGCTAAGCAATGAAATCACTGCACTCAGGACATTCCCACACCCGCTCCGTTCCCTCGTTTAACAGCCAGCGAAGAGTCAGGCTACTAATCGTTCCCACCGCAATCTCAATGAAAGTTCTCCTTGGTTTTCCCTCAGTTTTGAGATTCTACCAGAAACCCTGCCAATCCCCCGCCATCTCATCCTTTCCACAAACGGGTTCTCAGTCTGTTCCTCCACCTTGTCCCACAGGCGCACGACCACCTCCCCCTTGTCCATAGGTAATCTACCACCAAGAAGTACATTCCTTGCCAGCCTATCAGCGTGTTCATTCCCCCCGCACTCCCGCATGGCCAGGGCATCCATACAACTCTCACAATCTGTGACCTCTGAAGCGAGGTGAGCCATTCCACGCCAAACCTTCCTTTCTCCGCCTTACTAAGCATACTCCTTGAGCCGGTAATGAATACAGTGTGTGTTGTAGTGGTCTCCTTTAACCAACGGAAGACCACTGTGACTGCTTCCACCTCCATTCTCATGCTGGAGGTCGTAACCGCACATGCCAGACTCTCCCTTTTTTAAGAATCGTCCATTAGTTTTAGCAATTGGTCAGTGGTCAGTATCGACTCGGAAGAATTTACTTCTCGAGACATTTCCAAGCACCCATTTTAGGCTGGGTCGACCTGGGAGCCCAGGTCAATTTAACAGAATCAGCCCCAATGCAGATTGCAACCTGTGACAAGTGCCCTTCCCTCTAGGTGCAGGGAAACTGTGTAGATCTCTCCATAAGATCCACAAGCGTGATTTTGTAATATCAGTTTAGTCTTATTGTACTCTGGCATCCGTTAATGGATGTGTTTTTGTTTATTTGTTTTAGTTGTCTCCGTGTTTCTGAACCATACAGCAGCACTCATTTCCCTTCAGGGTTAAATATTCTAAGTTTGGTACTAGTTTTAATTTCATTTGTCTTTTACACATTTTCTAGTGTTATGAAAACGCCTCCTGTCTTTTGTATTTTTAACACCTCTGTTTTTACCCCATCCTTCTTCTATGATTCTGTTCCTTGAAGTGAGGTTTCACCAAGGAAGATGTGTTTATTATTGGTTTGATTTGTACCCTGGTCTTTGTCATTCACCGAAGCATTTTGACCTAAGTCTTGCCACACCATCAAGAGTGGTTAGTTTATCTTGCATCTAGTATCGCGTGTAGAATAGGTGGGGGGGGGGGGGGGATGTCCTCAGCGAAGTTCAGATAGCCAAAGTGTTTTGTCAGAGTTTACTGAATTTCTAAAGACAGTCATTATTGTCTTCATAATCCACTCTATCGTCAATTCGAACAGGAAAGGTGAAAATAAGCACCCCTGTTTTTATTTCAAATGTAGGCTATCTGTTAGTTACCTCACATGAAGAACCCTCATTGAATTTTATGTCTTTATATATTATTGCTCTTATTAAGTTACTAATTTCCTATGGGATTTCACAGGGCATAATCAGCTTCCAAAGCTATTCTCTATCATTGCTGTCAAGGTCTTTTCATAGTATATAAATCGAATATTTAGTAGTTATTTTAATTTAGTTAGTTGCAAGTCCTTTACAGGACGTTACAATCAATTCCGGCATTTATGCTTTCTGAACGGCCGACGCTCAAGTACTGTAAAAAATGAAAGCAAAGCTATTTTTTTTCCTTAAAAATCGCCTATGATTTACTTCAAACACGTTTGTTGGGACTGAAACTACAGTTATTACTCATAAGCCACAATGCAGGATATATTTGTTCAGAACATCCCGTTCATTTCCTAGTTGTTTGTAAGTTGTTTTTGTAAATTTTCTGTTTTGCCTTCGCTCGCTTTGAATGCGTGCTACTATACTAGCTCCAGTGCACTGGATTGATTTTTGCGTGTGGATTAGATTTCCCTATTACCAGTGTCCCTGCCATCAGACGAACCCAATCCGACTTCAGTTTGTAAGTGACATCTCTTAACCTCTCAAGAATGATCCAGCTTAATATTTTCGGAAACAGACAGACAGTAACATTTCTCCTCTATAATTTTCGCACCCCTTCGCGTTCCTTTATTTGGCAGCTTCGCCAAACATTCTTCTTTCCAGTTGTTTGCGGTTATTTCTTAGCAGACTCGCCTAAATAATTTGTGCAGTAAGGCTGTATAGTTGTTTATATTTGCGTTGACAGCCTCTTCTGGAACACCATATAGACCAGCAGCTTTCCCATTCTTCAGAAGCCCGATTGCTTTACTAGTTTCGTCTTTCCATGATTTCTCAGTTTAAACTCAGCCCCACTCTGGATATATCATATATGGAAGGTTTATTCGGAATGGTCTGATCAGAAGCTCCTCAACGTATTCAGCCCATGTGTTCATTTAATACTTAATGATGGTGAGAACCTTGTCATTATTACTTTTTAACTCCCACACAAAATCAGTCCAGATTACTCATTAGTAGTTGCAACTACCAGTAAAAGTAGCACGTGTGTGGACTACGCTTGAGTTCAAAGTTAGCGACCGTGGAAACACATATGTTCTCCTCGTTAATACTTTTTTAAGTATTCATGCTTTATGTTTTTGTTCCTTTCCCACAAATGACTTCGATACGTGATTTGTGCCAAAAGCTTATAACCTGCTCCAATACTCTTCAGTACTCACCTCAGCTACTAGTTAATGCAGTAGTTATTAGAGATCGACCACATAAAATTCCTTAGTTTCCTTATCTCTGAGCTATACTATTACTACACTGTATTTACTTCCATGTTTATAAGATGTTATGTATATCTTGAGTTTTAACATAATTTTGTAGGTTAGCATGGCCGAGTGGATAAGAACGAGTGTTCTTAAATATCCGGTGTGCTGATGCCAAGGTAAGGGGTTCAACCCCTACACCGGACTCCCCCACCCCCCCCCCCCCCCACCCCAAAAAAATGTTTGCATATCCTTTACAGGACATCGGCTGTCAACATCAGCATCTTTCAGCTGATTGTTGATTTCTTGGCAAGATTACGCTCAGTAGTTTCCCATTGCTTTCTGAGCGAAGGGCTCGCCCCGTAAGTTACCGACGCGGTTAGAACCGCTACCGATTCTCGTCGTCGTCACGTTACTCGCCAGAGTATACGGGATTACGGAGAAAGCCGCTAACCCCTAGGCCAGGGAGACGGGCTACACCGGACAGCTGGACTAAAATGTTGACCTGTCGTCCTTGACTTGGGGACGTAAATTACAATACCTCTGAAGTCGGAGTGGGTTCGCCTGATTGTGAGGGACACTACTAATAGGTAAAGCTAGTCTACACGCAAAATTGAGTCCAGCGCTACCAAGAAGTAGTGTGTATGGATTACCCTTGAGTTCAAAGCGAGCGAGCTCACACTCAAACAACCGTTTAATTAACAGTAGATTGTGGTCTGAATGTACATCTGCACCTCTATAACTTTTAATTATGAAGAGATGATTTAAATGTCTTGTTAATACGGCGTTGTGCGTTTTAGTTTTGTTTTGCCTGCTGATGGCGAGCTGCTCTATGTATTCTTCTATGTGGAAAACACATTCGCTTATGACAAATCGATTTATTAGTGGGTAGGGTGTGTGTGTGTGTGTAAAATTCTTCATTGTTTCTTAGTCCATGTTTCCCCAACGATCTCTTCCTAGCCTGTGTTACCAGATTTCTTAGCCTTTGGGTAAACCATTAACATTTTGATATTGCTATTTCTTTAATTTGCAACATTATATAACTCATGTTTGCGTGTGTGTGTATGTGCTTCTAAATGTTGATGTTATTATTCTAGAACTATACATTCCCACTATATTAGGGTCCACTCTGCCTCTTTAGATCACTAGGGCCACTCATTCAATGTAAGTGGCATTTTTCTCTGTATTACCTGAAAACAGCACCGTTTCACGTTTAGAAACTTTTTGCCCGCACCATTCCACCTTGTTTCGCTAAGCTTATAATATTTAGTTTAGTTTAGTCGATGGATCAAAATCACGGCACACGGGTGTAACCCATAAGTGCTCCGTTCTCCTCTTAACTCAAACCTGAGTCTGGAGAAACTCAGCTCGGTGCATGAACTCCGTAGCACTGGCGAGGATCCTGAATACATTGGGTAGATTTTTAACTCAAAATTTTGCCCGGTCAGTGTCGTTAGGCTACTCTTTTTCGATTTCCAACTGCCAAGGGATTTTTTACGTGCGCAACAATACACACGGGCGTCCGATCTCACTACCCAGAGACCAGGGGAAATTTTGTTACTAGAAGTCCACGTGAAAAAAATCCCGGTCCTCACCGGGGCTTGAACCCAGGACCTCCAGCACTCGAGGCGGACACCATACCCCAAGACCACGCAGCCCCCCCCCCCCCCCCCAAGCTTATAATATTTAATTTCTTGTACCACTTTTTGTCGTTCTCAATTCATGCATAGTTCTAAATTCCAGGTGCCAATTATGGAGATTTTCCTAGGTGAAAGGATGTCAGTTGACAATTCTTGCAACATTAGATAATGTTCACAAAAACAGGCTTGTGACTTTTTCCACAGTACTTTAGACCTATTCTAGAACAGCCTCCTTTTTTCTTAGTTGGCTTAGTTGCTTCCTTATCTCTGGACTTGTTCATGGCTGGTGGATTTTGCAGTTGTTTTCTAGGGGATGGAGTAGCCAGCATCACGCCAACCACCCTTAGTCATCCTTGACATTCGTGGTCGGTTACAGTGTTACTATTCTTTGCTTCCCATAAGGTCTGGGTAACACATAGGCATAGTGGCATTTAAAGTTAGTTGCATATCCTTTACAAGATGTCGTAATCAACCCCAGCATTTTTGTGGCTGTTTGTGATTTAATAGGCAACTTTTACATTAAGTAGTTTGCCATTGCTTTCTGAACAACCAATGCCTTATACCATCAAAATCAACACAAAGTGGTCTGTTTCCAAACTGCCTGCAGCTGATTTCCAACTCTCAACTCTAAGGTATGTTGGGAAATTGTGGAGCACGTTCACTGCCTCTAAACCTGCACTGTCACATGGAACAATCTCAGCGGTTACAACAAATCTTTTATAGTCCACTTTCAAAGTAAAAAAATACAACAGGAGAAAAGGGATGCAGAGGTGTTTCCAAGGCACCAGAGCCAGGTTTTATACTGGCCAAGACCTACTAACAGGTCCTAGTCGTGCGTCCAGGGCAACAGGTCCCTTCGGGGTCCTGGCTAACGTAGTAGGATCGCCGATTCTTCCAAAGTCATAGAGTATCTGCCTGCACAGCAAGGAACCAACAGTCTGCACACCAATAAGCCAGACATGGGACAGCGGATACTCACGCAAACCTCAGTCTGGTATGACATCACACTGATGTTGGACAACAGGATGTCTTCATCCGACATACAGGACTTCATGCTGGAGTTCACAGCCAGCGAATGCAAGCAAGCAACAGGAGAAAGACACTTGGGGACATAACGGAAGTCCCCGTATTCGTGTGTCAAGATATAGAGACTGAAACATTCATGGAAATGGAGGACCCTTTCTGACGATTGTAGCTTCTTGTAGTGCTTGCTTCCTGGTGTAGTATATATTACTTTAACATCTGTATGCAATAGAAGATTGCTCATGGTCATATTATGTGACTAGCATCTGCTAGATGTTGTTTTCTTCCACCTGACCCATGCAGTAACTGGCACCACAAAATATGATCGTATACATCTCATCTTCTGCAGCTAGAAATACAACAGAAAATATAATAGAAAAATTGCATGTTAGTGAAAATGCATTTTTGTGTGTCAAAATGTTTATTAAAGTAAACAAACAAATGCAAATATACATAGGTCCACCAAATGCATGTTTATGATAAACAAATAAAATACAAATTCCAATTAAAGAAATTTTCACTCAAGATTTCAAAAGTCCCAAAATGGAAACAACATGCCATTGACATGGAATTAGTTCCCACAACAAAAGCGAAACAAAAAGATGTTCAGAACCAAAGTCAGCAACTCTGTGACATGATAAAATACAGACAGCAAGTCACACTGCGCTTGTTGCTGATGTATATGACAGCTGGTACACTGTGATTCTTCCCAACTTTGTTAGTCCTCTCCCAAAGCTGACTTTACAATACCAGCACATGACTATGGTAATACAACTGGAAGAATACAATGTGAATGTCACAAATCAACTATATACATGAGCCAGTAAACATTAACAGCACTAAAAAGAACTGCGACAACAATGAATAACTTGTCAATCATGTTGTGTGACTTTGGTCACCACATCTGTCCTCAGCCTTCTATTTTGTGTACTGCCAATCATGATTGATACTGATATTCAACTATGTCATGATGTCAGACTGACTAGCATTTTCTTGCTTGCTCTCCCTCAGAAGATTGCAAATGTATAAATTTGCAGACTTTTAAAAAATCGTCATTGCAATTAAGTAGATTAACAGATTTTACAAAAACCAAAAAAAAAAAAAAAAGAAAAAAAAAAATAGAAACAAATAAAAACATCTACAAAGGTACACATATCAGAGTCAAAGTATTTCTTTAAAAAGGTACGACAAACATGCCTTTCACATCACTAAATATTAAATCTGAAATTCAAAAACAGACGCTTATCCCATCCAGAATTCCAGCTGAAAATGTTACACCTCATGAAGATACTATCTTTTAAACTTCTGCTAACAGAAACCTAATTAAAAACAATGATCTTAACAACTTCCTACCAAACATTCAGGATGTATTTAGCTGTCACAAAACCTTGGTAATGAACTATGCACCTGAAGAATGCATTTAACAAGATTATATACTTGCGAACAAGTCATTTTATATCAGTAAATCTCTCCCCCCTTTCTCCCTCACACACACGAACAACACAGAGTTTCATCACCTATAGTGCTCTGCAATCAGCTAACTGGTATACTTCCACAGCAAGCAATGCCCTCAAAAAATCCAATTTATGGAATAATACCATAGTAAACAGTGAACAATCTAATTTATGGAATAATAGCATATGTAGCAGAATGTGCAATCACTCATTGACATAGTTCCACAGCAATTGTTTCAGTTTGTCTGTTATCCATTCACTTAAACTGCCAATGAGATTTTTCTGCAGTACACTTAATGAAATACATGTCATTATTTGTGCAGTACCAAGGCAAGATGAATATCTTAGCTACCCTGTGTAAAGAATTCACATGCTGTTGGAGGATGTTGTCAGTCACATTTGTTGTGACTCTAATTCAAATGGTTAGTGCTCTCCAGCTTCTTAAAACCATAAACAAATCAGTTCACACGGCATCACATCTTAACAATTGTTTATAAATAGCTGGTATAATTTCAACCAGGCTAATGCTATAAAACCTGGGCAGCATGGAAACAACCGCGCCACCTGTTTAAAAAAAATATATAAAGGAACTATCCAAGAAGTTACTAGTCTGTCATAAAAACTGTCATTTACTGCCAATATAGTACCTTGCGGTGTATGGCAGAGGGGTCTTTGAGCCTGAGGAATTAAGGCTGCCAGGCTAGTGCAGTCGCCGCAAACTGTGCAGGTTAGGATTTTCTTTTTGCCCCCGACAGAAAAAAATCAAACACCTTACCGAGGGATCGAACCCGGGTCTCCCGAATGAGAATCTGGCGTTCTAGCCACTCAGCCAGCCGCTCCTCAGACTAGTCTAATTACTACTAGTAACTAGTTTACTAATTACTACTAGTTACTAGTCTAATTACTTTATTTTATGTTGTATGATTTCTGCAGTTATGTATCTGAAGAGATACAGCAAATTATGCCAGGCAATAAATCGTGCAATCTTTTTTTCTCCACTCGCTCACTTGAACTCAAGCCTAGTCCATACAGCCAGTACTACTTCCTGAAGTGCTAGACTGGATTTTGCATGTGGATTAGCTTTCCCTATTAACAGTGTCCCTCGCCATCAGGCAAACCCACTCCGACTTCAGAGGTACTTGTAATTTGCGTCCCCAAGTCAAGGACGACAGGTCAACATTTTTAGTCCAACTGTCCAGTGTAGAGGTTGAACCCTTTACCTCAGCATCAACACACCGGATGTTTAAGAACATGCGTTCTTATCCATTCGACCACGCTGACCTGCACCGCGCTATTGTTTGTAACTTCGTTATTCATATCTCAGAAGTCTCTATGATGAATTGGTTATGCCATCTGCCTCATGCTTAGAAGGTCAGTTTGTTTTTGGACTCCGTCATTTGGTTCTCAAGTGCAGTCTTTTAAGAGATCACTGGGAATCGCTGCCGGAGCTGCAGAACGTGTGGTTTGTGCGATGCTTTCAGCAGGTGGTTAGCTGTTCTGGGGAGAGAGGCTGAGCTATAAAGGATCAAATATGGTCCTATGACTAACTTTGGAGAAACACAGTGGAGATTTCTGATAACATACAAAATGAGATTTGTGATTTAGGTGCATTGAAGCTATTGTTTAAAACTAATATACTTGAATATATTTCGTAAAAATATCAAATGACAGTAGATTTGGGAGGTATTATCAATGTCTGCTCCAAACCAAGCAGCTAAAGAAGACAGAACTACTAATCCCAAAATACCTGTGGAGTACTACTTTTTGCACACCATGATATGAGCAGTAAGTTCCCCAGCCTGGTCTTGCATGAATTATAAATGTCTGCTCCAGACAGACACCTCAAGAACTCAATTACAAAGCTAATACCTTATGGAGTACTACTTTTTGCACACTATGATATGGGCAGTAAGTTCCCCAGCCTGGTCTTGTATGAATGTCTGCTACAGATAGACACCTCAAGAACTCAATAACTAAAGCTAATATCTATGGAGTACTACTTTTTGCACACCATGATATGAGCAGTAAGTTCCGCAGCCTGGTCTTGTGTGAAAGTCATACAGCATATGGAGCACACCAGCAGCTTGTGCACATTGGTCAGGTGGTTTTTCATATGATGCTTGTGCTTGAACTTAAAATCACACACACAACACACAAACTGCCTGCCCTTGTGGGCTTCCATGTGGAAACTCAACCCCCCGCGACTTTTAAAACCTTTTCCGCAAATGGTGCAACTGTAAGAGAAAAACTGACTATCAAAGTAAGAGTACTGGTTGTACATTGGTAGGACTTGATAAGTATTAGACTGCCTGCTTCCTCCGTGACTAACCTTGTGATAGTCTGAAACAACAAGAGACAATGTGGTTTGAATATGTCTTCAAATACCTAATCCAATTTTTAAAGTGCTACTATACAACAGCAGTACTTCCATAAATGGACAATCATGTCCACCAACAATGAATAATAACAGAATCACTGTGTATAAATGTTTTTGTGTGTGTTGATGTTGCAAATGAATGTCACATGTAACAACACATGTATTCTGGTAGTCATTTACAACCTAGATGTTGATATGTTCTCTTTCTAAGGTCACTTGATGTAACAATTCAAAACACTATATGGTGTAACAATATTCTGAATGTGACTAACGCAGATTTCTTGTCAGTGATCAGTATCATACAGATAAATGATAAAACACATTTCTTGAGATTTTCATAACATATCAGTGTTGTAGCCAGAAAGCCTTTCAACCAACACAAACAATTAGTTCACAAGAGTATTCTGAGATATAACTATACTATACATCTAATGGGGTTGCTGTAGTGTAGTGGCTAGCATGCTTCCCAGTGGCCATGTGTTCAACTCCCAATTGAGGCAGGATTTTAAATAATTGACCTGGGCTCAAAGGCTGACCAAACCTAAAATGACACCAGTAAATTTCCTGGGAAGTAAAGGCAGATACTGACAGTATCATCAAGTGTCAAATGGTCTAAAATATAGCTGGCATCATATACCTAATATGCTTCATGCTGTGAAAATAAATGTTTTAATTTATCAAATCTAATTTCACATGTGGAAACACTAACAAATATATTTTACTGTCATCATTCTACTGTTTCTCATAATGGAATAAAACTGACAAGAGATAAAGGCAGTGTGTATATATGTGTTTTTAAAATACCTAAAATATTGTCGCAAAGAGGAAGAAATCACTGATCAATATGGAGGAGCACAAACAACCTTTTCAATAAAAATGAATCTATAAAACCTCCCACCTCCCTAAAAACACCTATCAATAACAAAGAAATGAAGCAACTATATTTATACATACACACACAACTTTTGCATTTTATAGCCTGGTATAGTCATCAATTTCTAGTTTTAAAGACAAATCAAAACACACTCTCAACAAACTTGGATTTGTAAGCAAACAGCACACAGTTCTCTTATTGCACACTGTGTTCATATACTTGTAATCTATTTAGAGCAGCCTACGTGAAACATGACCCACATTCATATACACCTACTTTTATATGTGAAAAAAACATTGTACACAAAATGTATAAATATTATTGTTATTGTACAATTAGCTTTACTAATTATTTCAAAGAAAATGAAGAATAAACAGTAATAATCTTCCTTAGGCAGATGATGAGAAAAAAAAAATGCCTTTACTTCATAAAAATTATAATTTCTGAAAAAATAAACAGCTTTGAAAACATGTATAATGTTTGTCAACACAGTCCTGCATGATGGCAGCAGTTTCTGAGAAAGATGGTGACCAAGCTTGCAGAAATCTTCTTTGAAAGTGATCTTATTTGCAGCAGTACAGCACATGCTGGTTGTAATCAGCACCAAGCTTCAGAATACTGGAGCAGTTTAAACACAGGGCTACCTTATGTACAGTGTTCAGGTGTCGCTTCACTTTTCCTTTTTGTGTGAATCTTGATTCACAAATTGGGCACGGGAATGTTTTCTTCTCATGCACGTGCTGTTTATGATGGTAAAGTCCAAAATGGCTTCGGTAGCCTTTGTTGCATATTGAGCACCTGTATGGCAAATCATGGTCATCGTCATGCATTATGTAATCCATTGGCTGATTTGTGGACATGTGATAGGAAGATCTATGAGCTGAGGCGCTCCCGTCATGGATGATTTCTGGATGATTTCTGAGATTTCCAAAGTGACCAGTACCCATTGGCAGTCTAAAATCCTGATATGAGTAGGCCAACTCTGGATGCCTATGCTGAGCATGCTTGAATCTGTCTTCTGAAACAAAAAATTATGGATTTTTACACACAAGCTCGTTTTCTTCAACAATGCAATGACTAAATCAGTAGATTCCAAAAGTGTGGTGACTATACATAAACAAATCAGTGAATAATGCAAATATATACAGAGTTGTCCTTATTTCCTACCCTCTAGTTGCGGGCGGATCCTCACTTCATGTATGTGAACCATACATAATGTAATGAAATAACATTTCAATAGAAATGTATACAATCATGCACTTCATCATCTCATGTAAAATGCTTGGTGTAACTTGACAGCAGCAGAATACAAAATGTCCAAGATATTTATAACAAGAATTGTAATAAAAGTATGATCATACATATACAAAGTAACTGTTATTACAATCTCAAAAATGTGTGATGAAAAACTCAACAAAGCTATTACGCTATTCAAATAAAAAAATTACAACACCATTCAAAAATCAAACTAAAGTAATTTTGCACATGAATGCATATTTCCCATTTATTCACTTGCAGATTAGAAACAAACATATGTAAATCATAAAACACACAACTAATACAACAGACTTCCCCCCAAGAGCCTACAGTTTAAGACCGACAATATAAAACGTGTTGATTATATTCCTGACCAAGCCGAAAGACAGCTAAACAAGTAGGACACTGTGCCATGTGGTGAATAGCTTTCAAGTGTAATTTAATGGTCCCCTTTTGTGTAAATTTGGAATCACAGATTGGGCACATGTAAGATTTGCCTGTGTGTGATTCCATGTGAAGATTGAGCCCAGAAGAGGTCTGATAACCTTTACCGCACACACAGCAGTTAAAAGGCATCTCAATCATATGAGCTTCTGCCCTATGAGCAGCCAGAGTAAAGTAGTTTTGGAAAATTGCTGGACAGTGTTGGCACTGCAGACCTCTGTCCCCCAAAGACTGTGACTTTGACCGCCTGCCTCTAGCCGTCCTCATTTCAACCACATGAATACTTCTGTTAGTGATGGCAGGCACTTTATTTTTTAATTGCTTCCCAGATCTCTCACCTGAAATAAAAAGACATGTGCATTCATTATGTGCAATGTCAGATCAGTGATTTTCCAAGAGCAAAAAACGTTAACACGCTAATGTTTCCATATTTCAACTATTAAAACTTTGAGAACATGAATACACAAGTAAAATCAATTCTCTCCAATCATAAATTAATCTCCAGCTCAAGAAATGACAAAACTCTATGATAATAAAGAAACAATGCATAAAGGGTACTCCTTAAGAAGCAAATCTAACATACACAAGCATATCACAAAAATATACAAAAGATTCTTCACAAAATAAAGAACAGATCACAATGTCCTTATAAAACTATGTTTTTGCACTACAGTAAGAGAAGCGAACTAGAAGAAAACACATACATCAGGTGTGTAATTACTTATTGGTGCCAAGCTTTAAGTGTTAATGAATACATTTAATTCAATATTAAGGATACAGGGCTAAAAATACAACTCCATGTTTGTTGATAAGATAAATGAGATATATGTATGGGGTACCAAGGGAAAACAAAAGCGGAACAGGTTTATTTCTTATGCATATCTTTAATGTCAATTAAAAAACTGAAAAATTATTGAACTCCTCCATAAAATAAATTAAGTCATAAAACACCGTTCAAAATAGCCATCATTACTTAAGCTAAAAGGAATGCAATTGATTATGTGTATTTTCACAATTTCTGTAAAATGCCAACTACACAATATGTTACAACATGTATGCAAGGCAGTTTTCAAAATAATGGAGATAATTAAAATATTACAATAAAATGTGCAACTTACTTCTTGAAAATGACATAAAGTAACAATTGGATTGTTTAAACAGGGATTTACTAAATACATGACACAACCATCTGACATTACTCAGCACAGCATGCTGTAAACATGGACAATCATCATTTTGTATCAGAATATCACTCTCATTAAGGCCCGCCAAAATTATAGAAAAACAAAGAGAATACATATTTTAAAATCCCACAGAAGTGCACTAGCTACCTAAACTAAGAAACTATATGTATTCATCTTCATGCAGTGGTTGAAAGAGGGGCACTTAGCTGCTAAGAAACCACACCACAGTAGTAATCAAGTTTTCTTCAATCTGTAGTGACAATCTTTCAGGGAACCAACACGAAACCTGATGTTTACAACAAAATAAAACAGTATAGTCTTATATTCTGTATGGAAAGCAACTCTGCTGTTTTTATTTAGTCACACATGTATCCTGTCCAAAACACAATATATCCCATTATTCACAATTTGAAGAAAATGAAATGTAATAAATTCCTGTCAATAGAAATTAAAAAGAGTATCTGTAATTGTTACATAGAACCAATTTTAACATAGGGTTATGAATCACGGACAACTGTAAGCAGTTGTAGTAAAACCATTACACCTCCAAAGCATGGACAGGTAGTAAAGAAACAAAAATCCCTCAAAGCAACAGACATGATTTTTTAACAGAGGATGGACATCCAAAAAATAATCTACATGTTTAAGAGGTCAAGGAACACAGGCAACATATTTTGGCCTCAAAATGAGAAGGGAAACAGTAGAAGATATTGTAACAACTGGTAACATTACTGGAAACAAAGATGATGGCAGAGTGCAAAGATATGTGACAGTCCTGCATTATTACCAAACAATAAATTGTCATAAGCAGCACACTAGTAGATCATGGAGGTTTTTGGAGAGGAATGCCATTTCGCAAGGAACTTGATGATTATGATAATGATGAACATCTGTATGGAGTTTGTTTAAATCTGCCAACTTCATCCTTTTCCTTAAACCATATGTTCATAGATGTTACTTTAATACATTCTGACTGGGTAAGTCTTACATCAATCCTATTTTAACCTCCTGTAAGAATATACCTTCTTCTTACCCAGATAGTTATTCATTCTGACCTGTACTTTCAGTATCACTTTCAGGTAACAGTCTAGGACAAAAGGAGTTAAGGAACTGTTGTTTCTCTTTTCAGTAACTGTCCTGAAGATTGAAATGGCAATGATGTTTCCTGAACAAAATGTTCACACCAATTTAAAAACAATCCAAATGTACATAGAACATACTTCAGAAATTGAAATATGAATATCTATTGTTTTAGCAGTAAATGTCAGTATTATACGAATTTAAATCACATTTTGTTGCTATTGTTTCCCAGCTCCACCAGCTGCAGAAATAATGTTTTGAATTCTGATGAAAGAAATGGAGCTTATTGGCGTCTCCAAGTGCAATGACATCAATTTTTCTTCATATCACAATCCAGTGATTACAAAAATGTTCCCTTGTCACTTTAATTTACTTAACTTTTAAAAAACTGTTCTTTGTTTCAAACTGCAATAAACAGGTTAGATAGAGAAATAAGGATGACAAACATTGCATTCTATAATTCTTCAGCATCTCTACCGAGTCTCTTTGTTACATTTTAAATTACCATCCACCGGGAAGGTTAACCTGGTCAACAAATGCCTGCAGAAGTCAGATGTGTCTGCCTAATGACGCAAGAACACAGCTCTGCTGTAAACAAGCACAGCGCAATCACATCCGAAAAAACTCTCCAGATGAACGCAAAAGAAAAAAAAGAATGACCAAATCCTACAGCTGTCCATATCTCTCCTGTTTACTGTTTTGCTGTGCAATATAACACGTGCTCGTTATATTCTTTGCCACTGTTGACTATAGCAAAGCAATTGGAACACTGCGAAGAACTGTGAAGAACTCTCATGTGTCTCTTCAAGGCAAACTTCCTTGAGAATTTTTTGGAACAAACAGGACAAGTGACCGTTTTTCCTATATGCATATCCATGTGACTGCTCAGCCCCGATTGGCTGTAGTAGCCTCTACTACAAAGAGAGCAAGAATATGGCATGGTTCTGCCGTGATTCTTTGAAATATGCTCTTTCATATCTCGTTTCATGACATTCTCATGACAATGGGGACAGCTGACTCTCTGAAACAGGTGTGTGCTGTGAGATTCGAACTTGTTTTGTTCCATTCTGGAAGGAGACAGGCCAGCTATCCCTGCAGGTTCACACCCATAGAAGGTGCTTGATCTGGAAACATCACCCCTGCATGTCCTGTTCAGGTGATAGCGCTTTTGTTTATGCAGATTAGACACATCTGAAATTAGAGAAAATGAAGTTCTCTGTCACAAACTCACTCATAGCTGACAACACAGATCTCCATCTCAACAATACACATATATGTCAGCTTCTATTCAGGGAACACATTCTACTGAAAGTACAACCATTGTAAGAGCTGTGTATCCGTCTTTGATGAGAATTTTCTTTATTATACTGGAAACTAATTTTTTTTAAATTTCTCCGTGAGCAGATAAAAATAGTTGCATATCCTTTAAAGGACGTCGCAGTCAACCCCAGTAGTTTTTGGCTGTTTGTGATACCATCGCAAGTTTAGGTTCAGTGGTTTGCCATTGCTTTCTGAATGACCGGCACTCATACCATTGCATTAAAACCAATGCAAGACAGTCTGCTGCCAAATCGCCCGCAGTTGTATTTCTAACATGGCATGTGGGATTACGAAGTATTTCCATAGCCCCTTCACCACAGATAACCAAGTGGTTAAAGCTAAAAGTAGCTATTTACCACAATGTGTGCCTGTGTTATACTACCAGTACTACATAGATGTGTAAAACTGACTAAAAACTGACCAAAAATCCAAGGGTTTTTGTGAATTAAGAACTAAAGACATGATGGTTTGTAATTAAGTTCTCCAGAATTTTAATCAATTCTTACAATTTATCCAGTGACGCATTATGTGGAAATAAGTTCTCACATTTGAAACACCTGTTACAGATAACATTTATTGTAGCTCTGTGATCTGCACTTACATTAGAATGTTATTATGGTCTGCATACATATGGCGGCAAGAATCAAAGTATTTGGATATTGCAACTTGAAATAAGTCACAGTGAAAAATCAACTCTCAAATTAAAACTGTTAGAGTAAACCAATTGTGTACATATGTGTTCAAGGTAGTAAGTGATGGAGTACCAACAGATACAGATCCAACAAAGGCAGAAAAATTAAGAAGGATTCATGAAACCAGATACTTGTTTGCCATCTATGAAATAACATAAACACTGCAGCCTTTTCCTAAAAATGCAAAATAAAACAGATGTATATACTTGTCTTACTAGAGTATGTAGGTCTGAAACAATGTGATTCTTTAGAAACATGTTAATTAAACTCCCAGAACTGCACCTAATCTTAGTGATGAGTACAAAACAGAAGTATTTTTAACAACATTTAAACACAATAAGGCTTTGCAAGGATAGCTATGTGACAAGACCAAATTGATTGATAAAAGGATATACCTAAACAAGAAGGCAATTTCTTTTTCTTCATGGGTCATTCACTGCACTTACCAGGGACAATGAAATCAAGTGATATCTCATCAGGCGCCCTCAACTTTGCTCCATCTTAGGTTACCTCTAACACTGCTCCAACTCATCCATCCTTTTCACCCCAGACTAGTTATTTTCTGTTGTCTTTCTTCTATGGTCCATAGTATGACAGCTCTAGTGTAAGTGTCTCTTCAAAGGGCAGTTAAATCCCAATGCCAGCCAAGTATATTAGTGTTTGTGGACCAGCCAAACATATGTGATGTTGAATGTTATCTATATGCAATAAGTACTTTAATTAGCCCCAAGCCAAAAAAGTCATTCAATACTAGCAGATAAAACAATCTACTGATGACAAATATGTCACAAGAAATAATAAACTTGATGTGAAATCCTTTTTACACTTTGTGTACCAGACAGTCGTTACTTTTAAATCTTTCTTTGTGAAACTTGTTTTTCCCTTTTAAGTAGTAAATGTTTCATTTAGGAGGTATTAAAATAAGAACACTGTAGGAGAGATGGCATTATACAGTCCCAATCTAGGTATAGTTGGTGAATGTAACAACTGAATGGATAAGGAGGCATTATACTCAAATTATCATTGTACTCTATATATATCTGTAACTGCTCAGATCTCCCCTGCAGGAGCTGCAGCGTACAGCGATATATCATGTACAGTGCACCCAATAAACATCCTGTAAATTGTTTAGAAGAGAGAGAAAGCCAACACAAATATAAGGCAAAATGTGAAAGTCGCGTTAATGGGAGATTAGTGGCAATTAAGATTAGTAGTTTGTATGTATGGCCTATTATGAATATTGAACAATACGAAGAAACTGGGACATTATAGATGTGGTTTTAGAGAACAATGTTGAGAAGATCATGGATAGACAACAGAATAAGCGTGGAGGTACTGACAGCTGCAGGCATTACTAGATAACTTATCAAAACCACAAGGACAAGACAAACCAAATGAACTGGTGTATGGAAAAGGCTGTAAAGAGAAATTAGTATGTGGGGACATACTAAGTAAAAGAAGAACAGGATGACAGAGAAGTATGTTATATAGAAACACAAACAGCTGAGCAATAAATAAAATATAAGACAGAGAGGAAAAGAAGAGTAATGACTGTCAATGTTTACTTCAGATCAAGAAACTGGAGAACATGAATTTCATGTGTCTTTAAAAGAAATCCATCCATCATGTGCCATGCTGATAAGCGTGGGCGGCCATGTTTTGCCATCTCACTCGATCACCAGAGTCGTGAATCAGCTCCGTGTTCCTGTCTTGACCGTGCCACGTGGCCAAGCCATTCAGATATTTACTTCTCGGTCTTCCCCTTGGTCTCTTCCTTCGATCTTGCCAGTTGTCACCAAGTCATTTATTTTCATAACATGCCCAACAAATTTTGGCTGTCTGCGTCTAATGACTCTAATCAGTTTACGATCTTCATTTGTTTCTTGAAGGACTTGTTCATTGGTTTTTCTGTCTGTCCATGGTATTCTTTGCATTTTCCTCAGAAACCACATTTCCACAGCCATCAGCTGTTTTTCAGCTTGACAGCTTATTGTCCACGCTTCACATCCATTCAAAAGTTTAGGTTCTATGTAGCACTTCAACACTCTTTAAAAAAAAGAAATGCTTGGTTGTAAAAACTATTGAAACTACAGACATTTGTAAACAGATGCCTGTCTGATTTTTGAATGATGGTTATCTTAGATAAGGTATAAAGAGCTTGAGGGAAAACGGGAGTCCACAGGTGACCTAGAAATGTAATGGAGAAAACTTAACTCAGGATTAAAAACTTGCAAATAAATGACGTACACATGAAAGCGCTCTAGATTGAAATCAACAGAAGGATACATGCAAAGAGATTAAAGATAACCTAATGATAACCACAGAGAAACAGAGAAGTGAGGTGGAGATGACATCAGTATACCTGCGGATGTGAGCACAAAATAGACACCACAGAGAGCAAACATTGAAGCTCAGCATAAGATAGACATGATGTCTTTAGTCCATAGTTTTATGCATCTGTTGTCATGTTTTTCATGTGTTTACTTCATGCCTGCCTTGCACATGTTTTGAAATATTAATTTTGAATCAGCAAAATTGCAGACATAAATTTATACTGGTAATAACTTAAAGGGCGGTTCCATGGCGAAGGAGTTATGGACGCATCAGACTGCCTTGCATTGGTGTTTTACGAAATGGTATGGGTGCCAGTTGTTCAGAAAGCAATCGCAAACTACTGAATGTAAACTTGTCAAGAGATCACAACAGCAAGAAAAAAAAAATGCTGATGTTGACTGCGACATACTGTAAAGGATATGCAACTAACTTAACAATAACTAAACAAAACAGGAAATGAAGGAAAAAAAGACATTTATATTCAACTTAAGTTTATTGACAAATTTGCATCTATTCAAGTATTTTAAACCACAAGAAAGCTAGTGAAACAAAATAGTACAATCCAAATATATACATTGTAAGGAGAATAACATTTAAGACCAAACCAACACTATTTTTACTTGCTAGAAGACTGCTTCACAAATATTAGAGCACCCATTGAAAATTATTAGCATGAGATAATGAGCATGCAAACAGGACTAAATATACATAAAACAGGAAACTTCTGAGTGAATCTGTATATGTAATGACAACAGTCATGTCACAGAAGTGAATAATCACTCTCTTACAGCCACTTAATGTTACAGATTTTGCACAGATGTTGCATATCCCTTACAGGACATTGCAGTCAACACCAGCATTTTTCAGTTGCTGTTGATGTACTAGTTAAGTTTTACGTTCAGTAGTTTGCCATTGCTTTCTGAACGACTCACATACGAGGCGCGATCCGTTACAGATTTACAGAGTCTAATATTAGCAATCTTATACTATATCTTCCATCACCCTGCCATACAATTTACTGCATCATTTGCCTTTGACTGGTTGTCAATGAACACTGAAAGATTGAGTTTAACCCTGAAGTCTCATGCATTGATGATCAGGCAGTCTGAGCCCTGAAACGTGATGCACCTAACAGAGTGAGGTTGGTACCATCTCTGAGGGAACTGTGTTGCCTATACCCTCTCCCAGCTCAGAAACCAGCAGGGTGTGCAAGACCAGTACTGGAACTTCACATCTGCGGAGAGGCATGTTTGGATATAACCAGGTTGCACAGCATCTACAGTCAGGCTGTGATCAGGCTTGGGTTGGCAATGTTCCTTTTATGGGTTTTGGGTATTTTAATAACAGAAACTAAAGATGTGTCATTTTACTTACAGAACAGTGTACACGGTGATGCTAAATCATTGACATGTAGCGCACCAAAAACCTGACAGACTGCTCATGTCTTATGATTATATCTCTGCTAACATTAGACTTAAATCATCTGGAAATATGAAACTAGGTGAGTAACTGGCCTTTGTAAAAGCTACAAACGTCAATAAGGCATTAGATGTAATGATAAAGCCCAATCTAGCCGTAAACATTTATGTGAAGTTTATTTTTAACCCTTTACAGGGCAGAGCGGCCGTTAGCGGCCGATCACTTAAACGAGCGGATCGGCCGATTACGTCCGATACCATTATGTATTGTAAAAACGCGATCTCTCGGCTTTCCGACACTTCCGACGGCTACTTTCGCTTTCGCCGATAGCTTGACAACGTGGCCGCCATTTGTAAACGCGATACTATGAATTTGAACGGACTTTTACTGACTTTTTTTGATAGTTTTCCGGATTTTTACGCTGTTTTTCAAAATGGATATCGGTGATTCTTCAAGTGATAGCCGAGATTTCGCTAGGTTCAATTTAAATGACATTAAAGGGCACGAAGTTGACTATTAATCGGAGCTAGATATCAGTGCAAAGCGTTACTTTGCATTAGCAGTCTGAGTCGGACTTTAAAGAAAGTGATTATGATTCTGAAAATGTGTTTGTAAATTGCCGTATAGATGCTGGAAAATCACAAACAACATGCTGTATTTCGTAAATATTTGTGCTCATATATGGATTACCAACAACAATCACGTGAGTAACATATTCTGCATGCTTTTCCCTTCATTGTGTTGTTTATTTAACTAAAATCGGTTGACTAACACCTTATTTGTGATGTTTTTACTAACGCGACCCGAAATTTTACCAAACCTGAAAAAATCTTGCCCGTTCAGGGCTATAAAATGGACAAGCGTCTGCCCTGTAAAGGGTTAAAGAAACTTGTTACAAAATGCAGCAAGCTAACCTGGTGTAAGATATAGGTTTCACATACCACATACAATTAAAAACAAACTTCCACAAACACAAGTCAATATTACAAATTTGTTTTGATTAGTTATCGCTACAATAAATAATTGTCATAATACAGGGTGTTTGTACAATCTCACTACACTTTGTATGTAGAACAGCTGTTTGTTGGAGAGTATTTCCGTCTTGCAAACAGAAAACACTGTCCAAAAAAAAAAAAAAACTGTTCTACATACAAAGTGTAGCGAAACTTTACAAACACCCTGTAGAAAACCCATTGTTGTGTTCAATTACATGGCTAATGTCTGCAAATCTAAACTGTACATCATGAATGAGTTTGCTGATCAATGAAAGAAAATATTTTCCATACAATGCAATGCCACTGTCTGAAAGAAAACCTTTTTTCTAGAAAGAAATATATTTACAGAAAAAAAACAAGCAGATGAAGGGTTAATTTCTGGTAAAATATTAGTTTTACTGCACATGAATATCTTCATGTGTCTCCTTTCAGGGATCACACATGTAGCATCTCACGCAGTGCACAGCAGAAAGTCTGAATGTGTGTGTGTGTCAGAATCACACACGCTATAAATGTCTTCTTGTAAGTAGGTTACCTATTTTTGACACTGGGTGCATGGGCAGCAACCTACATGGTCTGCTCTCTTTGATTTCTAATTACTCAGAGATTTTTAATGTGTGCTAGGTGAAAACAGACCCCCAGTTTTTCACCCTTATTTGAAAAGGCTAGACAATCAAATCTACACTTGTGATCAGGTAAAAGTATAGCACACCAGCCTTATTTTGTAAAAATCCAAACAGCCCTAAGTGCAAAGAACATTTGCTTAAAACGGCAAGTACTGTATGCAGTTAAAAATCCATGGTAGTTAGAAATTGCAAAGAGTAGGCATAAGCATAAGGCTACTGTACTGGCACAATATTGGGCAAGAAAACTTAACTATTGATTGATACAGCCTTGGATGGAATCTGTCTAGAGAAAAGAAAACCTGACACAAATGAATGCTGAAGTCCAACACACTGACCTCTGAAGTGCATAACTAGGTGTGATGCACCCCCGCCGAAAAAGGAATGAGGAAGACATGTTTTCTGGCAACTGGCCACAAAATATCCAGGGAATAACAAACCTTTTTGCAGCACTTGAGAGATTAGAATGCAACGTGTCTGAAAATTACACTTTTGACACTCTCAGATGGAAGTGTAACTGTAACACTGTCAGTGAGAAGCATAAGGAACAATTCCCACCGGGTGTAACTACCCCCAAAACAAAAACAAAATGAAATGCAGCAGTCTATTGTCAACCGTTGTGACAGATGCACTGCAAACTCATTACAAGTGACTGGCAAAGTGGAGTCAATGTGAATAATTTCCAACTTAAGTATTATCATCATTTCCACCATAAGTATTATCATCATTTCCACCATAATATGTGCATATGTGTAAAACTTGTTTCATAGATATTTTTTTTAAACGAGATCTATTCTGGTGTTTTCATGGCCATTTTCTTAGTAGGTAGCACAAACAACAGCAAGGTAACTTTGTTATATCTCACACACGCACTAAATGTTTGTAGACATGCATGATCATGAATACTCTGATCCAACATTTTAAACTATCTGATTCAATCCGCTCATTAAACACATCTGACCGTTACTTGTATTTCATGTCAAATCAGACTTTGTATGGCACACTTCATTCTGTTGACTACCAGTTCATGGTTTCCGAGGGATACTGCAGGATTCTATGATCCACAGTAAAGCACATGTTGATCAAATTCAGGACCGACTTTTAAGATGGCAAAGCATGTCTGGCACTGTGCCGATCTATGAACGACTCTCAGATGCCTTTTAATTGTAAACTTCTGTGTGAATTTTGCATCACAGACTGGGCACATGAACGTTTTCCCCTTGTGTGACTGCAAATGATGGGACAGTCCTCTCGCAGAGATGTAACCTCTTCCACATTGAGTGCATGAGAATGGCATTTTGTCTCCGTGAAATCTTGAAACGTGGCATCTCAGGTAGCTTTCATCCATTAAAACTGCAGTACAGTAGGAACACCTCAAGCTTTCCCCTGATAAAGTAGGATCGACGATACCATCACCCTGAGAACGTACAGGCAATCTATCACTATACACTTGAGCATAACAGTTTTGTGATGCAGTTCTAAAGTGCCGTGGAAATGTTAACTTAAGATTCCTATTTGCAGGGCAGGTTTGATCCTGTTCTTTACGGGCATTCAAGTCTGAAATATAAGTTTAATACAAATCAAATATTATCACCAGAACAAAAACAAGTTTCCACAAATACAAACACACTTCCAGGATGATAAAAACCAAGTCAATCTGGTAAGTACAAATGTCACAATAAAATGGGGAAAACTTTTACATTCATTCATTTAGATAACCCAAAACAATTCTGCAATGAAAACTGGAGAAAACAGGCTTTATATATAAACTGTAATAAATCCAAATGCTTCCAGTAAAATAATTATACATGTTTTATATGAGCTATTTATTAATATCTACAAGATGTGCATTTTTCAGTGTTAACAATACTAAAATAACACACACACACACATAATTTAAAATCAAAAGATATGTGGGTAAACATAACTAAACTTTCTACTGTCGCATGTAAGAAAATGTACAAAACTCCCACCTTGTTAAAATATGAAAATAATTTACAGTAATGTAAAACCAACAAATGAAACACTGGAGATCTGACATGCAATCAAAGATCCCAACACAGACTAACATACTGATGATAAGTATTTATTATTTACAAATAAAATCAGAACCTAAGACAAACACAATTCACATATCACCAAAATGAGAAAAAGAAGTGAAACAACAAAAGCTGTGTCTGACTGCACAAGTGTACAGAACACACTCTTATTCAAACCACACATAAAAACATTTTTCGTACCTCATAATGAAATCAATTGTTAGCTGTCTTGTTTTTATTTCCATCAGCACACATACCAAATGTAACTTTACAGCACCAGGTTTTCAAAATAAGATGTAAATTATTTTACTTTGTCACTGTAATTTTAAAATTGCTTCTACTGCTTAATAAAAGAAAAATCTTGGGTGAAATTACAGCAGGTAAAAAGTGGATTCAATATATTAACTATTACCACAATGCAAAACATGATTATTAAACTCCTCTCCCAAACTTAAGAACTTCTGGCAAGTATGACATCTAGCTGATCTATGAACTTTTTTCAAATGCATTTTCAACGAGAACATCCGCGTCAATTTCACATGACACATGGGGCAGGAATAATTTTTCCCTTGGTGGCCCTGCATGTGATAATGTAGCCCCATAGATGTCTGGTAGCCTTTGCCACACAAAGAGCATGTGTACTGCAACAAGTAGCCATGCTGCTGTGTAATGTGATTCCTATAGTCTGTACGATCTAACACAACTAATGGACAATGAGGGCATTGAATGCCAGATTCTGTATCCATTCGGTGTCTTAGACCTGCCTGTGCTGGAAAAGTGAAGTTCTCAGCATGTGCTGCTTTAGAAGTTACTGGTAAATGTTTGGACGCAGCATTTACCATAAAATGTGAATCTTTATGTCTCTGTCCTGAACGAAAAGATGACCCTGAAATAGACAAACGTTTCCATGTATACATAAACAGAATAATGCCCAGACTTCAATTTAGTATAATCATTTCTGAAAAAATAAATATAGAACATGGCTGTAAGAATCTGTACACATTACACTGAACAAAATATATATAATACGAACAACACTCCATTCAGACAATCAAATGAGCATGTACAAACTTTTAATATGTCTAAAACCTTAAATGGACTATTATATGATAGAAAACATGTACCTACATACAAATACAATTTTATTTTGCAGATGCTTCTTGTGCAGCATAACAAGATAAATATTCAGAATATTTAACCAAGAAAAAATCTAAAAGGTCTAAAAGTTCAAAACAACACTATGTAATGAGAGAATTGTGAGGCACAACAATAACATAAAAAGTAACTAAAAATAAACAGCTGTAGTTGTTGAACAAGCTATTGTTTAAATGGCACACAAAATATAATGCATAAACCATTTCAAAACAAAATAATTTAGGCATTAATGACCAATTGCTCCTCTATTCTTCAATGGTTGTAAAGTATTAGTACTGAATACTCTCATTATGTTGTTCAGCATTGAAAATGTTTCTGTGCACATACTGCCACAGTTAATTCTTTTAGTGGCCCCATTACATAACTTTTAGTAATAAATGAAAAATGCAAAGTCAAGAGGCTAAGCTTATAAGAACACAATCACAAAATCTACAAATCCTCCATCACGATACAAATACAGACAAGAAATAATATAACTAACCGCAAGAATTTCTCCCCCCAAAAAATCCATTGCCTTAGCAGGATGTTGCAATCAACCCCTGCATTTATTAGCTGTTTGTGATGTACCAGGCAATGTTAGTTTAGTAATTTGCAATTACTTTCTGAATGGCTGATGCCTCATACCGCCAAAATCACAGCAAAACTGTCATCTTCCAGATCGTCCATAGCTGATCTGAACCTTGACTAAGTATGTCAGTGAATCATGAAACTGTCCATCTCACTATCCCCTCACAACCAACCTTAGTGGATCTGAACCCTTGACTCTGTCGAAGAATCATAAACTGTTCATCTCACCATCCCCTCCAAACCACCCATAGCTGATCTGAACCTTGACTCAGTATGTCAGCGAATCATCAAACTGTCCATCTACTATCCCCTAAGCCACAGCAAGAAAACCTAATGTTTTTTTTAAAAATATGTGTGTAAATTAGTGTGTTTTTTTTTTTTGCGACGGCTCTTAGCAGCAATGTCCACTCTGTCCTTTGTAACTGTATTCTTGTAAAGCTGGCTTATATTTCCATCATCCCAATTTATTCACTGTATTTTACAGCATTATCAGTTAAACTACTTTCCATTTTTTTTAAATTGCATTTATGCTCCAGATAATATGAAGTATGTTGACAACCTAAGTAATGTTAAGACATGGTTATATTCTTCATTGTGTCCCCCCCCCCCCCCACCCCAAGGCCTTACATTACCATGCAATGTTTTGAATTCATGCAACGTGTTTCCATAATTTTTCACTTTGTGGAATGATTGAGCTATGCTACTGTTAGGCTCTTACTAGTGCACTTTGGCACATTATCCCAGATACATTGATTGGGATCAGGAAGCATAAAATTCTGGGAATGTTTTATCTCATCTTTGCGGTTACACAGACTGTTATTAGGGAAAAAGAAACTTGTCAGCCATTTAAAAACAATAACATACATAATCATAGTATATGCATAAAAGTGAGTAAAACCTTAGAGGCATAGTAAACAAATGCCATAAATATTCTTCTTCTTCTTCTTCATTCATCCAGAGTTTTTTTTTCTTCCGGATGTGATTGCCTTGTGCCTGTTTAATAAATATTCTATAAGTGACAGACTAAACAAAAATATTGTATCACCCAGAATTAGAGCAAAACAGTAACAGTAATTTGATGACCACTATTTTTAATGTGATTACTACTTCATAATACATAGAGTAGAATGCACTAGTCATTCATAAAGGTGCATAATAGACTAGTGACATCACTGCTGCACTAATGGTTAAAACAACTGATTAACTTGTCTTTTGCACAGAATTGGTTTTCAATTAATTCCAAATACAATCCAAGATTCACATATACTGTTTCATTACTAATCATTGTTGACTCTCATCCCTCTGAACTTAGTCTAGTTTATACAGAGACAATACTGAACATTTATTGCAGCTATATTCCCTGGTAGGTAGACTTCCATGTGCACTGTTATAACTAGTCTTCTTCTTCTTCTGCGTTCATCCAGAGTTTCTTTTTTTTCGGACATGACTGCGTTGTGCCTGTTTACAGCAGAGCTGCGTTCCTGCGCTGTTAGGCCGACACATCCGACTTTTGCGGGCATTTGTTGACCGGGTTAATCTTCCCGGATAACTAGCCTAATCCCTGTTCACAAAAATAAATTATTGTCCATCATGGTTGGGGTTTTTGGCTCGTACTCATGGGACTGAAACGTTAAGTCTTTTGTGCTATCCTTTAGCAGACCTAAGTTTTTCTTTTAACACAGATAACCATGCTACAGTAGAGCATCGCTGGGGCTAAAGATTCTTACCTTGGGCTATGTGGTCACCGCAGTTGATGACTATGAACTTTTACACTTGATAAGTTAGAATTAAACGATAAGTTATACACTTTAAACACAAAAGCCCGCAGTTAAAACCCCTTTCTGTCATGAATCAATAAATGTATCTAGACAGAATCTTCTGCCAATAGGGTAATTCCAAATTAATCAACCTAAATTTAACGCAAAGATAACCAAAATTAATTTCTTCATATCGTCCATGCCACATGCTGTTGGTGATCATGTCTGTCTGTAGCCTTCTGTCTGGCGTACTGCCAATCATATCTGATACCACTGTTCCTCCATACTATAACATTAACTGTTAAACATATTCTCTCTCGGTCATCCCCTGCCTCTCCTCCTACTGCAGCTTACCAACTGTCATGACATGCTCCATCTTTCCCCATCTCAAAATGTGCCCAGTGGACTGTCTTCTTCTGGTGCAAGTAGCCGGTTCTCTATGTGACTTAACTGCTTACAATATATCTTCATTACATTTTGTATCCATCTGGAGTGTTAGCATTCTTCTGTAAAACTACATCTCTGCAGCTTCCACATAATTCCTCACCAGTCTGTTAATTGTCCATGATTCACTTCAAACATCAGCATGGCTAGATACAGTTCTTAAGAACTCTTTTTCTCACCCCAATTGACTATGATACTGCACAGAATATTCTGTCATCTTGTGAAACAAAATTGATGTCCCACAAAATAATTTAATCATCCTGCAGCAGTAATCATATTACCTGCAGTAAGAATCAATCTTTCCAATTGTTTAAATGTTTCCACTAGGTATTTAGTTTAATTACTATACTTTATATGCATTAAAACGAAAGGTCACTTACATATTTCTCATACACTGGTTCCAGTAATGTCAAAAAAGTCACAAGTGATATTCCAAAGGTCATATTTTTGTTGCTATTTACAGTGCAGCACATGCTCGTTAAAGTCTGGACCTATTAACAGTATTACAGAACACTGGGCACACTGGCTTGACTTGTGAATGCCTCTAAGATGTGTCTTCATGGAGCTCTTTTGTGTAAATTTAGCATCACACACTGGGCACATGTAAGTTTTTCCTTCATGAAGGAGCATGTGGCGAGACAGTCCAGAATGACTAACATAACCTTTTCCACACAAATTACATGTGTATGGTGTAATGTGTCCATGAAAGTGGGAAAGAGGAGCTTTCATGAAATTTCTAGCACGTGATAGTATATCAAGGCTCTGGGGTGAGTGGGGGTAAGCTGGCATGTGATCCTGAGCTTCCATACCAGTGAAGAAATGGCTACTACTGAGGTAGTCACTTTCAGCTGAAGTCCTCTGGCTGTCTGCTTGATGAGAACTAGTCAGACCATTCTGACAACTCTGCTTCCTTAAACCTCTAGGAACCATAGCTCCTGAAAGTAAAAATGTTGGCTTTTCTCACAACTGAACAACATGTGCTTCTCACATTTCAATATCCCTAGAAAAGATAAACACAAAACAACTAATTTACTTTACAGATATAAATATATTACCACAGTTGCATGTGAACAAGACATAGCAAAGTAAAAAATACACATCATTGATTCATATCAATATATTGAACAAAATAACTGCTCAATTTTTTAAAAAATGAAGTAGACATAACATGTCCGTTTATCACTTTTGAGGATGACAGTGAAGGAAATGACACACACAATATATATATATATATATATATATATATATATATATATATATATATATATATATATATATATATATATATATACACACACACACACGAAAACATGCTGTCGTTTGTTGAAGTGGTACTGAGCGACATTCTGCCCAACTCCACGTTGCACAACAATGATGTATGCTATAGTACAGTTTTACATGTGTCATTAAGCAGAAATTTAACGATGTCATTATATTCTCTCCACAAAGGAAACAAATTAAATATACAGAATTTAATTACAAACATATCATGTCTTCTTGTCTTCACAAGTCAACACATGACAGTTGAATTCACCACCAGTTGGAAATGTCTTCAAGCAGTAACGGCATTCTTTGAGACTGTGGACACCCTCAAGGTGGCGTTTCAAGTGATGCTTATGATGAAACCTGGCATCACACACCCCGCAAACAAACTGCCTGCCTTTGTGAGCTTCCAGGTGATGCCGAAGGCCAGGCAGAGAAAAAAAACCTTTCTGACACATGGTACAATTGAATGGGAAGGTGAACTCCTCGCGGTGATAGTTATTCATGTGCTTCTGATATAGTATACGAGATGGTAGAATTTCGTGACAGTATGGACATGGCATGCTGGAAACTTGGATAAAATTTCCATAGAAAGCATTCCCTTGAGAGTTTGAGGCTGACATGTCACAAGGTTCTTGAAATACCCCAAATACTTCCTTCCTAGGTCTGCGGGAGTGTATATTTCTTGAAACAATAGGGTTTCCGCCTGAAAGAAATTAATTGTGAATTGTAGTAATCTGACTTTACTTAACCCAGTTAAAGACATGTTTTTTTTCTCTTTTCAACATAAGCAAAATATAACTGAATAGGACCATCACTGCATCTGGGGGGAAGGGGGGAGGAGAAATGATGATACTGAGAGGACATACTGCTAAAATGCGATTCCCAGGGAAGCTATTTATTTGGGCTGCATGAGATTATGTGGGTAGTAAACTCTTGTCCTTGCTTGAAATAGTTTTCACAGTATCTACACTCCTTGAGTAGATGCACTGCCTCCATATGACGTCTGACAGTGCTTTTGTGCTTGAGTTTGGCATCACAGATAAAGCAGGAATATTTCTGTCCCCCATGAGTCTGCTGATGATAACGCAAGCCACTTTGAGAGAAAAAGCCATGCTGGCAGAGGTCACAAGTAAATGGAAGCATTCTGTCCTCCTTGTGACACTCATTCATGTGCCTCTGATAAAGGTTGGCGCTGTTGAGTTGTATGTTACAAATTGGGCATTTATCAGAGTAACTGTTGGTAGTGACAGCAGCACCTAGGGCAGGCTCCTCGTGTGGTGTGTGGAGGTCCGGATATGATAAATGCCCACTATGTTCCACATTCCACACGCTACCTGTGCTATCTGCTCCGCTTCTAGTTCTATGCTTTCTTTTATGTCTTCCAACAGATGCTTGATCAGTGTTACTCTCTGAAATACAAGATGGCCAGAGCTCAGTCAGCTGTCAGGCGTTTTCATTTCATAATCAATCAAAACCAAATGTTTCAATGTGAAATACACAGCCTGATAAAAATTAGCAATATGCCTCACACAGCATCTCGGGCAAGAAAACAAATAACCGCAACATCACATACTTGCACAACTGTGAGTAGCAGCAGCAATGTACTACTGTGTATTTACATATTCAGTGCAGTTCATCTGGTGGTAGGCAAAAGTTGCTGTGTCAACTAATTGCTGGCAAGTGCTGCATCTGGACATCTTGTGAACACTGATTTCATGACGTTTGAGATGATGTTTGTACAGAAACTTGAACCCACATATTTCACAGGTGTACTTCCGGCCGGCACAGTGAGTCAGCTTATGTGTCCGCATTCCCCCGTGTGAAAAAAATCCTTGCTGACAAATGGAGCATGTGAAAGGTAGGGCCTTGTGGCTTTTATGTAGCATGTTCATGTGCCTCTGCAGGAGTGGAGTGCTCTCAAGCATCTGCCCACAAATATCACAACTGTATATTAAAGAACCGTCGTCTCTAAACATCCGTGAATAATATTTAGTACCGGATGGCGTGGAACTTCTAGATCCTAGAGTTGGCAAAATGTTTAGTGAACTATTTGGTAAAGACAAGTGTTGGAACTCAGAGCGATGAAGCTTTTGGATTTTATCCAATTCTCCGACTGAGTACGAACTTACATTCCACTCTGAAATAAACAAAATAAAAGATTGGCCTGCAGTATACACACAAAGATCAGCAGAGGTCAACAACACTGACTGCACTGCATAAATGACATTATTAAACAGAAAACTTATTGGCACAGAAGTAAAATAATGTTGCAGTAATTTTCCAATATTAAAAAAACCAAGGTTCATTTTACATGCAATTAGCAAAATAAATTCTTCTAATTAATTAAAATAGTGAACATGTTATGTTATCTGTGTACACATTTTACATCGTAATTATCATCTTTGTAATGTTGCTTTGAGGGTTATGAGAAGTGACATCCACATGCAACGTTATAACAGGGTCATAAGAAATATACATAAGCACGATTGGTTTTCTTTATCTGCAACAACTCAAGTCACCTGACTAACGTGCTGTTGACCAATACATACCGACATAATTCCCTTACTACAGAAGTACTGCTCAAACCATCTTTACATTCATTAAAAGTAATTTGTGCATACCCATATACATATTTTAATCACTGAATAAACAAATAACATACTTTAGCACATGTGAAAGCTAGGACAATAAAGCATGTAATTATCATTTCCCTATACAACTGAATTTCTGGAAAAGCAAACAGTGAAGGTTTGAAGAGACTAAATTGTACTACTGCTGCCCTCTATCTCCCACTGGAATATAGGCCATCAACCAACTCCCGCCAACCCATCCTATCTTTTGATATCTCCTGCAGCTCCCTCCATATCCATTATAGTTCACCTGTCTCTAATTTTCTTCTCAACGTTTAAGACCCCCGTCCATTTTATTTGCCGGCTCCATGGCGAAGGTTACGGACGCAGTTCGTGATCCCGCATACCCGTGTTCAAAACACAGCCACACGTGATTTGGCAGCAGGCCGCGATAGTTGTGTTTATTATGAAATGATATCGGTGCCGGTCATTCAGAAAGCAAATTGCAAATTACTGAATGTAAACTTGCCAAGAGATCACAGCAGCAAATCATGCTGGTGTTGACCGCAGCGTCCTGTCAAGGATATGCAACAAACTAACTATTTTATCTGAGTGCTCCAAGACAGGACTTTCTAGGTTTGTTAATGTGTGTGCTATCCATCATATTTTCCACACTGCATCTTGTACATATCAAAACAATAAAAACACAAACTACCAGTAAACAACTAAAATTACAGGACCAACATTACTCTTACAATTAAATTCCATGCACCAATTTCTGATGAGCGGTGAGTGACGTCTTATGCGCATACCGAGAACCACATTGGTCACACTTAAAATTCTTTTGCTGCATGTGCAAGGACATATGAGCCTTCAAGTGGGATTTTTGCTGGAAGCCCTTGCCACACGCCTGACAGTAGTGATCAAAGGCCCCACGATGTTTAATCTTGTAATGGAAACGAGCTCCTGACGAAGATCTGTATTCCTTGCCACATGCTGGGCATAAATACATTTGGCTATTCTGGTCAAACACAAAATAGGTTTCTTTCTGTTCCTGTCTATTTCTCATGTGTCTAGTTGTTGCCGAGGGGTAAGAAGTATTAAGCGATACATTTTGATGATGATGGGAACGTGATGTGTCTAAAGGCTGGGAAAAAGGCGAATGTGCGCTATCTGTAAAAATAAAAAAGACTTTTGATATGCTTTGTCTACGTATTAACGCTAGGAATATGAGCATGTAATTGGACTAGTAAAATAAATCCCACACCTCTGATACAATTAGATAAATGTTATGTTTAGGGACAATAATAAACACACAAACAAACTGTTTCAAAGACCCCAGACAAATTGAAAAACATGACACACAGAAACATGGGAAATTGTGTGGAGTTTTAATGTTAATATTGCTATCTAATTAATTATTTATCTTAAAACATTAAAATTGTTTGAATTGAAATATATATGTATACCTTTATAAATATATTTCTCACACATTATTGCCAAGTAATTGTGTCTTCATCACGTCTGTCTATAAAGGTCACAAAGTAAACACACCCTAGACTGTACATCAGGGGTGGCCAACACGAGGCCCGCCGGTAGTCATGTTGTGGCCCGCGGAGTGGAAAACGACAATGTGGTCGAAGCTGAAGCACGCTTGCTTGTTTACTTTAATTTAACAAAAAAAAATTAGGTGCGTGGCCGGGCAGGAAATATTATTTCTGAAATTTGGCCCGCCTGCTGAAAAGGTTGGCCACCCCTGCTGTACATTATAAGAGTTGCAAGAGAAATGCAACAAAACACACACACTTTTCAAACTGCAATACACAATCAAATTTACCTCAAAGTACTGATTGCTTTAATAACTTGCATTACAATTATATATTAAATATGTAAAAATGCTGAACACGGTATAGCTATTCACGATCACTTGGGCATACAACCTGACTGAGATGAAACTCTATAACAAGTAAAAGATACATGCCCAAAATAAAACAAAATACATCCAATACTAAGACAGTATCAGATATTTCAGTTTGCCAAAGTATACACTATGATTTCACATGTTTCTAACACAGAACTCTGTCATGTTAATCAGGATGAATGAATGAATTACAAATACTAAAAGATTCATCAGAATGTAACCAGCACAATGGACAGAGAACACATGAATAATATTAAAAGAATTATTACTAAAATGACAAATACTTTGTTTTCTACAGTTATGCATTTTCACTCTTATTTCACAATGTTCAGTAGTGTAGGAATGTTGATTTAACGATACAAGAAAAAAGTAATAGATGTGCAACATTGTCAAAAATTGAATGACATAAAATATCAGAAACAATTAAAGATAAAAAATATTCAAGTCACCTAAAACAAACCACTAATAGGCATGCATATTTGTATACATCATGATAAAGTCAAAATAAACATTTATTACAGGTAGTTAATGATAATACAAAAACAGTGAAATATGCCAGGCAATAATAAACAGTGCAAAATTTTTGTGACTTCTGTGTTTACATTCACTAAGGGAGTACATTGTTTTGAATGTCTGAAATGTCACCTCCCACAATCCTCTATGAAGCGATTGGGTGGATTACTTAAGATGAAATGTAAAATCGCATTGCAGGTTTGTAGATTATAAGTTCTTAAAGACTGCCTCACAATGGGGAAATTTCTTATTTATTTCAGATCCCTGAGAGCTGACAGAATCTGCCCTACAACCAAAAACTTAAGACAACTAACCAAACATTACATTAAATTGAAACTAACCAACTAAAACGCATTCATAGTTCAGCACATGATATTACAGAGGAGCTGAATTTTTACTGTACTGAACAAAATGTAAACTGAAGCTCTCGCCTATAGAGTTCTGCATACCACCTAAGCGCATTAACAATGCTGAGTCACGGGCTCAATTTAAAATGCTGTTTGATCAGTTTTCAAAGCTGATACCATCTTCTGCTAACTCCTTGGGTGGCTAAAAGCCAAAGTGGTAGATATAGAACATTAATATCGCATAATGCCATCCACACATAAATGCCTGTTAACCAAAGAGCTTATCACAACTGAAATCACTACAAGTCAACGAACAACTGGTAATACTAATACCAGACAAGGGCAGTGGATATGGACAAGTCTGACTATGTAAGGAAAATGAAAGACATTTAATCAGATCCATCCAAATTTCAGTTAGATCTGAAAGCTAGCAACCCAGGAGACTTTGATGCAAAGGTGAGGAAAGAAATTCAGTCACTGTTGGATAGTAAATTCATCAGTGAGGCGACTGCGCAAACAGGATGGTGAAATGGCTTGCCGATATTCTCAAAATAGTGTGACAATCATTAAACTTCTTTAATAATAAAAGATTAATTTGAACGGGTCGAACTATTGGACACCAACGATCTTATACAAAAACACATGCCATCAATGGACATTGTGTCTCTTTTCACTAACGTTCTTCTGGAAGAAACAGCGAAGATCATTTGCTATCGCAAGAAAAGAGAGGAAACTGAATTATACTTACCATCACCCAAACTCGAGTAACTACTACTACTACTGTGCACATCTAATATTAAATTTAATTCTCTTACAAAAATCATACCACCAAATTGAAGTACGGCCATGAGGAGTTCTTAAGGTCCCATTCTAGCAGACATCTTTATGATACACTTAGAAGAATAAAGAGCCTTGAATATTAAAGACCAGGCCCTATACTGCCAGTATGGGGATGGTATATCTTCTTCTTCTTCTTTGCATTCATCCGAAGTGTTTTATCAGATGTGATTGCAGTGTGTCTGGTTAGGCACCCTTGGGCCAAAACCCTTAGGCCAACACATCCGACTCTTAAGGTGCATTTTTGACACGTTAGCATTCCTGTGGGACTCACTTTTGTGGTGCCGATCACAGCTTGTCAAGTTGG
>OY992877.1:145435263-145517545 GCA_963921405.1 Cepaea hortensis | reverse complement strand
TGCAGATGACACGGTTTGGTGGCGGATAATGCAAAAAATCTACGGCAATTGTTGGACATTGTAGTAACAGAGAGTGCAAAGAAAGGACTCTCCTTGAATATCAAGAAAGCAGTAACAATGAAATATCAATGAGATATCAAAGAAAAGGGTAACACCAAAATGGAAAATGGAAATAGAAGAGGGAATTCTTAACCTAGTGGATAATTTCACATACCTAGGGGCATTTATCAGACGGAAGGTGCACAATTAAGAGATTAAGAACTGAATAGGGCAAACAAAAGCTGCATTCCAGAAAATGAAAAGCATCTCATGCAATAAGTCACTATAAATGAATGTAAGAAATAGAGTGGTAAATTGCTACATAGAAAATGTGAGCTTAGCGCCATTAGTTAGTTAGTTGACAGATCATCCACATTGCACATTGAACCATTCAGTCCATAAGTGCATTCATGGCAGTGAATTTTGGAATATAAATGAACAAATTAGGAATAACTTAGAAGCAATATAAATAATACCAACAACGCTTAGCGCCATTAGTTAGTTAGTCGACAGATCGTCCTCATTGCACATTGAAATGACGAGTCATGAACGCCCACGCTTTCCGGCATGGCACATGATTGATTGATTGAATAGAGATGTGGTTTCTAAGATGAATGTTGCGAATTCCTTTCACTGCCAGAGTAACTAACGACGACTGCTCGAAAGAGGGAAATGAAACTAGAACATTATATCCAAAAATAAGAAAGAGACTAACAGCTTTCTTTGGTCATGTGATGAGAAAAGAGGCAGAGGCCAACCAAGAGAAATGAGGCTAGGTGGACTGAGACGGTCGCATGGAGGTATATCATCAGCAGAGTTGATCCAGAACACCAAAGACGGAGATGTGTGGAGAGACATGAACGACTACGCCAGCTGGTAGAGCACTTGATAATGATATATGTCTATATAAATATCTGTCCTCCGCTGAGAGTTGTACAATCTGCTGAGAAAGGTTGTCTTCCCAATATTTTTTGTGTCCCGCTGGACTTATTTTTGGCGTGTGGATTAGTTAGCTTTCACGATTACCCGTGTCACTCGTCATCAGGCGAACCCACTCCGACTTCGGATATGCGTGTAATTTGCATCTCCGAGACAATGGCTTGACTTCAACATTTTATCCAACTGACCGGTACAGGGGTTCACCTCGCTAGCTCGGCATCAGTATACCAAAAGTTTAAGAGCGAGCACTTTTATCCATCCGGCCATGCTGATCTCCATTTTTCCGATCTGACAGCGAGTAGCTGAGCTGTTCCACTTGACAAAGCACAGGTTCTCTCATTCCCAGTGATGGCACAGTGGAAAGGCCGCCACTGGAAAGGCCATCACTGGGTGATGTTAGTTGAGAATCACTGGGCAATGTTGAGCTCTAATCTTATTCCCCCCCCCCCCCCCCGCATATCCTTTACAGGACATCGCTGTCAACATCAGCATCTTTCAGCCGACTGTTGATTTCTTGGCAAGATTACAACTCAGTAGTTTGCCATTCATTGCTTTCTGAGCGACCGGCTCACATACCCCGTAAGTTGCCAACGCGGCGAGAACAGCTACCAATTCTCGCGCAGGTTACGGTCCTCACGTGGATATACGGAGAAAGACGTTAACACCTAGGCCGGGGTGACCGGCCTAATCTGATTAAGTAACGCAAATGTTCCTTTCTGGTGTTTTTCAATGTCTTCCTGAGGGATCTGCAGTCAATACAGAACACTATCGTGGTGGTATTTGGTCCGATGTGATGATTCTCAACGCAAAAACAGAGAGCAACAAGTCCCCCATTCTTTTTTCTTCCTCTCTGTCCATCCATCCATCATGTGCCATGCCGGTAAGCGTGGGCGGTCATGTTCTGCCATCTCACTCGATCAACAGAGTCGTGGATCAGCTCCGTGTTTCTGTCTCGACCATACCACAAGGCCAAGCCATCCAGGTACTTGCTTCTAGGTCTTCCCCTTGGTCTGTTCCCCTCGATCTTACCAGTTGTCACCAAATTCTCCAATCCATTTCTTCTCATAACATGCCCAAAAAATTTTGACGTTCCTACTTTCAATGATATTAATCTGTTGCACCTAGTAGCCTGTTGACGGTCTGGTGCGCATGACTATCCCTACCGGGCGAGGCTGCTCCTATGGAGCACCCATTTACGCCGTTTCTCTGATTATTGATGATTTCACACAACATGGTTTTCTTGGCATCTGTAAAGAAGGTAGTTTGCCATTGCTTTCCTTCCTAGCAGTGACCATACTGGTCAGTGACCGTAGCCATTGTCTCCTCAAAATAGAGATCCTCTGCCTACCGTCGTGAAGGTGGAGACCATAACCTACAACTATCTGTTGGCTGCTCTCCATCTTCATCCACCACCTGCACCCATGGCTTCACGTAACCCTGATCGAGGGGCTAAACGGGTACTCCACCTTGCCCAAGGGTGTCCCGTAGGCTAGCGGAGGGAAGGAGGCGCCTTACTTCCCCTTTGATAGGGGATACCCCTACCCCGCTACCGGGGTATCCTCTCTGTAAGACATGTTTATTTTTGGGGGATGTATTTAATACTATTTATCACCAATAATAATCGTTTCCATGAATATGCCGATGCATCTGAGCAGGCTAATTGGACTGTATCTGAACCTGTTAGTTGTATACGTGTCTGCAACATTGATTAACATTTATTATTAACTAACCCTTGTCCGGGAGATCTATATTTTTGACCATGAAATCTGCTACGGCGTCTGTGAAAAGGGGTTAGTGAACACAATTCCATAATTCCTGACATACCGGGTAAAGATTATTAATCAGCTGTAGGGGAATTCTGGAGCAGATCGTGTTGCGTTGATTTTGACACTGTTCTCATCCATTTGAAACCATCGGCCACCTTCTTTTCAAATGCCATGCACTTTCCAAATTTAGGGGAAAGCTACTACTACTACAATCATATCCAACAGTTACAAATTGTATGCACCCATGGAATAGCTACAGGAGATATGTACCTACATAACAATGACATGCTAAGATTCGACAGCTCAAAAACTTTGTGATCAACATCTCTTATTTTGTAGAATTATTACTCTTTACTAACACTTAGGTTGTTAGAATAATGTAATGTAGTTGCTAGTGCACTAGCCTGCCCATCCGACGGTCTTCGGGTTAACCCCCCCCCCCCCACCTCAATTTTTGTGACCATCAGAACCTCTTAAAATATATATGATTCCTGTGAGATATGACAGCCACTGTGATACTGACATCGTCCACAAAGTTCCCCCTTTGACCAAAGAAAATATGAGCTTAGTGCCATTAGTTAGATGAGCTTAGTGCCATTAGTTAGTTAGTCGACAGATCATCCTCATTGCACATCGAACCATTCAGTCTATAAGGGCTCGGATCCCCTCCTCAGCAAATCCTGCAGCGTGTATCAGCTAACGACACCAGTTCTGTGTTGGTTTATCAATCTTCTTTGGCTTCCTGCGTAGTGTTCTTATGTGGCCACGCCTCTTTTAATTTGCTGTTCTCGCAGTCTGACCATGGTAGTAGATTCGCAGAAATCACTTGATTCTTGCAAAAGTCTTTCTGGGGGGGGGGGGGGGGAAATTAAGATTATTTCAAGATCGCATTAATACAAGAACCAGTTACTTGATACTGTTTCTCCCTCTAAATTTTATGGTTCTGTACTTCTCACCCCAATGAAATTCGTTTTATAACGTAAGTAGACCCGCAAATCACGTTTTATGTAGATTCTAGACTTATTCTAGTATGTGTTATTAAATTTAGCTTCAATTTGTATGTATACTGTGTAAGGGTGGGGGGGGGGGGAATGACGTTCTGAACATATGGTAAAGGGAGGCATGGGCCAAAAAAGGCCGAGAACCACTGTCGTAGAGCATTCAGAATGTCAGCCTGGTCCATGGAGCGTGGGCCCTCCACATCAACCTTACCTGCGAGCTTGTCAGCCCGCTCATTTTCTTGTACTCCTGCATGCCCCGGCACGAAGATGAAACTAATCTGTCAGCCGAGACCGCCCCATAGACAGCAACCACTCTCTTCGGATCCACCCCCTCTCTATCCTCTTGAGCATGCTCATTGAGTCACTAATGAAACATGCCCTATTGAATATCTGTGTCTCGAGCCATGTTATTGCAATATTGCTTTACTTACTGCCTTGACTTCCATAGTCAGGCTACTTGTGGTCTCAACAAAAGCACCTGAGTTCTCAACAATTCTCCCTCCAGCCCGCATCGTAAAGGCCCACGAGCTTCTCACATGTCGGACGACCGACCTATGTGTGTAAATGTCAGCATCACCGTCTAAAGAATTCTCGAAAATCAACGCTTGTACTTCCGCCTCCACAGCAGCCGGATTTTCTGTCTAGTTGGATGCAAACTGAAAAGGACATACAGAAATCTTTTGCCACTTGTACCCACTCCTCGCAAGGTTCTAAGTCCTCCAGTGAACACACCTGTTGATGAATGTCTTCGGCTTGACTCATCCACGACCGTCCTCTTTTTAACCTGCTGCCATTTACCTTCCTAATTTCACTATGCACTGGTTGTTGTGTGTTTGCGTTAACTTCAAGGTAGGCACGTGCTCTGCAAATTTGTAGTCTGTCTTCAATTGTTGGAAAATCAAGAAGGTAGTGCATCGCCCTGCATGGTGTATCTCTTGTACATCCAAGAATAATGCGCATAGCTTCGTTTTGTATCCTTTCCATCCGCTTACGGCTGAGAGTCAGGATCGCCATCGCATACTCAAAAACAGACATGACCAGCCCCTCGTATAGGAGTCATAGATGGCGCTGCTCAGTTTGCTGCCGCCATCATCCGCATCGCAGCCAAACCCCGCTTGGCCTTTGTTATCACCAGGTCTATGTGCTCATTATAAGCAAGGCTTCGATCAAAACATATTCACAGGTAATTCATTGACAGCGTTCTTTCCAGTCTCTGAACACAGATTAACAGTTAGTGTTGGAGTATTGACAATATGATTATTCAAAGAGTACAATGTCACTGTTGCTTTTGTTGGATTGACCATTGCCCCAGCTTCAGCACACAAAGTACTTATGCTATTGCATTCGGTTTGCAGTTCCACAGCAACCTGATCTCTATTCGTATCCTGATGATACACTTAAACATTGTCAGCATATGACAATGTCCTACCCGGTCCAGTGATCTGCTTAGCGCCATTTCCCAAACCCATCACTGTTGTAGCTGTAATCTTGGTTTTATTTTTAAATAATGGAGATAACTATCCATAATGTTGATCAGAAATGGTTAGCAGGCAACTATATAAAGTTGGGAAGTAAGAATGGATTAAATATAATGACCATGCACAGCAACGAGAGAGAGAGCGAGAGAGAGAGAGAGAGAGAGAGAGAGAGAGAGAGAGAGAGAGAGAGAGATAGATAGATATTGGGGTTAGACAATAAACCACTCTACAAACAAAGAAAACATCAAACAACCAATTATGTTCTTAAACATTACAATGAAGAATAAAACAAAAATACCAAAAGTGTTTATGTAATTTATATTTTAATAGACAGAATTAGTGAAGATGGACAACAGTTCTATCAGACACATGACAGGAGGTGGTGTTTCATGTTATTCTATGCGATGGTTCCAACATGTGAAAGTGCCATCTTACACAACATGTCATCTTATGAAATTGTCAAACAATGAGCACTAATGGCTGTTGTCTGGTGTAGGCTATTTACTTTTGCAAGCTATCATGTGCCATTTACCAGCAGATAAATTCGTTCAAAACATTTACTGTACATGTTCACTTTAAGACATATCAAAAATAAAGACAATTCATCAACCAGTAACATGCCCTAAACAGTGTAAGCAAAACATTAACTATTCATGTCCACTTTAAGCCACACAAAGAAAAAAGATAATTCATTAACCAGTCAAAACATGCCCTAAATAGTGTACAGAAAAACACACAAGGTGTCTCGGATAAATTACACACAACATAGATATGACACAAGTTGCCGAAAACACCATCAATTTACAAATTAAAGTAGCAATGTGAAAATGTACAGAAAAGGTGAAATTTTACAACACCAGATGGTATGAGTCAACCTTTATTTCACAATTCTTACAACACTGCTTATTATTAAGTAATATAATGTTAAGACCTAACAATACATGCAAAAGAGAATTAGATACAGAGATGAATAATCTAGGGAAGATATGGAAGGATCTACAGCAAGTAGCGAAGGATAGGACAGCTGGTTGAGGTCTCTGCTTCTATTGGAAAAGGGGGGGGGGGGGGGAGGAATAAGAGATATAAGAAGAAGAATAAATGTACCTTTCGTACTTTACTCTTGTTAAAACAGGATGCACTTAGCTGCCACTGTTATGTTTTGTGAGAATTACGCCTTAATTCTCAAATTTGAACATCAATGTACCTTTCACATGTCGAGCTTCAATAAGAGAAACAAAATTCAAGTGTCATATAGCGCTAGTGTTAATCTCAATTAGACCAAACTAAATAAATGAAACAATCATTTGCAGGTGTAAAGTCTATAAAACACATAACATATACACTTTAAATTCTACAACGTACGTTGCAGTAAGCATATTGCTTTTATATTTTGAGAACATATCCTATTCTATAAGACATTATCACGAACATGTGCTTGCTCAACTTATGTTGTATTTCACATTCCAATACTGTATTTTCAGTACAAATGTGCCTTTGTGTGTGTGTGTTTCTAATTCATTTCTGACTGGCATATAGTACACATACAATCATTTAAACAAAGCAAAAGAAAATCCTTCTAATTATCACGTTGTTCGGTGTGAAGAATAATATGAAGTTTTGAGCATGTCACTGCCCATAAATTGGTTGCTGGGAAATTATGTGATGTTTCCCCATGACTTTACATTAAAGCACACAAGATTAATTTCCTCAATTCACTTGTGTAACATCTTGCAAAGTGCCAATATTTGCTTGCAGTCTGTTATCTTTAATGCATGAGTCACATTTTGGCAGCATGAAAAAAAAAACATCACTAAAGAATAGGTAATAAGTGGCTATGTGAAGATGACCTATGTTAATATTTTAACAGACAGTTTGAACTATGTTAATATTTTAACAGACAGTTTGAAGGATTGCAGTTAACAAATGAACAGACCATGAGTGGAAGAGTTGCACATTCTTGTAATCTTTTTAGCTACATATTAAGGCACCGCTATCACAAAAAAAAAGCATTTTTTTTTCAATTTTGTTTTTGCTTATCGACAATAATAGAGACCGTATGAATATAAACTTTAACATTAAATGAAAAACTGACACTACACTTGTACATTGCAGCTGTTGTGAAGATGGCAAATGATCTGATTTGACACTTACACCACTTCTGTTAAAACATTTGACAAACAATTCTGATAAGTATTCATAATAAAAATGTAATACAAGAATTTTCAAAACAAAGCAGCAACAAATTCATACAAGAGAAACACCTGGCATAATTTAACAGTATTATTTAAAAGAAACACTTCGCTATCATCTCCATGGAGTCCTGTCCATATCTTTAGACTCAGTTCCATTTTCCTATATTTCTTGCACCAACAGTATCCTTATAAAATAAGTGTTGGAGCATATCCTTTACAGGACATTTGCCGTCAACACCAGCATTTTTTGCTGTTGTTGATGTCTTGGCAAGTTTATGTTCAGTAGGTTGCCATTGGTTTCTGAATGACAAGCACCCATACCATTAAAAAAAAAAACCAGTGCAATGCAGTCTGTTGCCAAATCGCACGCGGCTGTTTCGAACGCGGGAATCAGGAACCACGTCCATAACTCTTTTTGCCATAGACGAACCCCCATATGCCAGGAAGAGAGTGCTGTCTTGACCAGGGCAAATGCCATAAACTGGGGCGAGCTGTACTACTGATACTGCCCACCATGAGTTTTCCAGCTCGTTGAATCAATCCCGCTAGGTGCGGGCTCTCCGTTATGTATATTCTTAGGATTGAAGGTTCTCATTGCGGCGCTCGTACACATGTATGTTTCTGTGTGCATCAAGAATGTTCTATGAGCTCTGATACTGTAGGAGTGACGACAGCTACTTCTTTAAGTCAACACAACACAACTCAATGAATCAACTGGACACAGTTTAAATTCACAGCTTCCTTTGACTCTAGGTGTTTAATAACATACACTAATATTTACGTCACAAACGATACCTAGAATCCACGACTTCACAATAATAATAATCACATAACCTAATCACAGATGTAGCTGCACATTTGTTGGCCGTGCTACGAAGTTAAGAAATACGTTGAAACTCGACGGTAGCTCAAAACCAACTGACTACCTGCAGTGGTAGTTGTCTCCTGCTCAGAGACCTGCCTCGATATTCTCATGGGACACATGATTTCCTATCTTCTCATCTTCACGCTGGGTTGCATGAAGGTGTAGGCTGTCTGTTTACACCGAGTGGCTCATGACCTACCTTTGGTCTATGGCACTTTTGCCACGGAGACTGGCATTTATAAGATAACTTGCATCAAATAATGCTTGTCATGAAGAGGCTACTATGAGTATGGCATTCTGCCAAGGACTTGTTAGATAAACAAATTATAACTAAATATTTTGAACTTCTGGTCTTCAATTTTGAATGAAGATATGTCAGGCGGCCTTAATTCCACAGGCTAAAGACCCCCCTCACACACTGCAAGGTACTATATAGGCATTAAATTACAGTTTTTTGACAGTTATGCCGTTATATGGTGCACTTTAGTTATCTAATTCCTTGCTGTTTCGGAGATCCTTACTTTTAAAAGAGAAAGGTAATCCTAGAAATTTCAATATATTATAGAAGTTATGCATTAAGTGAGTGCAAGATCTAGACACTAGACCATTAGTTTCATGTCTCTCGAATTTTCTCCATGCCCACCTTTTTAATTACATTCAGTACAAACTTACAGGCCTTAACTTCAAGTCAGTATTTTCTAGTTTTTGTGACGGCAAGTCAGTGTTTATGATGGGAAGTTTGTACCAACATTTTTGTTTTTAAGTTCTGGATACTCTGAATAATTTTTAAACTGCCGAGATTTATATTAAGAATCAAGTTATCTTTCAGGGCAAATTGATAAATGCTCCACCACAACAAATGCTGTAAGATACCCAATAATGCATTGAATTAATCCAAAAACAGGAGGTAAGCATGGCCGAATGGGTAAGAGCACTTGCTCTTAAACTTCAGGTGCACTGATGCAGAGGTAGCAGGTTCAACTCCTACACTGGTCAGTAGGACTAAAATACTGACTTCTCGTCCTTGACTTGGGGACATACAAGTACCTCAGCAGTTGGAGTGGGTTTCCCGATGGCAAGGTACATTGGTAATAGGGAAAGCTAATCCACACACAAAATTCAGTCCGGTGAACTAGTAGCAGCAGCTTGTGAAGGGTTGCGTTCCAAGTGAGTGAACGCCTAAAAAATATCCACACAACTTTAACAATACTTTCACTTGTTTTAATTTCTTCTTCTTCTGCGTTCATACAGTTTTTTTGGTGTGGATGTGATTGCGTTGTGCCTGTTTACAGCAGAGCTGCGTTCTTGCACCGTTAGGCCGACACATCCGACTTCTGCGGGCATTTGTTGACCTGGTTAACCTTCCCGGGGGTTTCTTAGGATGTTTGACTCTCACTGTTGTGTTATCTCCCATCTTAGCTGGCCCATATAGAACAGCCAAAGACATCCTGGTCAGCCCTCAAGGGAAGGCAGGGGCAGACCATGGGCATTCCCCGCCATCCAAGGAGGCTTCCATAATTGCAGAGCCAACACACAGCGCTCTGGTACTGGGCTCACCCAAGGAATCGTCACGTCCTGCACATGGCTGCTTAGCCTCATTTCCGTATATTGGGCCTTCTGTTCACCATAGGCTATTCTTCCAGGAACCAGAAGAATGCAGTCTGCAGATGACATCCACACAGTGAGCTTTCGATTCAGACTTTCCGCGTAATGGATTTGCTATCCGAGCAATATTCCATTTCGTGCCACTAGGACACTTTTTCCACTTTTATGAAGCCCACACAGTGAGCTTTTGATTCGGACTTTCCACGTAATGGATTTGCTATCCAAGCAATATTCCATTTTGTGCCACTGGGACACTTTTTCCACCTTTTATGAAGCCCATGAGCTTTTGATTCGGACTTTCCGTTTTTAAAAATATCCACACAACTTTAACAATACTTTCACTTGTTTTAATTTATCTAGCTACCCAACTAAAAAAAAAGATTAAAAATTGTGAAGTGATACACAGTTGTCAATTTGTTAACATCAGAATGTCACATCACTGTCCCACATATTTTCAGTCACCTTGAAAGCTTTATTTACTAACTACATTTAGGAACAAATTCCCTAACCTTAAGTGAGACAGCGGAATTGTTTTAGTGAGCTATTTTTTTCTGATTACCATAGACAACAACAGCAAACAACTTGTAACTGATTTTTAATGTAAATATTTACATAAATAGACATGAACAACTCACTATCATGATGCATTTGAAACACACTAAATATTGTATTTTCTGTTGTAATTTCAAAAATAGGATTAGATTTTAGCCAACTACAATTTATTTTGGGAGTCATGGTAGAATGTGATCAGAATGCTTGCTTGTAGGCCCAGTGGTCATTTGATTGAACTCCTATCAAGGCATGGTTTCAAATATAACCTGTGCTACCAGGTCAATTCAGCATTAAATGGGCATCAGGCAAATACCCTGGGAAATAAAGGTGGCTAGTATGGTATTGACCACATCACCCATCAAGGACTGACTGAACTGTACAAAGGATGTTAGCACCATATTGTGCTTCAAGGCATACTTCTTCTTCTTCTGCGTTCATCCGCATATTTTTTTCGGATGTGACTGCGTTGTGCCTGTTTACAGCAGAGCTGCGTTCTTGCGCCGTTAGGCCGACACATCCGACTTCTGCTGGCATTTGTTGACCGGGTTAACCTTCCCGGGGAAGGCATACAAAACATCCCTTTATTTTTTAGTTAACATACCCCATAAGCCTTGTGTGTAAAAGGGTCCTTTAATTATATTTTCTTAAACAATTTATTTTCACTTCGCTGTACAGCCAGATGGAGTGTCAATTCCTGCGGGAATATTTTTGCCGTAACAGAAAGAAAATGTCAATTTCTCTGGCTATTGGTATTTAATGTTATAATATCTATATCCTCAATGTATTCATTTGGAATACTTTAATAATTATTTGGCTGTAGAGCAGCTGATAAAGTGTTTCTAATTTAAATTAATTTTCTGTATTTACAATGAAGTGCCCCGATTCTCATTTACTGAAGAGAACTATTGGCTTCAAAGGGATGCAAGTGAATGAACTGAGTATCAACAGTTTGACATCAACTGTATCTTAAATGTGCACACAATCTCCCCCAGGCACCACATCTTTCAAGGTAAGTGTTAAGTCTAGTAAAATAAAACACAAAGGAAGTCTCCATGGCAAAATGGTTACACCACCTACCCCATGCTCCAAAGGTAGTGGGTTCAATTCAAGGCTATGCTGTTTGGTTCACGAGTGCAATTTTCTCAGACTCCTGTGGGTCATCGCTGGCACTACAGATTTTGTGCTCTGGGTGACACTTTCGGCAGGGCTACCTGCGGAAAGAGACCAAGCCATGTGTGATAAACCCGGAGCAATGATGTTGATCCCCTTGGCTTTGAAACCTTTAAAATACAAAAAGAGAGCAACTAAACAAGGCTTGTCCTAATTAAATAGAAAAGAACACAATGTGTTGCCTTAAACATGTGATTTTTCTCTCCCTCAATCTACCATATAACAAATACAGAGACAAACAAAAGGTGAGGGAATATCAATATTTCCTGATGTGTATGCCATTTATTGTTTCCAAGGCATGCTTCCTCTTGGAATCATATCTAACAGGTATTGCCGTTGTAGATCTTGCTGTTTTGCATAAGGAAGATTGTAAGGGAAAGGACTGCGATGGGAAAAAGCTTGAAGGCCTAAAGGTTGGCCCAGCTGTGCTTGCTGGTAAAAGCTGTGGTGTTGACGAAGCTGTTCCGCACTTGGTCTGAAGTTGGCAACAGCTGCAGCTGCTGCTGCATTTGCTGCTGCTGCGGCTGCACTGGCAGCAGAAATCATTGGAGCAGATGGGTGCTGAGTCTGAGGAGTAGTGCTAGATGAAGGCTGAAGGGTAGGGGTTGATGCTTGCATGCGTTCAATTTCCTGTTCTTGTTGTAAAGCTTTGACAAAAGCAGACTTGAGTCGATTTGTGTGCTCTTGCTTCAGTGCTTTCTTTTGATTGGTTGTCACACAGTGCTCACAAATTACATTCTTAGAGCCAGGCTTCTCCCGCTTCCAGACAGGTGTAAAATCTGAGCCACACTGTACACAAGTGAATGGTGTGCACACAAATCTTTCATCTGGATTCTTCTGCCCACGTGCAATGAGCTGGAAGTCTATCATGTGATTAACTACCTCTTCAAGACCTAGAAGTAAAATAAAGTCTGGGCAGGCTAGTGAAGGAATGAAGTTCATTTCTGGCGGTGGTGGCTTGGGTGGCGGTATCTGCAAAAGTGTTTTCTCCAACTGTTTACGTAAAGCTTGTTTGGCTGCTGCCTGGCGCTGAGCCGGGGTTTGGGTGTCTTGTGGCTGAGGAGGGGCCTGTGGCACTTGAGATGGCTTCTGAGTTATTTGCTGTTGTTGCTGCTGCTGTTGTTGTTGTTGAATTCGTTGCTGACTACGAATTGCATCATTACCTCTGGGGATATTCTGTGGCACAATGCCGCGGGATGAATGAGATGGCTGCTGAGATAAACTTCCATGACCATTACCAGAGCGGGCGGCAGTCACCAGTGGCGGGGGTCCTTGCTGAGACCGTGCAGGTAAGTTGTTCATCTGCTGTCCCCACATGTGTGGACTTTGAGTGACATTGTGAAGAGCCTTTGAGGCTGGCTGACTACCTCTTACTAAAGGTGGTGGATCACGGTGTGGCTTTACATGGTGTTGGTTGAGCTGTTTAGGAGGTTGAGGTCTTGGGGCTGGTGTCTGCGGGACAGATTCTTGAGGATGCATAACCTGACTCTGCCTTAATTTCTTTAAAAGAACCAGGGTGGCTTCCTCATTCCGCAACTGATTCTGAAGGGCTTTAATTTTTTTCAAAATACGACTACGACGCATGGCAGCTTCAGGACTGTCATCATCTTTGAAAGCTTTCAGATCTTCTTCTTCGTCAGAGAGCATGATTATATCATCAGGAGAACGTAACTTTTCCTTTTTAATATCAATATTTTCTTTCTCACTCCCTTCTGATTTTATAGTTGAGGTTTCATCAGCTTGATCCTCGCTGTCACTTCTAGTGTCTTCTTTCTTGATTTCCAAAATAACATTTGAATCTTTCTTTGAATTGGAAACTTCTGCTTTTGAGTTTTCAAATTCATCATCTAACCTTAGGACTGTTTCTCCCTTGGATGCTTTTGCTGTTGCTAACAATTTGTTTTTCTCACCAGTTGCACTTGCTTCATTTTCATCCATGTTTCCCTTCTCTTTCTTTGCATTCATTTCTTTTTTGTCACCATCATAAGCAATGCTCTCTTCACTTGCATTTTCCGAAACAGCTTCATTCTCAGTAGCAATAAATGGTGCCTCATATTTGTCAAGACCTTTGCTGCATGCTTTTATTGATTGAATCGGGGTGTGTGCTGACTTTAAAGTGTCCTCCGGTTTTAATCTGGATAAACAAATGAATAATAATTAATTAATAAATATATAATCAAATGAGTTGATATGTGAATATGAGGAGAGAGAGAAAGAGAAGGGAGAGGGAGGTGAGAGAGAAAGAGCTGGATTGAGAGACAGACAGAAGAGAGCAAGAGGAGGAAAGGAGAGAAAGAGAGAGATATTATGGTAGCAAACTTTCAGTCCCATGTGTAGTGCAGGCCAACATTTGTGATATAAAACATATTCATTAAAAGATCATTACTCATTTTCTATACTGTGAAATTAGCTGATGGCATTCTCTTTTAAGTAAATAAATGTTCATATACAGCAAGGCACTTTATACTTTCCCTATAATCTATAAAGGAATCAAAGTAATGGTAAAAATACATTAAATGTTGGTACATGGAATGTCAGAACACTTGGCCAGAACGAAAAGTCAGAAAACATCAAGACGGAAATGGAAAGAATGAAGATATATCAGGTATTAGTGAAATGCAATGGCCATGTGCAGGGTAAAAACATATAGATAAGTACAAAATTATTTACTCAGGTGGGAAGGACTACAAAAGGGGAGTTGGCATAATTTTGGACAATCTCAGATAGAATGCTAATAGTTAAACTCCTTGGCAAACCTCTGGATATTAACATAATATAAGCATATGTGCCAACAGTAGACAGTGAAGGAGAAGATATAGATATATTTTATAACGGCTTAGATATATGACCGTGGACAATGTAACAATTTTGAAAAGACCCAATACTCTTGGATTTTAATGCCAAAGCAGGCAATGAGAAAGTGAGTGGCGTGACTGGTGGCTATAGCCTAGGTGATAAGAATGAGAGAGATGATACATTAATAGCATTGGGCAGAATATCATACGATAATAGGTAATACCTGCTTCAAACACCTTCCTCGGCAATTATATACATGGAAAAGCTCTGGAGATAACATTCGCAATCAAACTGACTACATACTGATTCCAAAGAGATTCAGAAACAGTTTAGTAGGAGCAAAAACTAGACCAGGAGCAGATGGACATAGTGATATTGTGCCAGTTATAGCAAAGATGAGGTTAAACCTCAAAGAACACCTAGTTAGATCATTGTTTAAAATAGACAAAGAAATTAGAGAAAGGTACAATGTTACTGTAAAGAACAGATATAATGCCATGAAGATAATGCAGACTATTGATAAACAATAGGACATGTTGTGGGAATCAATCCAACAGGCATCAAAAGAAATCATTCCACCTAAACATAGAATTGCAAAATAGAAATGGATGACGAAAGAAAAAGCAAGATAAAGAATACGAGGGAGCTCCAAATGAAAACCTTAAAAGTGAGATAGAAATTACAATAACCATGCCATTGTCTTGTAACCTGTCAATATTGTTAAGGGTGTTCAGCATATGACATCATTGTGAAGACATCCACGGTGATGTCATAAGGACAGTTTAAAGATGACAACCCCACTTTTGACATGCATCAAATTTTAAATGAAAATCTTAAATTTGTGTGTGTGTGTGTATATATATTCTGAATAAAGAACAAATGTATCATTTTTCAATGTAGTCACCAATGTGTTCAATGCAAGTCCTCTACCGCTGATAAAGTGCTTGGATTCCTCTAGAAAAAAAAATTATCTTGGTCGCATGTGCAACCACTCATGCACAACCTGCTGTACCTCTTCATTGGACCAAATTCTTTCCCACCAATGATTCTTTGAGTTGTCCAAACAGGTGGAAATCACTTTGGTCTAGTTCTTGACAAGTATCAATGAATCGTCGTGTTAATTCTGGAGTAAGCTGTCATAGCACCCACCATGCAGACACTTCTTGGTACTGTAGCACATCATGGATGACGTGGTGTGCTGAACAGGCAACAGTCTGTCCCAGAAGTCACGTCATTTTAAAACTTCCTACTCCATTCATACACTTGCTGGACTGACAGGCATTCATCACCATTACTTGACCTTCATTCATCAATGAATTTCTATGGGTTTTCCCCTTCACTGATCAAAAAATGGATAACAGTACGCTGCTCCTCTTTGGTGCATGCCAAAAGTGGGTTGGTCAACTTTAAATTGTCCTTATTATGTCATCGTGTTCATCTGCACTGTGATGTCACATGCTTAACACTCTTGACATTCTTAACAACAATATTGACAGGTTACAAGACAACGGCATGGTTATTGTACTTTTTAATCACACTTTTATGGTTTTCACTTGTATAATAGAATACATAAAGAAACAGTAAACAAATGCAAAGTGGCTAAAGAAGTCAGGGTAATCAACAGTGCATGGAGATTGGTACAAACTATTGAAAAGACACACATTCCATGAATCAACAAATAAATACAATAGCAGGTAGGAAAACATTAAACACCACTGGATGTTTAAAATCAAAGAATGGTGCAATATTTATGGGACAAGATGATATAGTCAATAGATGAAAGGAATATCTTAAAGAGCTGAAAGATGAAAGGAGACCAGATGTAAATATTCAAAACACTGGCAAGGGTCCACAAATACTTGCAGTGGAAGTTGAAGATGCACTACATCGCATGACGAAAAGAAAGGCACGTGGTCCATACAACATTACATTGGAGGAAGTTGAGGCTCTAAGAGATATTGAAATAGAAATATTGACAAAATTTCTAAATGAAATATACACTAGTGGGTACCTTCCTATCGATGTATTAAAATCCATCTTTATAGCTCTGCCAAAGAAATCAGGCCCTTCAGAATGCGAAGAGGATAGCACAATAAGTTTTATAGTCATATGAGAAAGCTGTTACTGAGAATAATAAAAAAAAACAAGATTAAACCAGAAATAAGTGATAGGTTTGTAGAGGGAAAGGGCACAAACAATGCTATATATATTCTCAAGACACTATTAGATAGAGCTAAAGAAGTAAAAACATATCTGTACTTATAATTTATAGACTATAGAAAAGCTTTTGACAATGTGGAACATGAGGAAATAAGTAACTAAACACTGATGGTAACGATCTGTGAATAATAAAGAACATACATTGGCAGCAAACAGTAGCCCTAAACAACCTGTTAAGAACATTTCAGTGTATAAAGAAGGGTGTTGGACAAGGTTGTGTAATGTCTCCTGGTTTGTTCTCATTGTACAGTGAACATGTAATGAGATCTACAGAAAAATGCCTGGACTCCTGGTTGGTGGACATAATATAAATAACTTACGTTATGCTGATGACACCATCTTGATAGCAACAAGTCAGAAGGAACTACAAGAAATGATAGATGGTGCTTGTAGAAAGTGAAAAAATGGGTCTTAGTTTGAATATTAGAAAGACAGAAGAAACAGATTGTGCCTAAATGTACAATTAAAGTAAATAACATTTTGGGGCACATGCAGAAATACAGATATCTGGGCACATGGATAACATCAGATGGAAGATTCATAACAGAGACAAACAACAGAATAGGACAAGCAAAAACTGCATTCTATCAAATGAAGAATATTTTATGCAATAGGTTCTTGTTCTTGGAAGTTAAAAAGAGTTCTTGCATGTTACATAGATCCAGTTTTAACATATGTCTGCAAATCCTGGTCAACTAGTAAACAGGCCCAAAAATATCTCTAGAAGCCTTGGAGATGTGGTTTTATAGAAGAATAGTAACAATTCATTGGACACCCAAAAAGAGAAATCTAGACATTTTTAAATAGGCTAAGACGCATAGACAACTTATCACAAACAGAAAGAAGCAGTCATTTTTTGGCCACATTATAAGACAAAAACTTTATATAACATTATAAGACAAAAACTTTATATAAGACTATATATAACTTTTATAAGACAAAAACTGGAACATATTGTGACAAATGAAAATATTTGCGGAGAAATAGAGGAATACATTGTCAAAAAAGTCTTGACAGTCTTATGTCATGATACAGAAGGGAGTCAACACATGAATTGATCAATGTCGTCATTGATCTATGCCGTCAGAGATCACAATCTGTGGAGAAGCATAATCACCCACGCCAGCTGGCAAAGGACTGGATGGTGAGGATAATCTATATACTGCTTTGTTCCTCATATATTATCGTCATCATCAAGTGCCATTTACATTGATGGATGGCAGCAATGAATCATGAAGAGTTTCTGCCCCGAGCCTTAGTTGTAAATTCTAAGCTCCAAATCTCTCTCTCTATACCTTTCATGTAGATCATTCATTCATTCATTCATTCAGTAGCATGTCCTTTACAGAACCTCGCTCCCATAACAACCTTCCGGAAAACTTCTCGATCACAAGCAAGGTGTCCCGCGTCTGATACACCCATCTGGAGATCATCCGCCACATCCTGCACCCATCTTCTCTTTGGCCTTCCTCTTCCTCTCTTCCCAGGCATATACCCTTCCATTATTGTTCTCTCCAAACTGTCGTGACGTTTCAAGTGACCAAAATACTTCAATTTTCTTTGTTTTATCGTCTTCAATAGCCATCCCTCCTCAATATTCAACTCTTGAAGTATGGATGCATTTGTTCTTTTCTTTACCCAAGATATTCTTAGAACTCGTCTATAACATTTATATTCAAAGGCGTTTATGCGCTGTTCAGCTTGTTTAGTAAGTGTCCATGTCTCACAGGCGTATGTTGCAATGTCATGTAGATCAGGGATAGACAAATGCAGGGCGCCAGTTGACTGGAAACGTTTGTTAACCTGCTAGTCTGAATTTTCAATCATTTTCTTAATCCATATTTGAACAGGAAAAAAATCTGCTGGATCCTGGATTGTGTTTAGTTTTTCTACCTCTGATTAAACTAAAAGAATAATTTTTAATAATTTAAAATATCAATACAAGTTGCTTGATGAAACTTACCTTTTTCTAGCATGGGTTTCATCATTATCTTCCATATCTACTACCTCCGCTGAACGTTTCTTTTCCAAGTCTTCAGAATCTGACATGATTTTCAGGCTTTACCTAAAGAGAAAATAATAGGGAAAATATACTTACAATATATAACTAACCAAAAAGATAAAGATGGATGATTTAACTTGTACTTGCAAAGAGTTTACATCAATTCTTTTCTTTTGTGTTGTACTGTCTATTTTTATACCGGACGGTATTTGATGTGCCTATTTATACTGCACAACTATGATATTGTGCCTTGTAACTGACACATCGGACCTCTTCCAGATATTTTCCTATACAAGGTTAGCTTTCCCAGGTAGTTTCATGGGATATCTCACTGTCTCAATGTGTTGATGTGACCCACATCCATTCCCTTCACAGGAAGTGCATTCCCATCAAGCAACACATGGGTATTCCATGCCATCCAAAGTTCCCATTAATTCAGAACCTATATCATTCTGTGATTTTGGGCTTGCCCAAAAAAACTTTCACATCCTGCATTGTTGCTTAGCCTCACTTCCTTCATACTGAGTATACAACTCAGCATGGTTGTACCTGTAAAGACTTGTACGATGCAGTCTGTGGACTTCAGACTAATGACTTCTCCACAAACAGTAGTTTGATCCCTTAATATGGTACGATGGGAGTTCAAATGAAAACCTTAAATGTTCCAGTAACTCTTTGAGTTGTCCATACAGGTGGAAATCACTTGAGGCTACAGGGGATGTGGTACACACTGAAAGTGGGGGTCTTTTAGATGGTTTCAACCATTGGACGGGCAGAATAGGGTCAAGCAATGTCATGTTACTAAAGGACACCTTTACAAAGAAGTTTGGATGTGATTACTGGTCGAAACTTCCTACTCCACTCATATACTTGCTGGACTGACAGGGATGCATCACCATATTGCACCTTCATTCGCTGATGAATTTCTATAGGTTTCACCCCTTCACTGATCAAACAATGGGTAAAAGAATGCTGCTCCTCTTTGGTACATGTCAAAAGTGGGACGCCATCTATAAACTGTCCTTATGTCACCGTTTTTGTTTGCACTGTGATGTCATGTGCTCAACATTCTTGACATCCTTAACAACAATATTGACAGCTCACAAGGCAATGGCATGATTATTGTAATTTCTATCACACTTTTAAGGTTTTAATGTGAATCCCCCATGTACTAAAAGCTCACACAGCACAATCTAGGATCGCGATCTTTGTTAATGGCTGCTGCATTGGTTTTCACCTTCAGCCAGGCAGAGCATAACTTTGCAGAAATCTGCAGAGCAGCATATTTTCCTGTTTTCCAGGAAGACAGGCTTGCTTTGGACATATGTACCATTTTTAAGACATCAGCAAGAGCTGCTTTCCATTAGGTGGCTAATGAGACATTCCTGGCCACATAGGTGCCCTGGGACATTCAATGCAGCAAGTTCTAGACAAACTGGGTCTTTCCTCCAATTCTGAGAACTTTTCATGCACGGCAATATTTTCTCTTATTATCATAGCAATGATTTACCCTTCAGGAGGACACATATCAGACGGACATTTTGGCACGAAATGGTTAGTTAGTTAGTCGAGGTTCTTCTTCTTCTTCTTCTTCTTTCGTTCGCTTGAAATATGTCTATAACTGCAGTGCTGTCTCTTGTATGAATTGAGTCGAGGTTCCAACTTCACGGCAACGGGTCGTCCCCATTATGTCCATTCCCGTGCCAGCGAATATCACACAAAATGCTCCCCAATGTCCATTGTGAAAAGTGGAATAGACAGGAGTCTCGGCAATACAACAAGCCCGCACAGGTACACTGTGCATAATGCCGCCGTCAGAATGCCAACACAATATTCATCCACACTCGCCACAGTTCATCGTCGATGGACTAAGGACTCGGCAGGCACCAGAAAGACCTCATTGACCCGGGTTTTCTCACATGGCTTGGTCTCTTGCCGCAGGGCGACTCACCGAAAGTGTCGCACAAAGCACGAACTCCACAGCTTCAGCGCCGACTCCCAGGAGTCTCCCGAAAAATGCACTCGTGAACCGAAAGGGCAAAACAGTCAATTCAGCAACCGCCGGTAGCCATTGTTCTGAACATGCAGCTCACTGTACAAGACAGATGTAAAAGCATTCCACGCGAATTTCACAGCTCATGGTGTCACACACGCACTCACTTCTTCTTCTTCTTCTTCTTTCGTTCGCTTGAAATATGTCTATATCTGCAATGTCGTCTCTTGCATGAATTGAACTGTTTTTTTCAGTTCACACAGTGGTCCATAGAGTTTATCTTCCACTGTCGTCTCTCTAGGCCAGAAGGTTTGCCTAGATATGTTATATTTTGGGCAGTCTTGGAGTATGTGCTCTGCTGTCTGCGACGCCAATCCACATGTGCACATGGCTGTTTCACCAATCTTGAATTTTGTATACATGTGGTTGCGTAATCTATTGTGTCCTGTTCTGAGGCGCAGAATAATGACTTGTTCTGGTCTGTCCATAATGTGGTAGTCATCTTGAGCAGGTTTTGGTGGCTTTCTGACTGATTTGATCATTCTTTTCTTTTGGTGGTATGTAACGGGCACATCAGGCTGTTCCTCTTTGGCTCCTTCCTTAGCCAATTGATCAGCTCTGTCGTTTCCGGGTACTCCACAGTGGGATGGTATCCACTGTATGGTGACTTTATGCTGACTGCTAAGTTCAGAAAGTAGTGTCCTTAGTACTGGCAATTTCCCAGAGAGGAGCGCCTCGAGTACTGATTTTGCATCTGTTAGTAGCACCACAGGTTGTGTACCATTGCTGTTATTTAGTAATTTCTCTGTTGCTATCTTGATTGCCTCAATTTCGGCATCATAGTTATGGCAGTACTTTCCTGTCGGTACTCTGGCTGTGTCCCTAGTATTATTTGGGTATTCTATGTACACTCCCGCTCCTCCGTTTCGAACAGCATTTTGTGCTGACCCATCTGTGTAGACTCGGATCCAGAGGTCCTGTGGGTATTCTTCATCAAGGAAGCTGAGAGTGGCTGTTCTGCGCTGCACACTGTTCTGTTCTTCCTTGTCAAATATTCCTCTCACTTTTGTCTGGATTTGTAACGATAGTCTATGCTCATCTTTCCATGGAGTTCGCTCTGGAATAGTTGTTAGGGGGATACCAACTATGGGCAGATCAGTGGTTTCTCTGCAGAGTCGTTTGGCCTGGTGGATAAAACTACTTCTTTTCAACCGTCCCATAGCTAGGTTTTCAAATCTGTTCTTCATAGGGTGGCCTGGCAAGCTGAGGAACTTTTCTGCTTGTATTAGCGTTTTCGTATCTCTGCGCTCACTCAGTGCCTGTGTCCTCCCCATCTTCTCCATTTCCACTATAGGGGTTGATCTCATCCCTCCTGTGGTGACTCTAAGTGCTTGATTTTGCACCTTGTCCAGCTCTTGTAGTGTGGTATTTGATGCTGAACACCACGCAGTTGACCCATATTCCAGGTGTGGTCGTATGCTCTGTTGGTAAACTTTGCTAAGTATTTTCGTACTGGCTCCCCATGTGGTTCCACTTAGCTTTCTCAGGATGGCTATTTTCCTTCTGGCTTTTGCTACTGCTTTGTTGATGTGCTTTCTCCATGTCAGCTTGCCATCAAATGTTACTCCAAGGTATGTTGGTTCTTTATCTTCTCTTAGGGGTGTTCCATTTATCTGGATGATCCCTGCCTTTTGTTTTGGAGAGAGGGTAAATAGGGTGGTGCTGCACTTGTCAGTGTTTATGCTGACACACCATCTATTTGCCCATGCAGCAAATGTATCTACAGCTCTTTGTAGCAATCTGGTTGCCACTGATGCATATTCATTTGTGCTCCATAGAACCAGGTCATCGGCGTACATTTCCGCTTTAATTCCATGCGGTAGGTGAGCAACAAGATCATTGATGAAGATTAGAAAAAGTGTGGGGGACAAGACTCCGCCCTGGGGGACACCGTGACGCAGTAGTACTTTCTTGCTCTTGAGTCCGTCTATCTGTACTCGGGCTCTTCTGTTGTGCAAGTATGCTTTCACCCATTTGTACATTCTTCCATTGACTTTGCAGTTTCTCAGTTTCTTCATCAGACCTTCTTTCCAGACTTTGTCAAAGGCTTTCTTCAGATCTATCCATGCCGCAAGCACCAGCTTCTTCTCTTGGAATGCATCCTCAATTTCTTGAGAGAGGTAGGTTGTCTGATCTTCCGTAGAGTAGCACTGCCTAAAGCCAGCTTGCTGTGGCACAAGGATGTTTTCACTTTCAATGTACCACTGCAGTCTGTGATTGATGATGCGCTCCAGTGTTTTGCAGAGACAGCTGGTGAGGCTAATTGGTCTGTAGCTAGAGGCAATGGAACCATCTTTCCCTGATTTTAGGAGGGGTATCATGATTGCTTCTCTCCAGGCTTGTGGAACACTGCCTAAGGTCCAGCTGTTATTGAAGATCTGCAACAGCTTTGTTTTGGCCTCTGTTCCTAGGTTCCTGATCATTTCATTGGAGATACCATCAGCTCCTGGTGACTTTCTCATTTTCAGTTTTGATATGGCTAGCTCCAGTTCGCTGATTGTGATGGGTGCCTCCAGAACCTCATGTACTATTTCCTTCTGTCCTGTATGTAGTCGTTTCTCTCGAATCTCTTGTTGTTTCTCTGGACTAATTTTAATATTGCTATCTTGTGCGAACGAGTCCGCAAAATGGTCAGCTGCTTGCTTTCTTGTTAAGATTTTTCCATCTTTATGTAGTGCAATTTTTGAGTTTCTCCCTGTGCCCTCGTCATTAAGCTGTTTTATTAGCTTCCACAATTTCCTTGTGTCTCTTTCAAAGTTCAGAGACTCCGTTTTCTCCTGCCAGCTTTTCCGTCTAGCCTGCAGCTTGGCCCTTTGAAATTTGGCTTTTGCATGCTGGAATTTATTGTGGTGCTCTTGGCTGGGTGTGGCCTCTGCTTGCTTTCTACACACTTCAACATCATTATGCAACTGTTCCAGTTCACTACTCCAGTAGGGTTTATATTGTTTACGGGCTCCTCTTGGTACTGTTTCTCGCGCACTCAGTAGCAGAGCGACGGAACCATGCACTACCAGTCCAACATGAGGAAAATGCGATTGTAAACCATAGCAACAAGCATAAACACGCCACAAGACCCATCGGTTCAATGCCTAACCGCCATGCTGGCGACCGGAAGTCCCGGCACGAAATGGAATATTGCTTGGGTAGCAAATCCATAACGTGGAAAGTCCAAATCGAAAGCTAATTGTGTGGGCGTCATCAAAGGTGGAAAAAGCGTCCCATTGGCACAAAATGGAATATTGCTTGGATAGCAAATCCATTATGTGGAAAGTCCATTTTGAAAACTCACTGTGTGGATGTCATCTGCAGACTGCATTCTTCTGGTTTCTGGAGGAACCGCCTGTGGTGAACGGAAGGCCCAATATACAGAAGTGAGGCTAAGCAGCCATGTGCAGTGCGTGACAATTCCTTGGGTGAGCCCAGTACCAGAGCGCTATGTGTCGGCTCTGCAATTATGAAAGCCTCCTTGGATGGTGGGGAATTCCCATGGTCTGCCCCTGTCTTCCCTTGAGGGCTGACCCGGATGTCTTCAGCTGTTCTAAATGAGCCAGCTGGGATGGGGATACTACCACAACAGTAAGAGTCAAATGTTCCACGATGCCTGAAGAAGTCAGATGTATTGGCCAAAAGGTTCAAATATCGCAGCTCTGCTGTAAACAGGCACAGCGCAATTATGTCTAAAACAACATTTCGGACAACCGCAGCAGAAGACGGACATTTACCAATGATTTGAGAATGGGCTGATGACTGCTACAGAATTTATCACACTGGTTTCTGCATCTCTATGGATTTCACTAACTCAGAGATCCCCTACTTAAGAAATACAAAGTGACTATTCACAAAAAATTGTGAATAAATCGAGATATTATTCACACACACACAAAAACTGCTTCAAAAACTGCTTGACTACATTATTAATGTTTGTGGAACCATCATTGTGTTCTTAGTAGTGTAGTGGTTAGTATCTCTGCCTGTCACGCGGGAGACTGGGGTTCGACTCCACGCTGGCAATTTTTTTTGGAAGTGTCTATTCATACCTGGAGTATGTATAAACTATTCGTTTCTTCAAACCTCAGCTATGTATAAATTATCCGTTTATTCATAGCTGGATTATCACATAATTTTTCCCGGTCCCGGAAACCCCGGCTGGTCCTGGTCACGTGATTTGCCAAGTCACATGACTTAACGTATGTGACGTCATCGGGACATGAGCGTGGCTATGTTATATATTTTTGTTGATTCAAAATCGTATCCTCAGTAGCACAGTGGTAAGTGCCTCTGCCTGATAAGCGGGAGCTGTTGGTTCGATTCCCTGCCGGACACTTTTAAAAAAAAAATTCTTCAGCAATTAATTGGGTGAAAGGGACTTTTTAATAAACAAATATTAGGAACTATGATTATGAACTGATGTTTTAAATATTTGTTTATCGAAGTTATTTATTTTTGTCACTTACATTATCTTATTTATCTATATCTATCAAAGGCGATGTGTGTCCGTCCGTCCGTTCTTTATGCGTTCGCGAACGGTCCATCCGATTGAGATGAAATTTTCTACACGTCTTCTTTTCATTCCTGTGCAACTTTCTGTCATAGTTTTTTAGTGTAAAATCGGCTACTTACTTACTAAAATTTAATATTTAATTATAATTTCTATATAGCAAGGGAACTTAACTCTAGAAAAGTTATTTCAAGGGGCATAACTTTTAATAACATTTCTATATACTTTATAGTCATATTGTTGCATCGTTTTCAAAGATTTATAAACTCTTTGTCTATAGTTATTTACAGGCATATGAGTTATAATAAATAATGATATAATCTTTAAGGCATTTTCAAAGTTTTCATAAAAATAATGCATAACATTGTAACTCATCTTTTTATGCTTAAAGAAGTTATCTACAGTCATGTAGGTGATTAAAAACAGTTTTCATTAAAAATAATGGATGGTGTGTGGAAGGACATTCTTTTAAGTTACTGTGCGCCAGGAGCTGGGCTATGTATAAAGTATCCGTTTATTCATACTTCAGCTATGTATAAATTATCCGTTTATTCATACTCCAGCTATGTATAAACTCTCCCATTTTTTTTAAAATATGGATCTGCGAAAGCTGCCGGGGGGATGCAGCCCCCCAGGCAGCGACGGAGTGATCGAGTGTCGGAATCGATGGATCTAATAGATGTCTTTGTTTAATGTGAATTTTATTTGCCAAATATTATGTATTATATATTATGTATAATATATTAGGATAAAATATATTGTAATATATAAATTTTTGTGAATGTCTCATATTATTCACAAATTTTTGTGAATAGGGGCACCCTAAGAAATGTTCAGGAGGCATTGAATATTAGTTAATCTCTAAAGGAAAGGTTTATTTTAAGGAAGCTTTTGCTATTTTGTTACGATTTTTAAATTACATGCATTCAATCAGCAAATACTTGATAAAGAAATAGATACATTTCTTACATTAAAATTCGGTATCCATTCTACAACTTGTGTGCTTTAAAAATATTTGAACAAATGAAATCCTTAAATTACCCATTTGTATACAAACATAGTATAATGATGTCACAATGTGACTCACATTTCATTACCTACTTAAATATGTCAATATTATTTCAGACAGAGGTAATTAACAAAAGACAAGTGTTTCAAGCAACTGCAAGCCCAAGTGGTTGTAAATCTCATCTCATATGCTGAATGCACCACACCAACTAAGCAAGCAATTCTTGGGGTGTGGCTTGTGACACACGCAACAACAGCAACAGTGTTTTTTCCCCCAAAAATGTCCGCTACGCAATATAAGAAAGCAATTCACAAAAAATTTATATCTCCACGTAGAGACGGAAACTTGAATCTGTGCGCCCCCTCCCCCCATTTTATAAATTTCATAACAATGAGCTGTCCTTAATCTCTGGTATTCCCCACCTCATGCACTGTAATCCTAAAGGGTAAACTTAATGTTACAGTAGCTCCTAGCCTAATAGTATAATAGTAGCATTTAATTATGAACAGTCTGCTAAACTCATACTAATATTAATGCCAACAGCTAACACACGCATGCTTTTATTTTACTACCTGAGGCACGGTTATCTCACAGCAAAGTGCACAAGACATGTACCAGATAATATCTGAGACACGGGAAGGTTAACCCGGTCAAAAAATGCCCAGAAAAGTCGGATGTGTCGGCCTAACGGCGCAAGAACACAGATCTGCTGTAAACAGGCACAATGCAATTACATCCGAAAAACTCTCCGGATGAACAAGAAGAAGAAGATATCCGAGATATATGTACTAGCTAAATATTTCAAACAAGAATTTAGCTTGACAGAAAACAGTCTACACATTTTGTGTTGAATATGATACTGATAATAATAACTGTTTTCTAAAGTCTATAATTTATGTTATATATTATTGTAAAAATATAAATTTTATAAGATTTCCATTCTGAAATATAGTATAGTTAACATTTAAATTAAAACATAATTAATTGCAAGAATATTCATTTTTAACAATAACATTAACACCCCCTTATGTGAAGAACGTCCTCTAAAAGTACTGGAGAGTTTTGGTCAGAGACCATAACTTTATGAAGGGAAAATCCCAACTGCACCTCCCCGCGGTAGAGGATGGAAACACACTACGGTGTGGCTAACACAGCTCTGGGGACCGAGTATCCACCGGAATAAGTGGACAACTCTGCAGCTGAGCAGAGCAGGGCACTCACTTGTCCTTACAGTCGGCAATGGCTGTCAAAGGCAGAGGTAAAAAGACCACCATGTGAATGTGGAAGGCAAGGGGAAACCACCACATTATCTTCCCAAGACTTCATGGCAAAACATATATCAAAGTTAGTGAAGGACGTTAATGGCTGTCTTAGGGCATCCTCGTCCGGTAGGGACAGTCATGAGCCACAGGTGACACCAGACCGTCATCCAGCTACTGATGGCAAAATCTTAACTAAACAGGCTAATGAAACTAGAACATTATATACAACAATAAGACAGAGACAAACAGCTTTCCTCGGTCATGTGATGAGAAGAGAGGCATTGGAGAACATCGTAACAACTGGAAAGATCGAGGGGAAGAGAGGCAGAGGTAGACCAAGAGAAGTGATGCTGGATGGATTGAGACGGTGGCATGGAGGAATATCAGCAGCAGAGTTGATCCAGAAAACCAAAGACCGAGATCTATGGAGAGCCATGAACGCCTACGCCAGCCGGCACGGCACTTGATGATGATGATGATGATGTGAAGAACACAATCTCATTTTAAAATCAAAATACTCAAATTACCTACAAAATATTAAAATAAATTTACCGTTAATTTAATTTATTTCAGCAAACTACTAATAATAATATTATATTTATATTATTTTACTTTTACTTAAACAAGAACAAGACAATATATAGTTGCTATGGGGTTTTCTCAAAACTAAAGTTATAGCAGTTTTAAACACATTGTAAACAATTGTTGTTTCTGGGCAGCAAGTAAAAATCAGTCAGATTAGTATTTTCCTATATTTTCCATATTATTATTATGACATAATTTGACACACAAATCTGGATATCTATTATCTCGGCTTAGAATCAACATACAGACTTGAATGAGGTACCATTGGAAAGCATTTTTCAGGTCCTATTCAACTGTCCAGATGTAATCAATCCAAACCAATTTTTAAAATGTCACTAAAGTACCTGAGCTGAGTAATTTAATAAATGCTAAAAGTTTTAGCATTTATTAAATTACTCAGCTGATTTAATTGTTATAATAATTAATGTTATTTATATTTATTGTTATATTGTTACGAATATTCCATTTCACTGGTCAATGAGCAGTACGGTTTATAAATTTGTGATTTCTAAAAATCATTTACACATAACCCTTAATTTCTGTGTAAACGCATCAAATACGATCAATCAATTCGGTTCCATTGAAGCTAGCGTCTGGGGTGGACGGTAATTTTGAGAACGTACACAAATTTGAGAAATCCCCGGCTTCTTGAAATTTAGAAACTTGTAAGTGAAAACAAACAGTTGTATTGAACTGCTCAATAGTCTATATCATTAATAAGCACAACTCACTATATTTCATTTGAATTACCGAAACCAAATTTGGTTTCAATGAAAGATGTAGCAAAAGCAGTTTAGAATGGTAACGCGTTTGCTATCAATCGTTGACCTCCATTATTGATTAAACAACATGGCGACGGGAGTGGCCAGATGCGATCTGTAAATGATAGACAGAAGAAAGTCACTTTAACCACCATCCCCCAGCCATTTTTAACATAGTCGAATGTTAAATAAATTTACTATTAGACTATTGGTACTGACTATTATTATCAACATGTTTTTGTCAGATCCCGATGTCATAACTCCAAACATGTTAAAATCTTAGTTTTTATTAAATGCCACGAATATCCTCTTTACTTTTACATCCCCAATTCTTTGTACGTAACACCTTTCAATTGTCAGAATGCTCTATTATTACCTTATTGATTTCTCATGTATAATAAACTAAGAAAATGTTACATTTTGCGGTAGTTATGTACAGTTATCACCACCCTGATATCAAACTCACAATTTATATAAATATGTTAGTCATAGAAGCATTCGTGAACTAGTTTAACGTGACTTTTTAATTGTAATTTTTTTTTTTAATTACAAGGCAAAAGAACAACTTGGCATGCTATGCAAACTAGGTCACATAATTTTGCTACGTCCTACTTAGATTTTTTTATTTTTTATTTTAATAGTCCAAATAATCCTTTTAAGTGGACTCGTATTTCACATTACATTCCAGTATGTCTCCAAAACACAAAATGTATAGCCATAATTCTAGTTATAAGCTTAGTTTTATTACTTGTTAGCAGACAAAGAAAAGTTGATAATTACCTACTAAACATACACAAGAGAAGGGGTGCTGTGATAGTTTCTGTTTCATACATGAATGGTTTCTTCTCACTGCACGTAATATCACAACGGTACGGTGAATCAGGCTTCTTGCCTTTAGTGCAGTGTTTCCCAACCTTTTTTGTGCCATGCCCCACTTAAGCCTGTCTAAAATTCATATTGCCCCCCTCCCCCGCCCCACGCCCCCCTCAACATATACATTATTTTTAATATTCAAAAATTTAAATGTTCACTAAAGAAACTTGAATGATAGGCTTTAGGAAGAAATCACTAGGTAATTATTGAGCAAACACAGTAAGTAAATTTTCAAAACATATAATGGAGAACTGAAATTCAAGTACAAAATAATTTTAATGAAAGATTTTTCTATATTATTTTAATTATTAGTAATTATTTATTTTTAAATTTAGTGAGATCCTTGCGCTTGATGCTTGCTGCAAAGAGATCTTATGTCAGGTTCCAATTTAGTTAACTTCAGTCTCAAGTCTCCCCGTTTTGTTATATTCAGCCGATTTCTTCCATTTTCGAATTGCCCCCCTTAACAGTCAAATTGCCCCCCTGTGGGGCGTGGGCCCCACGTTAAGAAACACTGGTTTAGAGGCTCAAAAATAGCTGCAATGGCTGGCACTCACGCTTTGAAGAAGTAAAACGAAGAATCATTGGGGTGACATAAAACAGTCTTCAGAATGGAACTGACCAAACGAATGTATTATTTCCATTTGTTCATTTCGAAGGTTATATATAGATGAATTGTCGGATTTGCAACAATAGAGTATAAAATTATTCACTGCAGAACTATTTAGACCCGTCTGTCGGAAGAGTGCCGAAATTCACGTTAGTGCTTTACATCCTCATACTTATGGGAATGTCCCGAATGCTGTGATGTCGGTTCCTAGATCAATCAATCAATCAATCAATCAATCAATCCTCACATCAACTTTATGCCTTCCTGCTGCAGTGTAACTGTTATCGATGATTTAGCATTAGTTAGACTTTTTGATTTAGAGGCTTTATTTATTGTTCAGAACAATTTAATTATAACCTTTTTTCTACCCAGTTCAACCTTCCTCTTGCTCTGCTTTTTCTTTCACCTTCAGACATCAACATGAATATTATATTATAATCAATGTTTCATAACTTAGTTATAATCACACCATTATGCTGATTTTACTCATGCACCGACACGCACGCACACAAACTCGTATATACACACACCGGCAGATATTATGTACGGGCCGGTGGACGAAAGAAGAAGTGAGCGCGCACACACACACACACTCACACACACACACACACACGCCCACTTGGCTTTAGAAGGGCACTTCAAGAGGGTCACCGTGGACACCAGCTAAACGCAAGCTGGGGAGGATGGCAACCAGTAAGAACATACCTTATAGTTTTACATACTTAGTCATACGTCCACGTCGTAAACCGTGAATATACGATACCTCGAGAGATCTGAACTAAAGTGCCAAAGGATCTAAGAGTAAGTGAAAACACAGGAGTGCATTGCATAGAACTCAGTGGCACATGGTAAATCTCTAGTATTCATTAATCCGCTGTAACCTCATGGATTACTTGAGCTTGATCGAACAAGACCCTAGTCTGTGCTCTAATAATTAAGGTAGTGAAGACAGAGGAAGGCCGAACGGCAAACCACAACAACCAAATTGTCAAGCACTATCATAATCGAACTGTGTCTATGTCTGCAACTATTAGCTATGATGTTTGCTCTATTACGAAGCCTCAGACATGTGCAGTGGTGGACCCTATGTCTGGTTAACCATTACATCAGTCAACTAGAAAACTAATGAAGATAATGAAATTGAATGCTGAATGCACAACACTTCAAGGAATGGATCATCATCATTGTGTGCTCTGCTAAACGGCTTATTATTGTATAAATCTCCACAGATCGCAGTCCTTGGTGTTCTGAACCAATGTTCTATTGATGATATTCCTTCATGCCACCGACTTGGTCCATCAAATATCAATTTTCTCGGTAGCAGCAAACTGTTATAATTAGAACATACCTTGCAGACAGCAAAAATAAATTATACTGTATCCACGAACCACGATTCCCCCCCCCCCACCCCCACCCCACGCACCAGAGATTTGCTTCCAAAAATAGAGGATACCAATCATTTCGATCCGACAGGCAGGACAGGAAAAAGAGACAAGTGCATGTGAGCTTGCTAAATATATGGAGAAAGCAGAATACCAAACGCTACAACTCAACGGAAACTACATACTGTCACCTACTCGACTACTATTGTAGTATTGTCGCAATGATCGGCCACATCTGCTAAATATTATCCTTTTGGTTTTAACTGTTTTAACTGTTAAGATGTAGACATTTCAGTATTCACTTAGTAGACTTCCATAGCTGGGGGTATAACCATGTGAACAAGAGGGGGAAAAAATGTGAAAACTGGCAAGATTCAAATGGATTTTTCACTATAATGACCATGAAGTCATTTTTCTCGATTCCAGAGAGCAAACGAAGTCAAAGGAATCCTAAAAACGCACGAAAGATATTTATAGGTAGATGAATAAAATGGGGAGGACATGGAGGGAGCTGAAGGAGCTGATAAAGTATAGGAGGGTTTGTGTAAGTGGTTGAGATCCTATCTTCAATGGTGGTCATACTAACTATAAGTAAATAACGCTATGCCAATTACACCGTTTTAATATCGTCAAGTCAGAAGAAACTACAGAAATGGATAGAGGTGGTGTTTGTAACAAATGGGGGGGGGGGGGGGGAATGGGCTTCAACTTCAATAATAGGAAGACAGCAGTAATGGTACTATCAAAGAAACCGATCTTCTCTTCTCCCATATACCACAGTAAAGTGTGTGTGTCTGTAGGTGGGGGTGGTTAAATCTTTTATGCGCTCTTTCAAATGTTGTTTGTAAGTTGATATTAATTTGTCTAATGTTGTTCTTGATACCATCCTTTACGTGGTCTTCCCCTTTCTCTGTAACCATTATATTTCTTCAACGTGGCTTTTTGTTGAAGTCAGTGGTATTAATTTGTGGCGTGTACAGAAATTCAAATATCTTGATACGTGGATGGGAGACGTATCAGAGATAAAGAACAGTAAAAGACAAGCAAAAACTGCATTTGATTAAATTAAGACCATCTTGTGCACAACTCCCTGTCATTGCAGGTTAGAAAAAAGTATCTGGTCTGTAACAAAGAATCAGTTTTGACATACGGTTGTGAATCCTGGATAATTATTTTTCAAACATCCTTAGACCCCCAGAGATGAAGTTTTACAGAAGAATGCTAAATAATTCATTGGGCAGCCAAAATGAATCATTTATTTATTTATTTTTATTTTTTTTGCGCTTGCTCACTTTGAACTCAAGTGTAGTTCATACACACTACGTCTAGTAGTACTGGACTGAATTTTGCGTGTGGGTTAGCTTTCCCTATTAACAGTGTTCCTCGCCATCAGGCACTCTATTTTAAAATAGGCTAAGGCACAACGGCATTGACCACAAACAGAAAGAACCGTCATTGCACAAATCTCAAAAAAGATGGCAATCTCTGTCTGTCTGTCTGTCTGTCTCTGTTGCCCTCTTTCTCTTTGTCGCACGCTCTCCAAATATCGCTCTCTTTTTCTCTTTCGCAATCTCTCTGTCGCTGTCTCTATCGCTCTTTCTCTGTCACGCACGCGCTCCCCCCCCCCTCTCTCTCTCTATTTGTCGCTCTATCTCTGTATGTCTGTCGCTCTGTTTTTGTCGCGTGCTCTCTCTCTTTCTCTGTAGCTCTTTCTCCTCTCTCTCTCTCTCTCTCTCTCTCTCTCTCTCTCTCTCTCTCTCTCTCTCTCTCTCTCTCTTGCATGCGCGCGCTCTCTCTCTCACTCTAAACAGAAACAGAAACAGGAAACAGGCCTGAAGGTGTTTCCGTACACTCAACAAACATGAGTTTGCAGGCAAAGATAAATCTCCACACTGAACAACCTCCTCCGCGGTGTGATGATTGCCGCTGGAGGCACGTGGGGAAGTTAACGTCGCCGTACAGCTCATTTGCCGACCTCCGTGGCGAAGGCGTTACGGACGCGGTTCGTGATCCCGTATACCCGCGTCCGAAACACAGTTGCGCGCGATTTGGCAGTAGACCACGCTGCGCTGGTATTTTACGAAATGGTATGGGTGCCGATCGTTCAGAAAGCAATGGCAAACTACTAAACGTAAACTTCCAAAAGACATCTACAACAGCAACAAATGCGGGTGTTGACTGCAAACGTCCTGTAAAGGATATGCAACTAACTTTTTTTTATTTTTACAACTTATTTATAAAGGTGCAGGTCTCCCTGGCCTTGGAGTTAACGTCTTTCTCCGTAATCCCGTATATTCTCGTGAGTAACGTAACCTGCGCGAGAATTGGTAGAGGTTCTCGCCACGTTAGTAACTTACGGGGTATGTGAGCCGGTCGCTCAGAAAGCTATGGCAAACTACTAAGCGTATTCTTGCCTATTACATCAACTGCAGCTGAAAAAATGCTGATGTTGACTCCAACGTCCTGTAAGGGATATGAAAAAAAAAAATATAAAAGTATGCCTTATGGTTCTCTGCTGGGTTTCCGGAACCCCATGCAAGACTTCTGCCATATGTCCGCATCGTACACCTCGAATAAACGGCCAGCATATATCTGAAAGTTAGAAGACTCCCAGAGATGCCATAACCAGATATCAAAAGCTGGCAAAGACTAACACGGTACTAACAACTCCGATCAGCTGCCTCACATGGCTAAGTGATAGGTCGTGTGTTTGTGTTTTGTCGTTGTATACTGTACCTCGTTGTTAGCTATCTGTGTTGTCATTGACAAAGATTCTAAGAATCGAAACGTCTGTGTGTCGTATTGTACGCGTTCGTGTGTATTTTATCTTATTTTATTATTCATTTTTTATATTTATTGAGTGCTTCTGATTTCGGATTTACCTGTATTTCGCGATACGTGGATCTCCTTGTAAGGTATGTGCAACGTTGTTGATGTTTAGTACGTTTTCTCGCAGGAGTTTAATATACCTATTTGTTTCAATTTCATATTGTTATATCCTGCTGCAGCCGCTGCTTTTTCTATCTATTCCATATCTTTAATAAAAGCTGGACCTTAGGCAGTGTTCCACAAGCCTGGAGAGAAGCAATCATGATACCCCTCCTGAAAACAGGGAAAGATAGTTCCATTGCCTCCAAATACAGACCAGTTAGATTCACCAGCTGTCTCTACAAAACAATGGAGCGCATCATCAATCACAGACTGCAGTGGTACATTGAAAGCGAAAACATCATTATGCCACAGCAGTCTGGCTTTAGGCAGTGCTACTCTACGGAAGATCAGACAACCTACCTCTCTCAAGAAATTGAGGATGCATTCCAAGAGAAGAAGCTGGTGCTTGCGGCATGGATAGATCTGAAGAAAGCCTTTGACACAGTCTGGAAAGAAGGTCTGATGAAGACATTGAGAAACTGTAAAGTCAATGGAAGAATGTACAAATGGGCGAAAGCATATTTGCACAACAGAAGAGCCCGAGTACAGATAGACGGACTCAAGAGCAAGAAAGTACTACTGCGTCACGGTGTTCCCCAGGGTGGAGTCTTGTCACCAACACTTTTTTAAATCTTCATCAATGATCTTGTTGCTAATCTACCGCATGGAATTAAAGCGGAAATGTACGCTAATGACCTGTTTCTATGGAGCACAAATGAACATGCACGAGTGGCTACCAGATCACTACAAAGAGCTGTAGATGCATTTGTTGAATGGGCAAATAGATGGTGTGTCAGCATAACCATTGACAAGTGCAGCACCACTCTATTTACCTCTCTCCAAAATAAAAGGCAGGGATCATCCAGATAAATAGAATACCCCTAAGAGAAGATAAAGAAAAGACATACCTTGAAGTAACATTTGATGACAGGCTGACATGGAGAAAGCACATCAACAAATCAGTAGCAAAAGCCAGAAGGAAAATAGCCATCCTGAGAAAGCTAAGAGGAACCACATGGGGAGCCAGTGGGAAAATACTTAGCACAGTTTATCAACAGAGCATACGACCACACCTGGAATATGGGTCAACTGCGTGGTATTCAGTATTGAAAACCACACTACAATTGCTGGACAAGGTGCAAATTCAAGCACTTAGAGTCACCACAGGAGGGATGTGATCAACCCCTATAGTGGAGATGGAGATTATGGGGAGGACACAAGCACTGAGAGAGCGCAGAGATATGAAAACGCTAATACAAGCAGAAAAGTTCCTCAGCTTGCCAGGCCACCCTATGAAGAACAGATCTGAAAACTTAGCTATGGGGCGGTTGAAAAGTAGTAGTTTTATCCACCAGGCCAAAGAACTCTGCAGAGAAACCACCGATTCGCCACAGTTGGTATCCCCCTGGAAACTATTCCAGAGCGAAAACCATGGAAAGATGAACATATTCTATCACTACAAATCCAGACAAAAGTGAGCGGAATATTTGACAAAGAAGAACAGAACAGTGTACAGCGCAGAACAGCCACTCTCAGCTTCCTTGATGGAGAATACCCACAGGACCTCTGGATCCGAGTCTACACAGATGGGTCAGCACAAAATGCTGTTCGAAATGGAGGAGCGGGAGTGTACATAGAATACCCAAATAATACTAGGGACACAACCAGAGTACCAACAGGAAAGCACTGCCATAACTATGATGCTGAAATTGAGGCAATTAAGATAGCAACAGAGAAATTACTAAATACCAGCCATGGTACACAACCTGTGGTGCTATTGATAGATGCAAAATCAGTACTCGAGGCGCTCCTGTCTGGGAAATTGCCACTACTAAGGACACTACTTTCTGAACTTAGCAGTAATCATACGGTCACCATACAGTGGATACCATCCCACTGTGGAGTATCCAGAAACGGCAGAGCGAATCGATTGGCTAAGGAAGGAGCCAAGGAAGAACAGCCTGATGTGCCCGTTACATACCACCAACAGAAAAGAATGATTGAATCAGACAGAAAGCCACCAAAACCTGCTCAAGACTACCACGTTATGGACATACCAGAACAAGTCATTATTCCCCCTCTGCTGTGTGTCCACCGTGACGAGGTAGAGGGGCTTGCGCGTTCCAATGACCCCAAGAGCTATGCCGACGGTAGCACAGCTACTGGTAGGGTCACCCATGTCGGACAGGTCAAGGGAGAGGGACCAGACGAAGAGACACACAAACCTGCTGCCTTGTAGGTAGACTGGGGACAGTCAAAGGCTAGGGAAAGCACCCCGAATACATGCTTGTCGAAATCGGATGTACTGAGCCACAGGCTTGACAAAGCAGTGCAACGTAAAACCTGCTGCCTTGTAGGTAGACTGGGGACAGTCAAAGGCTAGGGAAAGCATCCCGAATAAATGCTTGTCGAAATCGGATGTACTGTGCCACAGGCTTGACAAAGCAATGCAACGTAACTTAATTCATGATGTCACAAATCAAAATTAATCGTTATGGTGCTAATCCAGTGAAGTCCCATCAGGCGGCGATAGTGCCGGGCCCCCTGCCTCGAGGGGGTCCACCCATGACTACTGGTGGTCACCTTCCCCTGTGCTGTGGAGTCAAGGCACAGAGGAGTAGATTAAGAGCTATTGACCAAATACCCCGGACACTCAACATACTACAGTGGAATGCCGAAAGAGTTTACAAGAAGAAAGACTCCCTAACACAGCGTCTTCATAAAGATAGAATATATGTGGCATGCATTCAAGAGACACACCTCAACGCCAATCACAAATTCTCAGTCAGAGGATATCAGGCCATACGTTTCGACCGCGAAGGACACAAAGGAGGAGTTCTGATACTTACACGAAATACAATACCTTGCAGCGAAGTATCTGTGATCTCTGACAACCAAACGGAAATTATAGGTGTTGATATAATGATAAAGGACGTGAAAATAAGAATCTACAATCTGTATAGCCCAGCAGATAAGGACCTTACACTCTCAAACATGAAAATAACTGACACAAACTGCATTATTGTCGGAGACTTTAATAGCCGTTCAGAAAGATGGGGATACCCAGATACTGACAAAAGAGGAGATGATTTGGAGGACTGGGAAATAGACTCAAATCTCCATCTACTCAACAAAGCGGATGACACACCGAGCTTCTACTCCAGAAGATGGCTTACCACTTCTACTCCAGACTTAGCTTTCTGCACAGGAGACATCCTCCACAAAATCGATCGCCATGTGCTGGACCAATTAGCAGGTAGTGACCACAGACCAATCAAGCTTGTAATGAATATGGAGTATGTTCCACAGGAGCAAAAGCCCTTGCCCCGCTGGAATTACAAACGAGCAGATTGGGACAGATTTGCCATACTAACAGACAAATATTGTGAAAACATAAATACACGATATGGAAACATAAAGCAAATGGTGGAAAGTCTAAACAGAGCGATAATACAGGCAGCCACTGAGTCCATTCCAAGAGGAGCGAGGAAAAATTACAAACCATACTGGACTGAAGAACTACAAAGCTTGGAGGACGAAGTTGAAGATGCCAAGAAGACAGCAGAGAGAGAAGAAACAATTGAAGCGAACTTCTCTCCCAAAGCCATCTCAGCAAAATATAAAAGAACAGTAAATCAAACAACAAGAGATTGTTGGAGGGAAAAAACAGAAAACCTGAATTTTGACAGGGATGGAAACAAACTATGGAAACTAGTGAAAGCCATGAACAATGAAGAACCTAGAAACAAACAAATAACAATTAAACAAGGAAATGCCTTGCTTACAGGAAAAAAGGCTGCAAATGCACTAATGGAACACTATGCAAATGCAAACCACATTGATATTACAACCGAACAGAAGAAAGCAATCAAAGACAAACAGATACATCATAGAAATACAGAGACAGCAGCAGAATATATGTTGGCAAATCTAACAATGGAAGAAATGGAATAGGCAATGAATACCCTAAAAAAGAAGAAATCACCAGGAAAGGATGGAATCACAAATGAAATGCTAATAGGACTAGGCACCAAGGCAAAGAAGAAACTACTAGCAGTCCTAAATAACAGCTGGAAGAGAGGAATAGTCCCACAGGCATGGAAGGAAGCTATACTAATACCAGTCCCAAAGAAAGGAAAAGACCTGGAAGAACCAAATGGCTATCGACCTATCAGTCTACTTAGCTGTGTAGGAAAATTAATGGAACGCATTATCAATGGCAGGCTAACATGGCATCTGGAAGAAAACAAACTCTTAACACAACACCAAGCAGGATTCAGAAAGTACAGATCCACTGAAGATCAAATAACCTATATAGCCCAGGAAATAGAGGATGCCTTCCAAGAGAAAAAGCACACACTAGCAGTCTGGATAGATTTAGAAAAAGCATTTGATAAAGTATGGAAGGAAGGACTGAAAGTAAAACTGCAAAAAATGCATGTTTGTGGAAAAATGTATAAATGGATCAGCCACTACCTTGAGAACAGAACTGCCAGGACAAAAGTACAAGGACAAACAAGCAAAATGATGCTGTTGGAGCAAGGTGTCCCCCAAGGAGGAGTTCTTTCACCAACATTATTCCTAGCATATATAAATTACATCACAGAACATTTTCCAGCCAGAGTACACACATCCTCCTTTGCAGATGACCTAGCCATATGGACGTCTGAAGAATATATTAGTACAGCTAACAGCAGAATACAGCAAGCCTTATTAGCGCTAGAGGACTGGTCAAAATCATGGCTAGTGAAGATAAGTGAGGAGAAAACAACATGCACAGTGTTCTCCCTCTCAAATAAAACTCAGCAACCTAAGCTGGTATTGAATGGGAACATATTGCGCCATGAAGAAAATCCAAACTATCTAGGAGTCACCTTTGATCGTCGCCTGACATGGAAGACACAGGTTGAGAAAAATCGAACAAGAGCAAGGCAGAGAATGGCAATCATGAAAAAGCTTGCTGGTACAACGTGGGGAGCAGATGAGAAAGTTCTCAAGAAGTTATATACTGGACGGGTGAGGCCAGTACTGGAATATGGCATTGCAGCTTGGGCAACAGCAGCTAAGTCAAACTTTAACAAAATAAGTAGAGTCCAAAACCAAGGAATGCGAATCATAACTGGAAGCCTGAAGACAACGCCTATTAATGAACTATAAAAGATCACTTGTTTACAACCAATGCAGGACAGAAGAGATAGCAGAGCCCAGCAACAAGCAGAAAAATTTAGAAGATTGACAGACCACCATATGTATAACAGGTATAATGGTTTTGGAAAAGGAAGACTGAAGCGTAGCAACTTTGTAGAAACTGCAAAACGAAAGATTAGGGCAGATCCCATACTTAAAATATCAACAGTCAAGCCCATTTACAATGCACACAACTTCCCAGCTTAGAGACAGCAGCAACTGCCTGAGATGATAGAAAACATTCCTGGTATTGAGAAAAAGAACACTCAGAATGAAACCGAAAGAAAAAAAATAACCCTCAACTACATAAAAGAACATTACCCAAGCAACAATTGGACCCATGCATATACAGATGGATCAGCCAAAGATTCAATTAAAAATTGAGGAGGAGGAATTCTCCTTAATTTAAAAAATGGAGTGATAAAAACACAGTCAGTGGCAACTGGACAATTTTCAAGTAACTTCAAAGTGGAGGTAGAGGCTTTAAAAACTGCAGCAGAAATGCTCTTGATGGAGGAAAATAAAGAGAAGCAAATAGCTATCTTCACAGATGCAAAGTCAGCTGTCTCAATACTGAAGAGCAAAAACAGCACAGAACTAGCTGACCTAAGAGCAGCACTCCATGGTCTATGCCAGAAATCCAAAAAAGTTGTAATACAGTGGATCCCATCACATTGCAGTATACCTGGAAATGAAGAGGCTGACAGAATAGCAAAAGAGGGTGGACGATTACCACAGCCTGACATAGACATAACCTATAATGAGCCAAAAAGGTTTATAAAAAGCACTTATAGAACCAAATGGGAATCAGAGCATCCAGGCCACCAGAAGGATGATGCATATTACAAACTCGACCGAAGAGAACAAGTAGCAATCTTTAGACTCCGCACAGGACATAACAGGCTGAAACACCACTTGTTCAATAAACTAAAGATAGGAGATACCGATGAATGTAATTGTGGAACTGGTAAAATGACAGCTAAACATTTGCTGCAGGAGTGCCCAATATATGCAGAACAGAGAAAGATATATTGGCCCACGCCTGCTTCATTTGAGGACAAGCTCTATGGAGATATCAACAAGCTCAAGTTGACTACAGCTTACTTTAACTACATTCAGGTTGATATCTAAAGGTGCATGAAGATGTATTTAGACTGCCACACTTCATACCACAGGTATGTCGGTTACAAAAGCGTCCCAGAGGCATGAAATGGAATATTGCTTGGATAGCAAATCCATTATGTGGAAAGTCTTAATCGAAAGCTCACTGTGTGGATGTCATCTGCAGACTGCATTCTTCTGGTTTCCGGAGGAACAGCCAATGGTGAACGGAAGGCCCAATATACGGAAGTGAGGCTAAGCAGCCATGTGCAGGACGTGACGATTCCTTGGGTGAGCCCAGTACCAGAGCGCTGTGTGATGGCTCTGCAAGTATGGAAGCCTCCTTGGATGGCGGGGAATGTCCATGGTCTGCCCCTGCCTTCCCTTGAGGGTTGACCAGGATGTCTTTGGCGGTTCTATATGTGCCAGCTAGGATGGGGGATAACACCACAACAGTGAGATTCAAACGTCCTAAGAAACCCCCGGGAAGGTTAACCCGGTCAACAAATGCCCGCAGAAGTCGGATGTGTCGGCCTAACGGCGCAAGAACGCAGCTCTGCTGTAAACAGGCACACCCAGTCACATCCGGAAAAAAAAATCCGTATGAACGCAGCAGAAGAAGAAGAAGTCATTATTCTGAGCCTCAGATCAGGACACAATAGATTAAGCAACCATATGTATACAAAATTTAAGATTGGTGACTCAGCCATGTGCACATGTAGTTTGGCGTCGCAGACAGCAGAGCACATACTCCAGGATTGCCCAAACTACAACATATCCAGGCGAACCTTCTGGCCTAGAGAGACGACAGTGGAAGATAAACTCTATGGACCACTGTGTGAACTAAAAAAGACAGTTAAATTCATACAAGAGACAACATTGCAGATATAGACATATTTCAAGCGAACGAAGAAGAAGAGAAGAAGAAGAAGAAGAAGAAGAAGAAGAAGAAGAAGAAGAAGAAGAAGAAGAAGAAGAAGAAGAAGAAGAAGAAGAAGAAGAACACCTATCACCAGCATTTTTTTAAAATTTTGTTGTTGTTGTCTTGGCAAGTTTACGTAGTTTGCCAGTGATTTCTGAACCACCGGTACCCATATCATTTCGTAAAAAACCAGCGCAACGCGGTCTGCTGCCAAATCGAGCGCAGCTGTGTTTCGAACGCGGGTATACGGGATCACGAACCGCGTCCGTAACTTCTTCGCAACGAGGACGGCAGTAATACTAATACAAACACTATATACGCCGTGGGATGCTGAGGCGATTTCGCAGTCGAACAACAATAAACAAGGAGATCCAGCCCAAAGCGCCTGAGAGAAGCACTTGACACGAACTGATTTACTACTGCACTCACAAACATAGTCCGGCATCCGCTGTGCGTATAGTACAGCAATGGCGACTTCTATTTACGATCTGCTCGGTGTTATCGCCGACTTAGACACAGCTCTGACCGAGAGCAATGTCGACCGCAAGCAGACAATCCTGAGCCATTTACAAACTGTAGATTTGCTTGATTATCGCATTCCTGATTTTAAATCAGGTATATAACACAAATTTACTTTAGTTACAAAACTTCAGATGCAACTTGAACTTCTTTCTTATAATTTTCAGATCAGATATTTTATTTTGAAGAAATTTTCAACCTGGGATAGCGATGATACTTTAATTATCGTCTTTTTGTGGGTGTAGCTAGTTTTATTTGTGTAACATCTGAACTAAGGATGGCGGGCGAAAGTGTTCGAACAGGTATGTTTGCTTTAGTTTTATGTTAGAAAAGGAAATCATTTGGTTGTGATGGAGGAGTTTTAGTTAGTTGGCAGCTTCTTATCATATTTATAGATATCCCGGCCCGGATTATTCGTGTCGTCTAAACTTAGGAAGGCTTTAAGTTGTACTTGTACTTGTACCTAGGTAATTTGAGTTCACCAGAGTGGTTTTATTATTAAATCGCCTTCTTCCTATTGTTTTGGTTATTTTAGTATTTACAACCGTAAAATACCCCGGTGGTTATAACTTATAATTAGTTAACATTAGGATGTATATAATATTAATATTAATATATAATGTATATGATTATTTCAGATAATGGGTGTGTTTATGTAGTTATACTACAATTTATAATTTTGATTTTTGAATTTGTTCATTGACTTTGAACACCAGCATAGTCCACAGTAGACTGATTTGTGCATGTGGGCTAGCTTTCCCTATTACCAGTGTCCCCTACTGTTAGGTGACCCACTCTGACTTCTATGGTACTTAAAATTTACATTACCAAGTCATGAACGAGAAGGCAATGTTCAAGTCCAACTGACCGGTGTAGGGAGAGAATCTCCTACCCCGCCATCAAAGCACTGGAAGTTTTGAGAGCAGGCACTCTTAACCTGTCGGTCACATGACTTCCACTGTTGCCATTTCACATTAGATAGAGAATTGTCCAGGTTCTGTAGCCAGTTATGGAGAAGTGTTGTTCATCTACAATGACTACCCACACTTATTGGCATGGCACATGATGATGATGATGACGATGATGTTCCCTTACACATTATCACTTTATATAACATTGAAAAGAAAAGAAGAGGCAGTGGGTGACTAACAGAACACGGGACACTAAAGGTACTCTAGGTGTGGAAAGTTTTGAGGCAGGGGAACTTATCAAGTGCTTTTTGGATAAGATTGTGATGAGAGCTGCATTCACCAAAGGACTTGCTACATGATGACACCTTGAAAACACCTTTCCTTGTTAGGCAAGTAAGTGGTGGCATACATCTCATATTTGACATAGTAAGGAAGGAAGTGGTGACATACATCTCATATTTGACATAGTAAGGAAGGAAGTGGTGACATACATCTCATATTTGACATAGTAAGGAAGGAAGTGGTGACATACATCTCATATTTGACATAGTAAGGAAGGAAGTGGTGACATACATCTCATATTTGACATAGTAAGGAAGGAAGTGGTGACATACATCTCATATTTGACATAGTAAGGAAGGAAGTGGTGACATACATCTCATATTTGACATAGTAAGGAAGGAAGTGGTGATATATATCTCATATTTGACATAGTAAGGAAGGAAGTGGTGACATACATCTCATATTTGACATAGTAAGGAAGGAAGTGGTGACATACATCTCATATTTGACATAGTAAGGAAGGAAGTGGTGATATATATCTCATATTTGACATAGTAAGGAAGGAAGTGGTGATATATATCTCATATTTGACATAGTAAGGAAGGAAGTGGTGACATACATCTCATATTTGACATAGTAAGGAAGGAAGTGGTGAGATATATCTCATATTTGACATAGTAAGGAAGGAAGTGGTGACATATATCTCATATTTGACATAGTAAGGAAGGAAGTGGTGATATATATCTCATATTTGACATAGTAAGGAAGGAAGTGGTGATATATATCTCATATTTGACATAGTAAGGAAGGAAGTGGTGACATACATCTCATATTTGACATAGTAAGGAAGGAAGTGGTGATATATATCTCATATTTGACATAGTAAGGAAGGAAGTGGTGACATACATCTCATATTTGACATAGTAAGGAAGGAAGTGGTGACATACATCTCATATTTGACATAGTAAGGAAGGAAGTGGTGACATACATCTCATATTTGACATAGTAAGGAAGGAAGTGGTGACATACATCTCATATTTGACATAGTAAGGAAGGAAGTGGTGACATACATCTCATATTTGACATAGTAAGGAAGGAAGTGGTGATATATATCTCATATTTGACATAGTAAGGAAGGAAGTGGTGACATACATCTCATATTTGACATAGTAAGGAAGGAAGTGGTGACATACATCTCATATTTGACATAGTAAGGAAGGAAGTGGTGATATATATCTCATATTTGACATAGTAAGGAAGGAAGTGGTGATATATATCTCATATTTGACATAGTAAGGAAGGAAGTGGTGACATACATCTCATATTTGACATAGTAAGGAAGGAAGTGGTGACATACATCTCATATTTGACATAGTAAGGAAGGAAGTGGTGACATACATCTCATATTTGACATAGTAAGGAAGGAAGTGGTGATATATATCTAACATTTTACTAAGAACAATAAGAAAAAAAGACATACAATCCTTATAATAAAAACGAAAGTAACTAAGTATAAAGGAGCCTATTACACACCTTAAGGTGCATTGGCTAAATGTTGCTTACACATATTTTTATAAACCATGTGGCACTCAGTGGGTGATGTGGTCAGTATCAGTGGGTGATGTGGTCAGTATCTGTGGGTGATGTGGTCAGTATTTGTGGGTTATGTGGTCAGTATCTGTGGGTGATGTGGTCAGTATCACACTGGTAACTTTTATTCCCCAAGACATTTCTTGATATCCATTTTAGGCTGGGTCACCCTGGGAAACCAGGTCAATTTTAATTAAAAGTCCAAATCCGGCCTGAAGCGAATCAAACCTATAACCACCAGGCCGGCATGTGAGCGTCTAACCACTGTGCTACTTCGGCTCCACAAAAAGTAAACAATTAAGTTTAAATAATAAATTGGTGTGGACAGCTTATGAGAATGAACCTCATCAACTACCAATAGGAACATAAAGACAAAAATATTAGGATAAAGAGCCAGAGAAACATCAAGGGTACATATAGCAAAAGGGGTTTGTTTAAAGGCAAGATAATTGATTTCATTGCACCATGTTTTGTCCCATATGGCTCGGTCTCTTTCCACAGGGCGACCGGCCAAAAGCATTGCACAAAGCACGAACTCCGTAGCTCCAGCGATGACCACTAGAATTTTCACAGAAAACTGCACTCATGAACTGAATGGCAGAGCCCAGAATGGAACCTACAACCTGGAGCATGAAACACGTGGCGTAACTACTTCTGCACAGAGACTTCCCTGATATGATGGACCAAGGCATCACATCAGGTCCTGGAACACAAGCTTAGACTCTCCCACTGAAACCAGTCATCAACATCAGTGATTCTCAGTATTTCATTTTCTTGACTTATGATTCTGTAGCAAATTTTCAAGTCAGTTTCATGATTTGCGATTCTGTAATACAAAGGTTACAGGTTAAAGATCAACTTCATTGCATCTGGTTTTTACCTCATGAGGACAGAGTGCTGTGATGTCAGGTCTTTACTTAATTATTCTTCTTCTTCCTCATTCGCACTCAGAGCCCCATGTTAATCGCTAATACATGTAGTAGATAGTTTCAGGGTCAAGACATTTCAGTATGGTTTTGATGGAACGAAGTTGGTTGGTGCCATATTTGTTGATGTTCACTGCTGTAAGTTGGGCAGATCTGTAGAAAGTGACTGGCCATGGAGCTATTGTCACACACAAAGATCCAAGGATCCTATTTTGAACTAGTCATATAGGTGATATTTCTATCTATTTTGTCCTGTTTGCAATATGAAAGTGATGACCTGATGTTGCTATTAAAGTTGATGATAAGAATCATTTGTTATTTTGTTGAGGTGGTGTTTTGCTCATTTTGTCTTGGGAAAAGCTTTCATAGAAATTGTTTCATAAGTTGTACTTAAATGTGCTTAGTGGACTCCAAATTCCCAGGTGGTGAGATTTTCAGTGGTAATATATTTATCTTTAGCTAGGTTTCTAGCTCTATCTTTGAGTCGAAGGACAGATCACTTATACATTTGCAGGTCCACATGGCCGAATGGGTAAGAACGCATGTTCTTAAACATCCGGTGTGCTGATGCTGAGGTTAGCGGTTCACCCCCTACACTGGAAAGCTGGACTAAAATTTTGACCTGTCATCCTTGACTTAGGGACATTAATTACAAATACCTCTGAAGTCGGAGTGGGTTCACCTGATGGCGAGGGGCACTGTTAATAAGGAAAGCTAATCCACACACAAAATTCATTCCATCACTACTATAAATAGTGTGTATGGACTACGCTTGAGTTCAAATTGAGCGAGCGCTCCCCCCAAAAAAACGTATACATTTTTGCATTGTTTTAAATTCAGTGTGTAAATTTGAATGACAAATTTTAAGATAAGGTTGTGTCGCTCATGTTAATTGTTACTTATAGTGTATGCATATACATTAGATGTCTTGTAAATGTTTAGAAAGTAGTTTCAAAATGCCTGTACTGGAAGGTATGAGTTTTTTAAAGATCAGATAGCGGCCAAACATGACAATGGTGGCCACAGGATATTAAAGAAGCCTTGAATGTGGTCAATGGATTTAGTGGGAGAAGTGATCTAGTCTTTCTGGTGGATTTATGAGAGTGACTCTGTAAAGGACCTACCACATAATGATGATGAACACATAAAAGTACAGTTTATAGACATTGTCATGGCAGACATGAGTCTTGTATACTAATAGCTTAGAACATACATTAGGTCACAGCTTTATAAGGTGGGGTAATACGCTCCATTCCTGCCAGTTTGTCTCCTCCAGTTTGTTATCATGTATAATCATAAAGTAAGTTAGCTGCTCTGTTTCATCAAGCCTATGGCTCTGATCATCTGATTTCGACAAGTATTTTTCCGGGTTGCTTTCCCTAGTCTTTGACTTTTCCCATTCTACCCACAAAGCAGCAGGTTTGTCTCACTCCATCTAATCCCTATCCCTCTATTTACCAGCATGAGAGATTCTATCAGTAGCTACTTTACCACCAGCATAGCTCAGGATCTTTATACCACGTTAAGATGGAGATACAACACAAGGGCTCCAGTTCAGTAAGACCAGATACCTGTTTCACATGTCTATGAATGAAAGTAAGTTACCAATTTGCTATACTATTCTTACAGCTGTGCAAATTAGGTGGTAATGGCTATGCTTTCATGTCACTCATATATCCTCAGTATATTTATTTACTGTAAAAAATATCCAAAGATTGTTCATGTGTACTTTTAGATATATCAGTTGGCATTTTCTGTCTCTAATCTGTTTTTACATTTTTATTTCAGGTTTAGACTGGTTGAATGTCTCAGAGCCCTTAACATTAAGTAAACATCTGAAAGGAAATATTGTAGTTTTAGACTTCTTCACCTACTGTTGCATCAACTGTATGCACATATTGCCAGATTTAGAAGCCGTGGAGAAGAAGTTCCCACCGCAATCAGGGGTGGCTGTAGTAGGTGTGCATTCTGCTAAGTTTCTCAATGAAAAAGTGACGGCCAATATACTTAGTGCTATACTGAGGTACAACATTCAACATCCTGTGGTCAATGACAGTGATGCACTTATGTGGCAAGTAAGACCATAAACTAATCTCTTAATATTGATAGTGTTTTTATTAAGTGGTATATGTTGAGCACAAACTTCTTCATCTTGTTCACCTTTAGACATCAATATGAATAAACCCCAAGAAAGTAGCAGTCAAATAAAGCTTGTTGGCATCTCCATAGAGTTTGTACTTAAATGAAATGGAAACGGCCAGAATATTTTTCTCTGTTCTGCATATGTTGGACACTCCTGGAACAAATGTTTAACAATTATTTTAAGCACAAATAATATTTACAGTCATTTTATTAAGTGGTATATGTTATGCACAATACTGATAGTATTTTAATTAAGTGGTATATGTTTTGCACAATATCGATAGTATTTTCATTAAGTGGTATATGTTATGCACAATATTGATAGTATTTTCATTAAGTGGTATACGTTGTGCACATTATTGATACTGTTTTGATTAAGTGATATATATTGTGCACATTTTTGAGAGTATTTTAAGTGGCATATGTTCACAATATTGATAGTTTATTGATTAACTGGTATATGTTGTACATAATATTGATAGTTTATTGATTAACTGGTATATGTTGTACATAATATTGATAGCATTTTCATTTCATGAAGTGATATACACCATGCACAATATTGATAGTATTTTTATTAAGTGGTATGTGTTTTGCACAATATTGATATTATATGTTGTGCATCTGTCTTTAGTGGGGATATTTGGAGCTAGACCTTTCTTCATAGAATGTGACACGGAACTGAACACAACATAACATAACATCATAAAGAGCTGGTGTTCACCTGGACATTGGGTTGGAGTCTGTTGATTATGAAATACCCAAAACATGTCAAGAAAACATTGCTTAATTATGACCTGGTTAAATCCTAATATGCATCTCAGCAGATGTGAAGTACAAGTACCATTTTTGCACACCTCACTGGCTTCTGAGCTTGGAGAGGGGAAGGAGAGCTCCTCAACACAGTCTCCATAGAGAACATACTGGGGTGGGAGGAATTTCTCGACGTCAACCTCTCCAATAGGTGCAAGCCCTTTTCAAGGCCCAAATGAATCATTTGCATTGGATTTAAGAGCTCAAACCCAGTCTTCCCGAGGATACATCTCAATCAGTCATAGGTCTATAAATTACTCTGGTTTCAGGTTATAATCTTTGTGAAGAGTTGTGAGAGTTACTTTTCATCAAAACTAAAAACAGTTTTCAGTTGTGGCTTAGTGATTTGCTCTTGTAACCATCATAATGTGTACATGACATAAATATTGTTTTCTTGCTTTACAACTATTTTCAACAACAACAAAACATTAGACAAAATGTACATGTCTGATACATAAAACATCAAAGAAAGCTGGCTTATAAACAGCACCATGTCCTGAAAACTGAAATACTTTGGCCATATTAAATATCACAGTGGCTTGACAAGAAAACATGTGAGGCGTATTTCCTGCAAGAAGAAACAAGCATCAACCAGCATGAAGACACATAGGGCATGACGGTGCAAACAAAAACATGTTGTATGTCCTTTGCAGGGCATTGGGATTAACCCCAGTTTGATTTTCTTGGAAATTTTACATTCAGTAGTTTGCCATTGCTTTCTGAATGAGAAGTCAATGGTGAAGTTCATTGTGACTGAAGTAGGGAATGAACTCACTACCCCACCATCAACGCACCAGAAGTATAAGTGCAAGCGCACTAAACCCTGCGGCCATGTAAGGCGCAGAAGGCAGGAGAAGTGGCAAGCAATCAAGAAATGTTCCAGCAGCCATGTAAGGTGCACAAGACAGGAGAAGTGGCAAGCAATCAAGAAATGTTCCAGCAACCATGTAAGGTGCACAAGACAGGAGAAGTGGCAAGCAATCAAGAAATGTTCTGGCAACCATGTAAGGTGTACAAGGCAGGAGAAATGGCAAACAATCAAGAAATATTCCGGCAACCATGTAAGGTACACAAGGCAGGAGAAATGGCAAGCAATCAAGAAATGTTCCGGCAACCATGTAAGGTGCACAAGGCAGGAGAAATGGCAAACAATTAAGAAATGTTCCGGCAACCATGTAAGGTGCACAAGGCAGGAGAAATGGCAAGCAATCAAGAAATGTTCCAACAGCCATGATGGTGTTACATAAAAATGTGCAACAAAAAAAATCCATTCCCAGGAAGGTAACCCAGCCAACAAATGCCTGAAGAAATCGGGTGCAAATATCGCAACTCTGCTGTGAACAGGCACAATGCTATTACGTCTAAAACAACATTCCGGACGAACGCTGAAGAAGAAGAAGAAGAAGAAGAAGGAAGAAGAAAATCTGTTAATATTTCTTGACTCCACCCTGTCTGCTGTCTTTAACACAAACACATATGCATGCATATACACATGATTGCTTGTGCTCATACACATACACACAACCTCAAGAAAAACAGAAACATAAAAATAATCAAATGTTATTGAATTAATAAAAACTTGTTATATATGTGCACATATATTGCAGGCTCTGGCAGTCTCCTGCTGGCCAACACTAGTATTCTTAGGCCCATCAGGCCAACTGATTTACTCCCTAGCTGGCGAGGGTCATAGGTCATGGATTTTGGAGTTTCTTCAACTAGCAGTAGAGCACTATTCTCCTCACTTACAGCACAACATTTTGCCAGTCAGTCTTGAAAAAAATAAAACTCCAGTTTCCAGCCTAAGTTTTCCGGGAAAGGTATGTTTTTGGCCAGAAAGACAATGGCTGGTGATTGCAGATACCGGAAACCACAGAATTGTTGTTGTGGACAAGACAGGCGTGGTTCAGGTGAGCAATGACCATCACCATCAGTGATTCTGTTTTTAATTTTCTTGACTTATGATTCTGTGGCACATTTTCAATGTAATCAGAGTCAGTTTCATGGCTTATATGACATTGCAATTCAATAGCACAAAGGTTGCAGGTTAGAGGATTGACTTCATTCCATCTGGTTTTTACCATATTTGGTAACGTCTGTTTCTTTAGAATGGGGAGCAGCTTGCCGATCGCATCACACAAAGCATGAACTCCATAGCTCCAGCGATGATCCTCAGTCTCAGAAAAAAGTTAAGCTCACAGTGTGAATGATATACTCCAAAAACAAACTCATGTTTTTCAGAACTCAAGGAGGATGGCTTGACCACTTTGCCACTGAGACATCCTAAAAAACATAACAAATGTAATCTATGTCAGTTTTGACAGAACAAAAATAATTGAAATTTTAAAACACAAATGTACACAATAAGTGAAAAAAGTAAAGGACCCCTTCACACGCCTGAAGGCTCAGTGGGCTAGACCCATATTTGTACAGATCAGTCGGCACTCGAGGGGTGGTGGGGTCAATGTCATGTCGGCCACCATTACTTCCCAAGACTTTCCTGGTACCAATTTTATTCTGACTGAGTATATCGTGCTCGCCCCATATTTTTGTAAGACAAATGACCATCAAACACCCCCCCCCCCCCTATGGGGTCACTACCATGCTGGCTGCCTTTACTCTCCAGGTCATTTCTTGGTAGCCATTTTAGACTGGGTTGATCTTGAAGCCCAGGCCAGTTTTAAGAAATCTGCCTCAGCGGAGCTGGCAGGCAAGAATACTAACATTGTTTAAAAACGTCGCTTAAAAGTCGACAGAGTCAACTTCATTGCCCCGGGTTTTATCCCATATGGCTTGGTCTCTTTCTGCAGCGCGTAAAGCGTCGCACAAAGCACAAACTCCATAGCTCTAGCGACGACCCACAGGAGTCTCCGAAAAATTTCACTCGTGAACCGAAGAACGCGGACCGTAATCGAACCCACAACCTTCAGAGCCCGAGTCAAGCGGCTTGACCACTTCACCACGGAGACTCCCGCTAACATTGTTTACAATGCACAAATGCAGCAGAAGAAGAAGTAGTTTACAATGTTACAATTATTCCTTGACAGTTGACATGACAATGTGAAAAAAGCAGTTTGTTTTCTGCTACTTAAACTGTTTAAGAAAGCCTGGCAGATGCCAGATAAACATTTAGTTGTGCCAATGTGGAATATCACAGATTCACCAATTAGAAAGGGCATATTCCGAATGTGTGTTCTATGTAACACTAATTTGTTTCTGCAAACACTCAAGAGTGACCCAAATTGTCTTGTCACTCTGTCTAGAATAATAAAACAATGACTATGGACACTTGCTGATTCCTTAGAGAGCTAAAGATGTTTATATAATTATTATTGCTGAACAAAGACGAGGAGCAGCTGGTCGAGTAGCTAGAACGCCGGATTATTCTTCTGGAGACGGGTTCGAATCCTCGGTAAGGTGTGGGATTTTTTTCTGACAGGGGCAAACAAAGAATCTTAACCTGCACAGTTCGCAGTGACTGCACTAGCCATGCGGCCTTAATTCCCCAGGCTCAAAGACTCCCTCCTCCCGCCATACACCGCAAGGTACTATACTGGCAGTAAATGACATGACAGTAGCAACTGCAATTGTTCTTCCTCTAGGTCTGTGCTACTTTTGCTGTCTCTTTTCATAAATAAAGACGCATAGTATTGTTTGGTACTCATAGAAGTGAGAAGAAAGAAGTAGAGACTTGAGGACTTCTTCTCTACTTCTATGAGCGCCAAACATTGTCTAATCTCAGCCAGTCCATATGTTATGTGCTGCTGACATCCTAATATGGATGTCCGCAGATGTGAAGTTCCAGTGTAGGCCTTGCGCACTTTGCTTGTTTCTGAGCTTGAAGAGGGGAAGGAGAACTTTGAGACACAATAACTGTGGAGACTGTACTTAGGTACTGGGTCAGGAGGAAATCCCATACACCAACCTCACTCTGATAGATGCAAGCACATTTCGGGACTCAATGACCTGAATGTTGTTGCATCAGACGTGTTTTTGTTTTTGGACACTCGCTTGCTTTGAACTCAAGGGTAATTCCATACACATTAATTCTAGTAGTGCTGGACTGAATTTTGCATGTGGAATAGCTTTTACCTATTTATAGTATCTCTTGCCATCAGGTGAATCCACTCCGACTTCTGAGGTACTTGTAATTAATGTCCCTAAGTTAAGGACGATAGGTTAACATTTAAGCCCAACTGTCCGGTGTAGGTGTTGAACCCCTTACCTCGGCATCAACACACCGGATGTTTAAGAACATGTGTTCTTATCCATTCGGCCATGCTGACCTACACATAAATGTTAAAACTCACATTCTTCCAAATAATTTACAAACAACCAACCAAAAAAAAAAAAATAATTCATTCAATATTCTTTTGTTTCGTAGATAGTATTTTTGAATCATTGTTGTTTTTTAATTTAAAGTTTGTTGTAGGGAGTGGTTATTCAGGATTGAAAGATGGAGATTTCACCAAAGCCGAGTTTTCAGCACCCCAAGGAGTTGCTTGTGACAAGAGCTGCATCTATGTTGCAGACACAGGCAATCATTGCTTGCGCAGAATTGATCTAGAATTGAAGCGAGTGTTTACCTTAGTAGGAACAGGATTTCAAGGCACAGACAAAGAAGGGGGAAAGCAAAATACAGACCAAGAGATTGCTTCACCCTGGGATGTTGTCCTAGGGACATCACTTGATAAGGGTCAGTTAGTAACATTGTTTATTGAAATAAAACTTAGTATTTAATACTTAGTACATAATTTAAGAATTGAAATCACTACATTCTCACACATGCTTCATTCCCCTCTTCAAAAGCCACCAAAGAGTTTCCATGCTGATTATTTTAGCAGTAATTTGATGAAAACCTGGCCTGGCTGTTCCTCTTTGTTATGAGTATCATACAGACCCTTTTCACACTCTCTTCTGAGGCAGTCTTTCTAGATACTATTACACTGTCTGTTCAGATGCACACTATCCAATCCCAGAGAGTCCTCATCATATGACCTTTATCATAAAGTAGCTCTGTGTTCAGAGGGCCAGCAGATAGAGAGAAAAACAGAGAGAGAGAGAGAGAGTTCTGGTTGCTAGCTACAGTAACACTCCTTAAAGGAACACTACACTTAAAGCACTCTTTGACAAATTCTTCGTGAGTTATCTGACTTGCTCTAGTCTAGCACATGAAGACTGTATGTGTAATTATGCCTACATAAATCAAAATAGTAATGTACCTTTACATATCTGGGTAGAAGAAGAACAAGAGTGGCAGAGAACAGTTGACAGTGTGTGACAGCATGGTTAGTTCAAGGTGAAAGGAGAGACTTTAAAAAACATAAACCATGTCCCGAAGCATGTAATGTGATAGGAGCATCACATTTTGTAGGCCTGATTGCATAGAAGAATAAGTAGCCAGTCTTTTTCTCTGTTAGCGGACGATGAACGCAGACTTCACACCCTCACCTGATTGCACTGATGACATTATCCGCATAGCCTCCCATCACCTACACTAGCTTGGATGCCATTGACTTTAATAAATGTTCTTTTTTTAAACAAAATTTATGGTAAACATATGTTGCATGCAACTGATAGATTGAAAGAAAAAATGTTGACTCTATGTAAGAATCTGACTTTCCTTTGCAAATTAATTGTGAGTGAAATATCAGCTAAAGATAGCAACATTTACAAGATCACTTAAGTACTAAAGAAGAATAGCTTCTACAAAAGGTCATAATAGGTCACTGTCATGATCCACATAATTTTAGTGAAGGGGTGGGAAACTATCGCCACATAAGCTTTGACTGTTTTAACATGACCATTGTGTTGTCTGCTGTAACTATATAATGGGAAAAAAATTTATGAAAGTATAGAAGCAGAAGTTAAATTCTGCAATTTTAGAATAATAATATGCTTTTATAAAAGTGGGCTATTAAGGATTTTGTTTTATCTCAAGTAATACGTTGTATACTGTCCCTGATCAATTACGATCATTGGTGACATATTGGTGACTGCTAGTTCAGACATGTGTATGTAAAATGAAACAAATAAGTATGTGTAGATCCTGAGAGAGAGAGAGAGAGAGAGAGAGAGAGAGAGAGAGAGAGAGAGAGAGAGAGAGAGCAAATACAGTACAATATATATATATATATATATATATATATATATATATATATATATATATATATATATATATATCTTGTAATGAACTCCGTCCAGATGAACAGAAATCATAATGGGGAAAAGGAATAGAAAGAATGTATAATAAAATAATATTTATAATAAAGCAACATTAAGCAAATATGCAATAAGTAAACTAAACTACAACACATAATATCTGACATTTTGATCCTAGTTAAAAGTTAGTTTACAGGATGTCACAGTCAACACCAACACTTTTTGCTATTATTGTTTCTTGGCAAGTTTACGTTCAGTAGTTTGCCATTGCTTTAAACTATCGGCACCCATACCATTTCGTAAAAAACGCTAGTCAGTCTGCTGCCAAATCGTCCACAGTTGTGATTCAGACACGGGTATGCAGGATTAGGAACTGCGTCCGTAACCTCTTTGCCATAGAGCCGGCATTTTTGAATGTAGCAATCTTAAAATATTAAAACATAAAATATTTTTAATTATTTAGATCTTTCCCCACAGTTGTTTTAATCCTGAAATATTTTGATCATTTCATCATGTATTACTGTATCAAATGCTTTGGTATAATCTATAAAGAAAAATATAGGTCTTCCTGTGTCTCAGTTGATCTCTCTATTATTGTTTGGAAAGGTGTAATGTGTTGGTTTTACTTCAACAAATTTGTTTGACACTAATTTTCAGTTTTATTTCTGTTTTGTTCTTACTATAATTCTGAGTAGGTGAGTGTTGACATTGTTTGAGGCTGATTGTATGAAATTATTCACACTCAGTTGCTCCTGATCTCTGGGGAAAGCTATAAAAACACATTTCAGCAGAGTACTAGTTATATCCACAGTTGTAAATATCATTCAACAGTTTAGTTAGTATTACCATTCCAAATGCTTCTAGTACTTTAATTCCTCTATCATGATGCCAATTAGATGACAACTAGGTGTCATCTGCCACAAAGAGCCATATTGAAGAAATATCATGGATACTGAACAAAGGAAAGACCATGTAAAAGATGGAGGGATGGTATAAAAAACAGCCTTAGAGAAATGAATACCAATGTACAACGAGCATTAGAAAGAGCACATGTAACATCTTTACATCATCATCCAACACGTCACTGAGGTAAATGGATAAAGAGAAGAAGAAGAAGATCGTGATTCCTCCTGACCCAAGCATTTCCCTGTTTTCATGTGCTTGATAGCATCAGTGACTTCTTTTAATATAGGGTGGCCCTTCTAAGTTATTTCATCTGTTAATTCTGTTCTTTCTCTTTTGTATTTGTTCCATCTCTTTATATCATTTTCTTCCATTTATACTTTCCTGTTGTCTGTTTCAAACATCCTGCGTTTAATTTTATTTTCATGCCAAATTACTGATTTGTCCTTCCATATGTATTGTGTCTTCAATAGAATTAATTATGCAATGAATAATAATATATCATTAAGCATATTGTTTATGATGTGTTACATATTTACAGGTCTTCCAGTCTTATATATTGCAATGGCTGGCACTCATCAAATTTGGGTATACTTCTTAACAAACTGCACATGGTATCATGAAAGGTATGCGTCTGTTGACTTTTCTAAAATAATAACTGAAATTACTTACTAGAGGTAGTGACTGCATTTGTGTCTTTATTAGTTTGTCACAGAAACTTACTTCAAATGAACTCTGGACTTTGACATGTGGCATGATAATTTCAAAATTAGTTTTTCACTAGTCTGTCATATGCTGATGAGGTTCTGTTTTCTGAAAGAGCTAAGAAAGTGATAATGGTAAAATGAGGAACATAATTTGCTGTTCAAAGACACTCCTTCCTTCTTGTATAAAATAATGTTGTACATCTCTGTCTCTCCCTCTGTCTGTCTGGTGGGTGGGGTGGTTTTTAAACAAATGTTAAATAATAAAAGACTGGACAATATTCTCTCTTGCACCCAATGTTAGAAGTGACTGCAACAATATACAGGGTGTAGTTTTAATGACTGGAGTATTTGAAAATATTGCCGTTCCAAATTTTGTATTTACCTTTTATGTTGCGTGAACTCCACAGAGGGTGAATACAAAACTTGAAACAGCAATATTTTCAAAAACCCCACAGTCATTAAAATTAGACCCTGTACAAGTAAAGTAAACATGAAAATATTCTCCCTTGCACCCAATATTAGAAGTGACTGCAACAACAAACAAGTAAAGTAAAACAGAGGACCTATTCACATGCCTTGAGCTTGTTGGATATATGATTCATATTTTTATAGACCAGTTGGCACTCGATGAGTGATGTGGTCAGTATCTTGCCATCTGCCTTTATTTCCCAGGACGTATTTTTAAAAATTTGGCCGGATGTGGATTCAAATACACATTCACCTGGCTGGCAGGATATGACAATATATAATGAAACAAAAAAAAAGTATGTTTGGATCCTGTGGAGGAATAACAAGCACACATTCATGTATATAGCTTATATGGTGGCCTGGGATCCTTGTAATGTTTATGCTTGTTATGTATCGGTACTGCACTCTGAGCAAGCCCATAAGCACTCAGTCTCTTTCAGCAGAAGTCAAAGGGTGTGGATGCTGATTGTCCCTGTTGTGAAATGGTTTGGAACTGTTCTCATCTGCGTTCATTATGGCTAATTCCATACTCAATTCCCCACTCCAACGTCTGTAATCAGGAAGAATTTGTCCTGATTACTGTGTTGGTAAATTAATGCACTAATTGTTAAATCATCATGCCTGTTTCTATAATGCATTGTAAATATTATATTTGTTAATGAATAAATTAGGAAGAGCTCGGAAGCAACAGAGATGTGGTTTGAGATGAATGATGCTAAAATCCTACACTGCTATAGTAACTAATAGCGAGTGCCTAGAGTAGGCTAACTAAAGAAGAATATTACATTCTACTATAAGAAAGTGACAAATAATGAGATGAAAAAGAAGCATGGGAAAATATCATAATGACTAGAGATATATGTGGTAGAAGAGGCAGAAACAGACCAAGAGAAATGATGATGGAAGGCCTATGTCAGTGGTAGGGAGGAATAATAACTACAAACTTCATCCAGAACAACAGGGATCCGAGGAGATCATGAATGCCTGCACCACTGGGTGAGGCACATGATGATGATGATGTATTTATTAAATTATTTTTGAAGACTTAGTTATTGCCTTGTTAAAATGTAAGATAACTATTGAAATATTATGTAATCATTACAAACACCCACATATATTTTCATTAGGTCATATACTGCTGGAACATGCATACGTTTTGCTGGCAGTGGGCAAGAGGAGAACAGGAATAACTCATATCCAGAGAAGGCTAGTTTTGCCCAGCCATCAGGTCTTGCTTTTTCCTACAAAGATCCTAGCCACAGATTGTATGTGGCTGATAGTGAGAGTTCTTCCATACGTACAGTTTCCCTGGCTAAAGGTGCTGTTGCAGGATTGGTTGGCGGTGAACGAGATCCAAAGGTGAGTGATAACTTTATGTAACTCTAATAAAATGACATAGAAGAAATTGTTTATAGTAGCAAAGAAAATGGGATTAAAAGCAAGAGGATTGTGTTCATTGCACTCTATCCCATATCATTTGGTCCTCGTTACATAGAGCAGCCTACTGAAAGCATCGCACAGAGCATGAACTCTGTAGTTCCATGATAACCCCAAGGTGGCTTGCCCACTTCGTGAAGACCCCCTTGTTATAGTCAATCAATCATGTGCCCTCTCCACAACGAAGGTTGGCTGCAATTGATCTCCAATACTGTCTGTTTTTCACCCTGACTGTACACTCTGTTAGATTGCTGTTCATCCATCACTTTATGTTGTCTTCTCACTGTAATCATTGTCTACCTCTTTGCTCACTTGCCCTCACATTACCCCCCACTATAGTTTTTATAAGATTATTATGTCTTTAAACGTGGCCAAAATATTTCACTTGACCGTTTTATTTCTGTCATCAACTCTCTTTTCATTCCCAGTTTTTCTAGAACCATGTATTTGATTGTTTTTGTTTCCATGAAATACAACATATTTAGTATATTATTAATAGTAGCAAATTAGTCATTCTTACATCATTGTATGTTGGCTCTTTATACTTCTAATCAAGACATACATTTCTGTCTGTCATCTACTGCCTATGGTACCTTCCAGTATAGGGCAGGGGGGTATTGAGCCTGAGGAATTAAGGCCATCTGACTACTGCAGTCAACGCGAACTGTGCAGGTTAGGATTTTCTTTTTGCCCCTGACAGAAAAATTTCCACCACCTTACCGAGGATTCGAACCCAGGTCTCCTGAAGGAGAACCCGGCAGTTTTAGCCACTTGGCCAGCCGCTTCCCTAACAAATTAGTACCCGTATCAAATTATAAGCTTCCAGATTTAATGAATAAAGTTATCTTTTTATAAAATATTACCAGAGAGCTAAAAGAAGATCAGATTACATTCCCCTCTTGCAACCTGAAGAATCAGCCTTACATTTGGCACCTACAAGTTTGTGTTTATTTATTGTGTTCACTTGCTTTGAACTCAAGTGTAGTCCATACACGTGCTACTCTTCTACGTGCACTGGGCTCATTTTTGCATGTGAATTAATTTTCCCTATTAAAATTGTCCCTCGCCATCAGGCAAACCCACTCCGATTTCTGAGGTACTTGTAATTTACGTCCCCAAGTCAAGGACGAGAAGTCAACATTTTAGTCCAACTGATCGGTATAGGGGTTAAACCTGCTACCTCGGCATCAGCACACCAGAAGTTTAAGAATGAGCGCTCTCTCCATTCAGGGTACCTGAAAAAAACATTGGTAGGACTTCACAAGTAGCAGTGAAATTAAATAAAACTACACAATTCATAGATCTTAACAGCAAAGTTAAGCTGCAATTGGCCTTCAGTATACTCTGTATCCTTGCCTGTGCTAGGGAGTTCATGCACTGTGCTGAGGTTCTCCTTGTGTGATCTTTGAGAGGAAACTAAGCACTAATGGAGATATTTGTGTGCAGTGAACGTTAACCAAAAACTAAACCAAATTGTAATCATTGATTTAGTTTTCAAACTCCTTTCAGGTTTTGTCATGTAAGAAGAAGAAAGGAATATAATAGAAATGACCAGAATAGCTTTATTCTGTTTGTCTTCTCTTGCAGAACCTCTTTGCTTATGGAGATGTTGATGGGAAAGGCTTTCAGGCAAAATTGCAACATCCTTTAGGTGTCTCTTACTTGGATGGAAAATTAGTTGTTACTGATTCATACAATCACAAGGTATGCTTATGAATGCTTGTATGCAAGAGTGTCTGTTTTAAAGTCAAGCCGTGAAACGAATATCTTCTTACACACATTCTCCTGGGTTGGAGTCTGTTGGTAATTAAATGCCTAAAATTTATGGAGGAATCATTGCCATCCTAATCCCAGCCAGTCAGTATGTTCTGTGTAGATGTGGCATTCCAGTACTGGCCTTGCACACCTCGCTGGTTTCTTAGTGTGGAGGAGGGAGGAGAGCTCTTCAACACAGTTCTAGTGGAGAAGCCAGTTTTAGACGCATGGATGAAGTTTCTTCAGAGAGCTCTGGGGGTCATTGCTGGAGTTTGTGCTTTGTGTGTTGCTATTGGCAGGTGGATTGCCATTCTGTGGAGAGAAATCGAGTCAAATGAGGTAAAACTCAGTGCAATGAAGAAGATTCTTTTACCTGTAACCGTTTTTTAAGGTGTCGGACATAACGTTGTTTTGGGGCAAATACAGAAATTCAGATATCTAGGCACATGGATAACATCAGATGGAAGATGCATCACTGAGATAAAGAACAGAATAGGACAAGCAAAAACTGCATTCTATCAAATGAAGAATGTTTTGTGCAATAAGTCCTTGTCCTTGAATGTTAGAAAAAGTGTTCTTGCATGTTACACAGAACCAGTTTTAACATACGGCTGTGAATCCTGGACAATTAGTAAAGAGGCGAAAAAATCTCTGGAAACATTGGAGGCATGGTTTTATAGAAGAATGCTGAATATTCATTGGACAGCTAAAATGAGGAATCTGAACATTTTGAGGGAAGCTAAGTCGCAAAGACATCAGAAAGATGTCACAAAACATATCACAAACATTAGAAAGAAGCAGTCATGTTTTGGCTACATTATGAGAAGACAAAAACTGGAATATGTTGTGACAACTTTAAAGATTTGTGGAAAGAGAGATAGAGGAAGACAGACAGCATGAGAAAATTCTTGATAATCTTGTGTCATGGCATGGAATTGAGTCAACATATTAATTGATCCATGCCGTCGGAGATCACAATTTGTGGAGGTGCATGATCGCCCATGCCAGCTGGCAAGGCACTGGATGATAATACATACATACACACACGCTCACACACATTCGCATACAATGGAAAAAGTAAAACTGACGGTTTAGATGAAGTTGAAGTGGTACATTTCTTCTGACAATTGATATGGTCCATGCATATACTTTAGCAATGTAATGAGAAGATAGGGAGTCTCCGTGGCGAAGTGGTCAAACCGTCTGCCTCAAATTCTGAAGGTTGTGGGTTCAATTCCAGGCCACGTCTTTCAGTTCACGGGTGCATTTTCTCGGAGACTCCTGGGGTTTGTTGCTGGAGCTACAGAGTTCGTGCAACGCGTTCAGCGCTGCGGAAAGAGATCAAGCTGTATGGTATAAAACCTGGTGCAATGAAGTTGACCTTGTTGACTTTTAAGTGGCTTTTAATGAGAAGAGAGGCATTGGAGAACATTGTGACAACTGGAAAGATCAGTTGTAGAAGAGACAGAGGCAGTTTGTGAGAAATGATGCATGATGGTCTAAGATGGTGGCATGGGGGGATTGTCAACAGTGGAATTGATCCAGAACACCAAAAATCAAGATGTGTGGAGAGACTGAGTGTCACTTGGCAGGGAACATGATGATGATAGTGATGTACTTTATATCCTAAATGTAACTGCTGTTGAGATACTAAATATGTTTTGTATACTACATGCAATAGCCAATGTTTTTGTGTAACAATGTACTGTGGACTATTTTTTAAGCCTATATTAAGTATCAAGTTGTCATGTTTGCCCATCATTGCTATTGGTAAAGAGGATCATTTTGTTATCTGTCAGTCCTAGGCTGCGTGTTGATTCCTATTCCAGCAGTACTTCATTTGTGTCACTGATTGTTATCATATTTCAAAGGTACGTTACTTAGCCCTCTCATTCCTGCTGCATTTGACCTTCAGATACTCTTTACTGGAATTTTTTATGGGAAACCCTCAAATGCTGGATCCCAGGTCAATTACAAATTTGTAAATCGCATCCAGATGTGCATCAAACCCATGACCATAGGTTAGCCTGGCTGAATGAATAAGAATGGGTGTTCCTAAACATCCAGTGTGCTGATGCTGAGGTAAGGGGTTCAACCCCTACACCGGACAGTTGGACTAAAATGTTGACTTCTCATCCTTGACTTGGGAAGGTAGATTACAAGTATCTCTGAAGTCAGAGTGGGTTCGCCTGATCGCAAGAGACACTGTTAATATGGAAAGCTAATCCACGTGCAAAATTCAGTCCAGCATTACTAGAAGTGGTGTGTATGGACTACGCTTGAGTTCAAAGTGAGTGCAAAAAAAGCCATGGCCACTGGACCGTCAGACGAGCATCTAGCCGCAGCTTCCAACTGATGTTTTTGAAGAAAGCATATCAGCTGTCTCCTATAAATTTGTAGCATAGTTTCCAATATGACTGACTGACTGTGTTCGTGAAATTGTTTGTACAGATTAAACTGATTGACCTGGAAACACTGATGTGTACAACAGTTGCTGGCACAGGCCATCAAGGTTCAACACTTGACAAATCGGATATAACTAAATGTGAGTTCAATGAACCAGGAGGCGTTGCTGTAGACGAACACGAACAGATGATTTATGTTGCAGATACCAACAACCATGCCATCAAAGTCATCAGTCTGGCTAAGAAGACAATTTATCAGGTATGTGTGTATTTATCAGGTATGCGTGTATTTATCAGGTATGTGTGTATTTATCAGGTATGTGTGTGAGGAGGTGTATATTTAGTATCTGCTTCTATTTCTGTATGTGTGTGAAGAGTTGTATGTTTAGTACTTACTTCTATATGTGTGTGAGTGTGTGAAGAATTGTATGTTTGCATCTATTATGAGTATGTGAAGAGTTGTGTGTCTAGTACTTCTACTTTTATGTGAGTGGGAAGAGGTCGCTTAAAAAAGTTGATTAAAAGTCGACAGGGTCGACTTCATTGCACCGGGTTTTATCCCATATGGCTCGGTCTCTTTCCGCAGCACAGAAAGTGTCGCACAAAGCACGAACTCCGTAGCTTTTAGCGACGACCCACAGGAATCTCCGAAACATTTAACTCGTAAACCGAAGGACGCGGCCTGGAATCGAACCCACAACCTTCGGATATGTGTTTAGAATATTTAAAAAAAATATATTTGGAGTAGGAATATTGTTTCCAATGTGAGATATATGGCATTTTCTTCTGTTGTCATCAAGTTCTTGTGTACTTGCAGCTCCCAGCTGTTTTTCCCAGTGGCAAGGAACTAAATCATAACCAAGAAAAGGATAATTCTTCTCCACAGGTAACAAATTAACTCTTCCTTTGCCACATTGTTAATATTTAATTTTTTTCCAGTGCAAGTATTTGTTACTACGCAGTTATAAACCTTTGCGTCTAAATGGTTTAAAATGTTAAAGCAGTTAACATGAGTTACAGATACAATTGATGTGGAGTGGGGTTGGTTGTGAACCATCTGGATGACTATGAATTTTAATACTTAAGTCTGATCCATTGGCATTCATGTTTGAGCCCTGAGAAAGGCACACATCTATTAGAGTAAGGTTGGTGTAGAGACTTTTCTTCTTACCGAGTAGCAAAGTGTAATTTTCATGGGAACTGTGTTGCTGAGCTCTCCTTCCCCTAAACCATGCTGAGTTTGCAAGACTGGTAATGGAACTTCACAATCTCGGAGAGGCATATTGGGATGTAACTAGGTGTTGATTCATTGATTCAGCACAGCACAGCACAGCACAGACAAACTGGCTGGGATCAGATCTACTCTCGTAGTGTTTTCTCCATGGTTTTTTTTTCCCCACTCGCTGGCTTTGAACTCAAACATAGTTCATACACACTACTTCTAATAGCACTGGACTGAATTTTGTGTGTGGATTAGCTTTCCCTATTACCAGTGTCCCTGACATCAGATGAACCCACTCCGACTTCAGGGGTACTTGTAATTTACGTCCCCAATTCAAGGAAGAGAAGTCAAAATTTTAGTCCAACTGTCTGGTATAAGGGTTGAACCTCTTACTTCGGCATCAGCACACCGGATGTTTAACATTGTATGTTCTTATCCATTCGGCCGTGCTGACCTTCATGGCTTTTAGGTATGTCATTGTCATCAGCCCCTGGGCATCGGTTGGTGTTTGTTGACAGATGAATCATGACCGGGTTACATTCTAATGTCTCTCTCCGCAAATATGGAGTTTCAGAACTGGTGTTGCATTCACCGCTGGTTTCTGAGCTTGGAGAGGGGAAGGATTACTCTGCTGCACATTTCCCATGGAGATGGTCGGGAGGAGTCTTTCCACCAATCTCACTCTGATAGGTGCAAGCCCATTTCAGGGGTCAGACAACCTGAACACCACCAGTGCATCAGACACATTGAATTTTGCCTGTTTCTGTTAGCTGAGGTAGTGTAGTGGTTACGTACTTATTTGCTAACACAGCAGTTCAGAGTTCTTCTTCTTCTTCTTCTTCTGCGTTCATCCGGATTTTTTTCCCGGATGTGACTGCGTTGTGCCTGTTTACAGCAGAGCTGCGTTCTTGCGCCGTTAGGCCGACACATCTGACTTCTGCGGGCATTTGTTGACCGGGTTAACCTTCCCAGGTTCAGAGTTCAATTCCTAATGGAGGCAGGATTGTATTGTTCAATCTGCATAGCTCTAGGGTGCAATTCGCCTACTATAACGACTACAGGATAATTTTCTGGGAAGTAAAAGCAGCAAGAAAGAGAACTAGTCAGTCCATATTATGTGCCTAGACTTAGTATATGTTGTTATATTTTTAGTAATATATGCCCTGAACTTACTTATATCTTTATCTTTTTTAATTGATCATCATCATCATGTAGTAACTCCTTTTGCAGATCATTACTCTATTCTTTCCACTGGAAAGGCTCTCTGTCGTTTGCCCATTTCCCTGCCTCATACCATGGAATTCTTGTGCCCGCCTTCATGTTGGTCAGCCCTGCCTTGTCATTCAGAAACTGTGTCTTCCATTATTGTTCTTTCAAAACCACTTTAACATTTGGCATGGCCAAAGTACTTACATTTTTGAGACATATTATTGTTATCAGTTGTTATTTTCTATTATGTGAAAATTACTAGCACATGTGTTTCTAATGGACTTCTGAACTCTCTAAGTTAGTAGTGTTCTTTTCCACCAGGAAGTGTAATTATTAATGGAACAGATGCAAAACATGAATCTCTGGTAATGGTTTTAACAAACAAAATTTCTTTACATGCATCTCTAGTAATGGTTTTAACAAACATTAACTATATTTACATGTATCTCTGGTAATGGTTTTAACCAACATTAACTTTATTTACATACCTCACCCATGTGCTACCAGTGCCCCAAAAGAATAATGACACTGAAACCTACCATGCATGTTGTAAGAGGCGACAGGAGAGTTCTTGGGGACTGATTACCTCATCTCATAGAAACCTTTTGCTGCAAAATGCAACCAATAATGAACAGGTCTGGAAATCAGCATGGTCGATAAATTACATGTACCTCAGAAGTCAGAATGGGTTCGCCTGATGGCAAGGGACACTGGTAACACGAAAAAATAAATCCATTGCACTAGAATGGACTACTCTTGAGTTCAAAGTGAGCGAATGCAGAAAAAAAAAATAATAATAAACTTAACATGTTTACAAAGGGCTTGACGTGAGTTGAGGTCCAATACTTCTATGGGAAATGCAAAACAACAAAAGGAGAAGAAAAATATATTCACTCACATGCTTATATTTTCATTTGCAGTTAACAGAACTTGAAAAATTAACAAGGAATGAAATGCTACCTCTGCCTGATATAACATTGCCAGCAACAAGTCACACAGTAGCACTCACAGTGCCTTTGAATTTGCCTGATGGGGGACACGTCAATACAGATGCTCCAAACAGCTGGAAACTTTGCAGCTTGGGTGAGATGCCCTCTTAAAACATATTTTAGTTGAAAACAATGTGTTCCAGTAGTGAATTGAACTAATGAAGACACAAACAGTAAGTTGCACAATTTAAACATACAACAACGAGAAAACAGTTTTCACAGTGTCACAGTAAAGGCAAGAGCTGGAACAGCATGTAGTAAAGAAATTCCACAAGCTTGAAGTTTGGAAGAGTACACAGAAACAAAAATCATTGTGCTAACAGAAACAAATAAATTGTGACAAAACAAAAGACAAAAATGGTAAAACATGTATATTTACTACCTGCATTTTTAGCTAGGACTCCTGCCACTAGACTTCTGACTGAAGTCAGGCAAAAATAGATTGTAATATCTTGCCAGAAGGCTTCCCTGGTAGACTACTCTGCTTGTGTCTAAGTTTGATTGGCATTGTCCGGTATTTAAATATTGTTTTTGTCACTAACGTCAATTCCATCTTCTTTCTTCCTCTTTTCACTTTGGATGGTTACCTGGACGCCTCATGTCCAGTATTTTTTAACTCTTCTCTCACTCTCCTCCCTCACTTTCACTGTGGACTAAAATTTACCTGTCAATCATCTTTTGACCGGCCTACACTATGCATATGAAACATGCTTTGGCCACTGCTTGGAGATGCGATCGATGTTACTTTATAATTTCCAATCTGCTGTTTATACCTTCGCCTTCCCTGTTTGCCGGCATTTGAACTTTTCATCTACGTTTAGCAAATATGTGTCAGGGCAGGTGGTATCCTCCAATCGCCGTTTCTAAGTTCACACATTTGTCCAGCTGAAAGTCTCCCCTCAGTCTGGATATCCGCTGCAACATGTTAACTGGTGGGTAAGTTACAGCATCTTATGAAGCCAGAATGTTACATCTCTACTTCACTGCTTTAGGGTAGTCATAAATGAGATTTTACAACCTTTGTAGAAACCAGACTGTTTGCATTATGTGATGGTGGTTCTACTTGTGCAATTTTGCACCATAGAATTATAAATGCTGAGCAGTGCGGTGAAGTTTTCTTTTTTTTTATCTTATTCTTCTTGGATGTAATTAATTTCTTGGGGAATGAGAGATTAATTCTAATATTGCCAAGGTGTTCCATCACAAATACCCAGAAAAACCTACTACTGTTGTCTTTAATAATTATAAAAACAGACAGGTAAAGACGACTAAATTATCATAATTAGCTATCAGAGTTTAGTCCTCCTAACCAGTTCCAGCTGAACAGCATGTTGTGTCAATACTTGCCATGGTAGCCTAATGGATAGTGCACTTTTTTACATTGACAAAGTCTGGATTTAATCCCTAGTTAAGAAGGGATATGTTTCCCAATCACACACACCTATGGGATCAATCCAGTCTGTTAAATGAGAACAAGATATTTTTCTGGGAAGGACAAGTGATGAGGATGGGAGCTCATCGCTACAGCTGGTGTCTCCTTGGTGAAGTGGTCACACTGCCTGCTTAGTACCCTGAAAGTTGTGGGTTCATTCTAAGATGGCATGGTTCAGACCACAAGTCCAGTTTTTCCAAAGAACTCTGGGGGACCATCAGATGAGCTATGGAGTTTGTCCTCTGTGCGATGCTCTTGGCAGACAGCTTATCATTCTGCAGAGAGAGGCCGGGGTGGATGGGATCAAACCTGGTGCAATGAATCCAAGCCTTTCACCTTTAACTGTTTAACCTTTAGCTCATCATTACATATGGTAATGCTAAACCCTAGTTATCCATAGTATCATTTCACATCCACATGGCCATATCAACAATGGAGTTACTTTGATCTTTCTAAATGTGTTGATATATTTATTTATTTATTTCATATATAAAAATTACTGAATTATTTTAACATGTTTTTTTCAAAACCTGAATTCACATTTGTTTATAGATGAGTCAAGTAAACATTTGCCAGATCAGAAGGGGAAGCTTAATTCTATTGCCAGTGAGGGATTGTCTAAGGGACATGCTTCAGTAACCTTCAGTTTACCACAGGGTACACCACCAGGTGTGTACACCATCAAAATCACTGTCCAGGTGTTTGTCTGCCTAGATGATGAGGATGTCTGCTTGCCACCAAGTTTGACACATTTCAAACAAGTTCTTAAATTAACATAGGCAGAGTAATTATTGTTAAAGTCATGTGGCGCTAGGATATACTCAGATCTGCATTTGTTTTTAGTTTGTTTTAACTTGTGTTTATTACTGAATGAGAAATTACTCACATACAGTTCAATGTCAATAATCATTCTAGTAACCTTTATGAAATTAGAATTTTAGTATTTGCATCAATAATTGCTTTCAACAGGCTGAAATCATTATTAACATCTAGAGAGATTTATAACACATTAAAAATGTGAATTGTCAAATGTTCAATCAATCAATCATGTGCCATGCCGGAAAGCGTGGGCGGTCATGACTCGCCATTTCACTCGATCACCAGTGTCGTGGATCAGCTCAGTGTTCCTGTCTCGTCCATGCCATGTGGCCAAGCCATCCTTCCTCTCGGTCTGCCTCTTGGTCTGTTTCCTTCGATCTTGCCAGTTGTCACCAAGTTCTCCAATCCATTTCTTCTCATAACATGTCCAAAAAATTTTGACTGTCTACGTCTAATTTCTCTAATCAGTTTACGATGTTCATTTGTCTCCTGTAGTACTTGGTCATAGGTTTTTCTGTCTGTCCATGGTATTCTTTGCATTTTCCTCAGAAACCACATGTTACGTTTATTTAATACTGTTGTATGGCATAGAAGCCTGGACATTGAACAAACAACTAGAAAGTTGAATAGAGGCCCTGGAGATATGGGTATACAGACCAGTATGTTGTATTTCATGGAAACAAAAAACAATCATACACAGAGGTTCTAGAAAACCTGAGAATGAAAAGAGAGTTGATGAAAGAAATAAAAAAAAAGGCAAGTGAAATATTTTGTCCACGTTAAAAGACATAACACTTTTGTAAAAACCATACTGGAGGGCAAGGTTGTGGGCAATCGAGCAAGAGGTAGACAACAATACAAGTGGGAAGATAACATCAAGAGATGGGCGAACATCAGCCTGACAGAATGTGCACTCAAGGCGAAAAACAGGCAGTGTTGAAGATTCATTGCAGCCAACCTTCATTGTGGAGATGGCACCTGATTGATTGATTGATCAATAATTAATTTATTTTGATTTTGCTATTTGTCCTTGTCTTCCATGTAAGGGAGCAAGGGTGGCATAGAGGGTGGTAAACTTGCTAACCAACAGAGTGATCTGGGGACCCTAGAGAGGTTAAGGCTCTCACTAAAGATAACTCATCATCATCATCATCATCATGTGCCCTGCCAGCTGGTGTAAGTGTTCATGTCTGTTCTCAAATTTCAGTCTTGGAGTTCTGTGTCAACTCTGCTGATGATATTCCTCCATCCCATCATCTCAGTCCATCCAACATAATGCCTATTACTGATATTTCCAGTCATCACGGGTTTTCCAATGCATCTCTACTCATTATATGACCATTGCTGTTTGGTTCTTATAGTTAATGACAACTGTAATGATGAAAATGCCGTTGTATACACAGGCAGGTTTGTTGTTGTTCATCAGAAGTGTACGTGAGCCTTCTTGGTACACTCACATGGCTGAATCATTAAAGAGGCTACTAGTGCATTTGTTACAATCACAAGCTATATGACTGTAGAAATGTTGGTGGTAACAATGGCACTGCTTTGGCTTGAGTTGCAAAACTCCATCCATGCTAGTATACTAAGTGATTCATTCAGAATGTTCTTTAAAAGTGATATAGATTTCATACACAGATATTTCATTCCCTGCACTGGTCCACAATTCATAGGAGTACATACATCTTTGTACAAGACCTTGCAGGTGTCATGTGCCATGACGGCTCGCGCCACCAAAAGGAAAAAAGGGGTTTTCCCAGATGGACACTAAAGTGGACAAACAAAAGGAGAAACCAATGGGAACGTAAAAACGTCATAGGAGAACAACGGGAGACGCTCTGGGACCACGACACCAAGGCGCTTGTGTTTTTCTGAGAGCTACGTATGGAATAAGATCTGGACGAAGCAATGGTTGCGAAGATTCAGCAAGTGAACAGCGAAAGGAGAGGAATGATCTGTTGATGAGAATTCATGCAATGAAAAGGACCGGGCCAAGATCAACCTAGACTATTTTTCGGGAAAAGGACGACTCAATGATGAATTGGAAAAGACTGAACGTCAAGGTTAACAGAGTGGAATCGGGAGCTGATTCTAAGATGGATAAATAAACGCGACAGTTTATATCTTTAGATTAGTTGATCCCATGTGATTCTGCAGTGCATTAATAAATGCCTAAACTGTTAGCATGACTGCCGTCAGTTCTTTTGTGTCAAATTCCATATTTGAGGTGAGACTTTTCTATTGTTAATTTTTATTAACGAGCGTTGCTTTTGCTATGGATCATCCCTGTTAATCTTATAAGGGGAGACATTGCATCAAGGAATCATGGGCAGTGAGTAAGCTCATTGTTAACACTGAACAAGCATGGTTAGTCGTTGTCTTCATCATTTAGCAGGTCTTCTGCAGAATGTTGCTCTCATCATGGCCTGCTGAAAAGATTTTTGATTGTTTACTAGTTGCCCTGCGTCTTGCATTGTGTGTCCTTCCTAAGATGTCTTCAGTGTCCTGTGTCCATCTTTACGCTGGTCAATTTCTGAGTCTTCTTCCAGGAACCATGGCTTCCATTACTGTTTATTCAAAATGACTGATGTTTAATTTGACCAGAGTATTTGTTTTTGAGACTTGATGCTGTTTATAAACCATCTTTATTCACTGCTCAAACCGTTTCAAATGTTAGTATTTTTTTTCTTCTTGGCCATGCCTGGGAGTCTCCTTGGTGAAGTGGTGAAGCCATCTGACTCGAGCTCCGAAGCTTGTGAGTTCGATCAGGGCCGCGTCCTTCGGTTCACGAGTGAATTTTTTTCGGAGATTCCTGGGGGTCGTCATTAGAGCTGCGGAGTTCGTGTTTTGTGCGACACTTTCCACGCTGCGGAAAGAGACTGAGTCATATGGGATAAAAACTTGGTGCTATGAAGTCGACTTTTAAGTGACTTTAAGGTTCTTCTTGGTCATGGTGTTCTAATAATTTTCTTAACATTTATGTTGAAAAGCCCAGGTTGCTGTACACTGATGAATTTATTATTAAAGAGATTTGAGGAACTATGAACAAACACCCTTGTGGTGTTGTGAGGACAATTCACACTGAACTGAACTGAATGTTTCAGTTTCATTCAATTTATTAAAATAAAGCAATGACAAACTATGGAGCATACAGTTGCCTAGGAAAGCAACCTGGGCTTGATCACAACGTCTTGCAATGGAACAGTATTTTAATAAGTTGGGTGTGTTTTAAAGTATACTTTATATTGACTTCAAGAAATACACTGCTGTGAGATTTGATTTTAAAGCATCATAAGATGATATTAATTTTATCAAAATTAAAGATTTTACTATTGTTTATCTAATACATACTGCATTTTATTTATTTCTGATTCATTCATTTACATATTGTAAAATAGTAAATTTTCCTATTAGAATTCAGTTATTTCCTAGCCTACCATCATTCATAATGTTGCCAATTCCTGGGAAATATATAATCAGGATCATTCTGGAAAGATTAAGTGATGCCATTGACAAACAACTAAAGAATGAACAGTCGGGCTTCAGACAAAAGAGACCGTGCACTGATTGGTAACCTCATTATGCATGAAAGTGCAGCAAAAGAATTACAATTGAGTATGAAATCGAGAATCATAACTGCACTCAGACATTCCCACACATGCTCCGTCCCTTCTTTAGTAGCCATCAAGAGTTCCCATGCTGATGGTACCAGTGGCAGCCTGATTGAACGTCCACTTGCGCTTTCCCCAACATGTGGAGTATCGTCCAGACTCCCTGCTCACTCCTCGCCGAACCTTTTGCTGCACTTTCCACTGGATCTCAGAGAGCCTTCACCACATCAGCCTTTTCATAATATAACTGGCCACCCAAAGGAGCAGCAGCAGCCAGCATACCAGCCTGTTCATCTCCTCACACACCCTCATGCCCTTGGCAGACAACCTACCAGCCTGTTCATCTCCTCACACACCCACATGCCCTGGGCAGACAGTCTACCAGCCTGTTCATCCCCTCACACACTCACATGCCCTGTGCAGACAGTCTACCAGCCTGTTCATCCCTTCACACACTCACATGCCCTGAGCAGTCTACCAGCCTGTTCATCTCCTCACAAACTCGCATGCCCTTGGCAGACAGCCTACCAGCCTGTTCATCTCCTCACACACCCACATGCCCTGTGCAGACAGTCTACCAGCCTGTTCATCCCTTCACACACTCACATGCCCTGAGCTGTCTACCAGCCTGTTCATCTCCTCACAAACTCGCATGCCCTGTGCAGACAGTCTACCAGCCTGTTCATCCCTTCACACACTCACATGCCCTGGGCAGACAGTCTACCAGCTTGTTCATCCCCTCCCACTCACATGCCCTGTTGCCCTGTGCAGACAGTCTACCAGCCTGTTCATCCCTTCACACACTCACATGCCTGGGCAGACAGCCTATCAGCATGTTCATCTCCTGACACACCCACATGCCCTGGGCAGACAGCCTACCAGCCTGTTCATCTCCTCACAAACCCACATGCCCTGGGCAGTCTACCAGCCTGCTCATCTTCTCACACAGCCACATGCCCTGGGCAGACAGTCTACCAGCCTGTTCATCTCCTCACATGCATGCCATGGGTAGACGGCCTACCATCCTGATCATCCCTTCACACACCCACATGCCCTGGGCAGACAGCCTACAAGCCTGTTCATCCCCTCACATGCATGCCCTGGGCAGACAGTCTACCAGCCTGCTCATCTCCTCACACACCCACATGCCCTGGGCAGACAGCCTACCAGCCTGTTCATCCATGCCTCAATGTCGATCCATCTCAGCTGTGCCGTAATATAAGATATTTTAAATCTACAAGAAGGTATTTAATCTTGGCTCGTCACCACGAACGAACAAAGACAATGAAACTTGATAATGAAACAATGACGTGGCTCCAGTGAAGAGTTAATACCTTTTTATTTGGTGCCGTAGCATCAGTTCATATAATTCAGTGTCCTATAGAGTACCCTTGCCGCAGGAATAACATCTATTTTAAATATCCAGAATTAATATGGGTAATGCCTACAACCTTCACCTCAGCGCCCAGCCTATTTCCATTCCACTGCTTTTTCGATCCTTGCCGTTACATTCATGATAGATTCATCTCGTTTTTCTCCAGGTCCACTGTTCTTAGATCCATAGTTTCTTCTCAACAAATGCCTCCTCTTGTTATCCACTTGAGATAGAGTACACTTGCATCCAAATATATAATCGCCACACGAATTTGGATCCACAAAAGAAAAACACGTCCAGTCTTGAAAATGGCACCACAGCGTATGTTTCGTTGTTGTCGTGTGACGTATCTCATCTCCCTTAGTTTCCTTGTGCATTATACACTTTGGTGCATGCTTAGGAAAAATCCCTTTAATCTCTCTCTGCATACTGTGTTTCAGTAATAGCTATCTGGCAATCCACTCACATGCATGCCCTGGGCAGACAGTCTACCAGCCTGTTCTCCTCACAAACTTGCATGCCCTTGGCAGACAGCCTACCAGCCTGTTAATCCCTTCACACACTTACATGCCCTGGGCAGACAGTCTATCAGCCTGTTCATCCCCTAACATGCATGCCTGGGCAGACAGTCTACCAGCCTGCTCATCTCTGCACACACCCACATGCCTTGGGCAGACAGTCTATCAGCCTGTTCATCCCCTAACATGCATGCCTGGGCAGACAGTCTACCAGCCTGCTCATCTCCGCACACACCCACATGCCCTGGGCAGACAGTCTACCAGCCTGCTCATCTCCGCACACACCCACATGCCTTGGGCAGACAGTCTACCAGCCTGTTCATCTCCTCACACACCTGCTTGCCCTGTGCAGACAGTCTACCAGTCTGTTCATCTCCTCACACACCACACACCCGCATGCCCTTAGCAGACCGTCTACCAGCCTGTTCATCTCCTCACACACACGCATGCCCTGTGCAGACAGTCTACCAGCCTGTTCATCTCCTCACACACACGCATGCCCTGTGCAGACAGTCTACCAGCCTGTTCATCTCCTCACACACACGCATGCCCTGTGCAGACAGTCTACCAGCCTGTTCATCTCCTCACACACACGCATGCCCTGTGCAGACAGTCTACCAGCCTGTTCATCTCCTCACACACACGCATGCCCTGTGCAGACAGTCTACCAGCCTGTTCATCTCCTCACACACACGCATGCGCTGTGCAGACAGTCTACCAGCCTGTTCATCTCCTCACACACCTGCATGCCCTGTGCAGAAGTCTACCAGCCTGTTCATCTCCTCACACACACGCATGCCCTGTGCAGACAGCCTACCAGCCTGTTCATCTCCTCACACACCTGCTTGCCCTGTGCAGACAGTCTACCAGTCTGTTCATCTCCTCACACACCACACACCCGCATGCCCTTAGCAGACCGTCTACCAGCCTGTTCATCTCCTCACACACACGCATGCCCTGTGCAGACAGTCTACCAGCCTGTTCATCTCCTCACACACACGCATGCCCTGTGCAGACAGTCTACCAGCCTGTTCATCTCCTCACACACACGCATGCCCTGTGCAGACAGTCTACCAGCCTGTTCATCTCCTCACACACACGCATGCCCTGTGCAGACAGTCTACCAGCCTGTTCATCTCCTCACACACACGCATGCCCTGTGCAGACAGTCTACCAGCCTGTTCATCTCCTCACACACACGCATGCCCTGTGCAGACAGTCTACCAGCCTGTTCATCTCCTCACACACACGCATGCGCTGTGCAGACAGTCTACCAGCCTGTTCATCTCCTCACACACCTGCATGCCCTGTGCAGAAGTCTACCAGCCTTTTCATCTCCTCACACACACGCATGCCCTGTGCAGACAGCCTACCAGCCTGTTCATCTCCTCACACACCTGCTTGCCCTGTGCAGACAGCCTACCAGCCTGTTCATCTCCTCACACACCTGCTTGCCCTGTGCAGACAGTCTACCAGTCTGTTCATCTCCTCACACACCACACACCCGCATGCCCTTAGCAGACCGTCTACCAGCCTGTTCATCTCCTCACACACACGCATGCCCTGTGCAGACAGTCTACCAGCCTGTTCATCTCCTCACACACACGCATGCCCTGTGCAGACAGTCTACCAGCCTGTTCATCTCCTCACACACACGCATGCGCTGTGCAGACAGTCTACCAGCCTGTTCATCTCACACACTCGCATGCCCTGTGCAGACAGCCTACCAGCCTGTTCATCTCACACACCACACACCTGCATGCCCTGTGCAGAAGTCTACCAGCCTTTTCATCTCTTCACACACCCGCATGCCCTGTGTAGACAGTCTACCAGCCTTTTCATCTCTTCACACACCCGCATGCCCTGTGTAGACAGTCTACCAGCCTGTTCATCTCACACACTCGCATGCCCTAGGCAGCCAACCTACCAGCCTGTTAGTCTCCTCACATTTTTGCATGGCCTAGGCATAAAATCCATGATATGTTCTTGACCTTCGTCTTTCTCGAGCAATGCAAGCCACTCCACGCGGAATATATCAATTTCTGTTTTGCATAACATGCTTTGCAAGTCTGTCACAATCATAACATGACATTTTGCACAACTCTCCACCCACCAGAAGACCATTGTTTATCCTCCATCTTCATTCTCATGCTGGAAGTCGTTATATCATATGTCAGGCTCTCCTTTTTTACACTGCGTCGCTTAACCTTTCCAATGAACCCTCATCCATTCTGCTTACCTTGCACCACAGAACCAATTGTATATATTATTATGCAGCTTGGGTATGAGTTATCACTTATCAAGCGATGTTCGTCCATCATGAATGACGAGGACCATTAATTCATTCCATCTTTTTGATGAAGAACGAATGACTTGTGCTTTAGTTTGCATTATAGCGAGGTAGTGGTCGCGCAACTTCATCGACCTCGCTCTCTCATCTGCGTCCATCTGGTTCCAGTGGCGAGCATGGCAAGACGACTGGAGATGGACACAGATGCAGTGGACATTAGGCTGCCACAGGCCAGTTATCCCTGTATATATTGGCTCTCAAAAACAGATGGTAGCCTAGAGCCTCGTGCAAATGGCCCTTCCGTCAATTCCTTTAACTTTCAGTTTTAAGACAAGACTATTGCATGAACCCCCCCCCCCCCCCCCCCACTCCTCCTCCTCTCTCTCTCTCTCCCTCTCTCTCTCTCTCTCTCTCTCTCTCTCTCTCTCTCCCTCTCTCTTTCTCTCTCTCTCTCCCTCTCTCTCTCTCTCTCTGTCATACTGTCAACACACTTGTTGCAACATGACTATCACTCTATATAAGGCAACCTTGTTTGTTGACACCATGGCCCATTTCCTTTCTTGCACTATCTTACCAATTGCATAAGGATGTCTAAACATACTTTCAGCCTGTATCACCCAAGAACTTCTTCCTCTTCTGCCCTTTAATCTTCACTGGAGCATAGATCCTCAACCAAACCGCACCAAGCCGTCCTATCTGTGGCTATCTCCTGCATCTTCCTCTATATCCTTCCAACATTATTCACCTCTGTCTCTAATTCTCTTCTTCATGTCTTTTCAGGTCTCCGCTATTTCGGTTATTCTGTGGGTTCCAGACAAGACAGTGCTTAATTATATTGTCCTCAGATTTTCTCAGTGTCCTGTCCAGCGTCAACATCTTTTACCCACTTATTGTTTCACTGGAATTCAGTTAGTTCTCTCCATGAGCTTTACATTGGTGGTACTGTCATATCAGTTTATTCCCACTATTTTGTGCAGGCAGCAGTTGGTTAATGTTTTTGGTAGTAATTCTTTTAGTTGTTCTCCATGTTTCTGACCCATACAGTAGGACCAATTTAACATTGGAGTAAAACATTCGAAGTTTTGTGCTGAGTTTAACTTCCTTTGACTTCCACAAATTCCCTAGTGCATGAAAGCTCCTCTTGCCCTGTGCATTTTAATTTTAGTATCTCTCTCTGTTACCCTATTTTTGTCTACATTGCTTACCAAATAGGTATATGATTCCGTCTCTTGAAGTGAGGCTTCATAAAGGGAGATCGGGTTGTTATTTTCTTGGTTTTATCTTATCTTTGTATTTTCCCTATGGATTGTTAGACCTAATTGTTGTTACCTCCTATCATGTGTGTTTAGTTTGAAGTGAGGTTTCACTAAGGAGATCGGGTTGTTATTTTCTTGGTTTTATCTCATCTTTGTATTTTCCTTATGAATTATTAGACCTAATTGTTGTTACCTCCCATCAAGTGTGTTTAGTTTGAAGTGAGGTTTCACAAAGGGAGATCGGGTTGTTATTTGCTTGGTTCTATACTTTTATCTCATCTTTGCATTTTCCCTATGAATTATGATACCTAATTGTGACAGTTCTAACCGCGTCGATAACTTATGGGGTATGTGAGCCGGTCGCTCAGATAGCAATGGCGAACTATTGAGCGTAATCTTGCCAAGAAATCAACAATCAGCTGAAAGATGCTGATGTTGACAGCGATGTCCTGTAAAGGATATGCACACACAAAAAAATGTTATGGCCAGCAGGAGCCACGGAAGTGGAAATCCAGCAACTAATTCAGGATAATGCTCGCTCAGGTGATGTGATTATCTACACAGATGGTTCGGTGTCGAGAGGTAGGAGAAGTGCCTGGGGGTTCATAGCAAAAACTAATGGCCGACGTTTGGTGCAGGAGATCCTGGCATATGATACCACAACATCTAGCTTAAGAATGGAGGTGGAGGCGGTCACTGCAGCTTTCCGGTGGATCGAGAATACGATACACCCACACATCGTGATTGTAACTGACTCAGAAAGCATGCCGAGGAAGGTGAGGACAGGCATGCTTCGTGCAGAGTGGCATGCTTTGCTTCAGAGGTCATGGGTGGCAAGCATCGCCTGGATCTTTTCTCCGGGTCATGCCGGTGTGCTGGGGAATGAACAGGCGGACAGATTGGCTGGCTCTGCAAAACTTGGTGGAGTGCTGATGCATGACAAGGCAGACATCGTTGCGGCCTTGTGGGAGCACGTGTACACCTCTGAGGAGCAGATGGATCATCATGATCTGGCAAGAATGAGGCAGCGAGGAGTGATGAGGGGATCTGGCTGACGTTCGAAGCTCAAGTAAGACGGACATATAATCAGATTGCTACTAGTACTATTGGTGTTGGAACTCTTCGCTGGCTGCTGAGGATGGGGACGGAGCACCTATGAATGCCCCGAATGCTGTAATGTTGGTTCCTAGATCAATCAATCAATCAACAGAATTCTATTTCCGGTGGTAATTATTGGTGTCTTCACAAACCAGCCTATAAAAGGTACAAGTAGTCTATAGCAGATACTGTCGTTGAGATGTGAAGTGTAAGCCTTTCATATATTCTAGGCAACGACATATGAGGTTGGGTGTAGTTCCATTCCTCGTTTTTCCTTCCCAGACAATTCTGAAAATTTTCTGGTACCCATGTTTATGAGGCTGAGTTACCCCCTCTCCCCTCCCCCGAGCTTTACTATTCGGGAAAACATAATATTATCTCTGTTGGGAATTTAACCCGGACAGATGTCTTAGCAGGCCAGCCTATCAACCAGTATGCCACCCCTTCACCAGCCTATATAGTCAGTCTAGAATTATGAAGGTGACAAAAGGCATCCATGTCGCACTCCTTTTCTTATTTCTTCTTTTTCGTTCATCCGGAGTGTTTTTTCAGATGTGATTGCGGTGTGTCTGTTATGCGCCCTTGGGCCGAAACCCGTAGGCCAACACATCGACTTTAGCGTGCTTTTTTGACCAGATAGCATTCCTGGGAGACTCTCACTTTTGTGGTGCCATCTGCAACCATGCTGGCCAAGGTTGAATGGTCGAAGACAACGGTCATCCCTCAAATGAAGGCAGGGACAGTCCATAGCATTTTCCGCCATCCAAGGTTGCTTCCATAGTTGCAGGGCCGACACATAACGCCCTGGATCTGGGCTCACCGAGGGAGATCGTCACGTCCTGCTCATGGCTGCATTAAATCCTGTCTTCAATATATTGGTCATTTCGTTTCCCCGGGTCATTCCTGCACAAACCAGACAGGTTTGCAGACGGCATCCACTCAGCGAGTTTTCGGACATGTGCTTGTCGTTTCGCCCATCAGAGCTTTTCCAGGCACAACAGACATTCGGAAAACTACCCAGTCAGAGCTGTTCCGAACAAGAGCGGCATTCGGAAACTAGGTAGTCAGAGCTGTTCCTAGCACGAGAGACATTCGGACGAGACATTTCACTCGGACGTAATTGCGTAGTGTAAATTTTTAGTTTGCCACCCGTAGGACGACACTTCCGGCTTCAGCGGGCATTTTTTAATGAGGTTAACCTTCCTCTGGTTTCGAGGCACGTTGGACTGTTGTGATGTCGCTAACATCTCAGCTGGTCAAGATAGAACGATGAACGACATCGTGGTCGGCCCTCAGGGGAAGGCAGGGGCAGACCATGAAGATTCCCTCGCTATCCAAGGAGGCTTCCATAATTGCAGAGCCGGCACATATTGCTCTGTGACTGGGCTCACCCGAGGAGTTGCCACGTCCTGCTCATGGCTGCTTTAGTTCCTCACTTCCATGTGTTGGGCAACTCGTTTGTCACTGATCGCTCAAGCACACACCAGGGACGGTCAGACTGCAAGCGACACCCACTCGGTAAGCTTTTGCTTTTGACTTCGGACCACGCAATAGGTTCGCTCGCCGTGCGTTCCATTTTGCGCCATTGAGACGTTCTTCCACTTTTGTCTACACTCTCTATGAGTTAGATACAGTTTTCGCAGCCATTTTCTTCGACTGGGGCACTTTTTTGACTTTTTGTACTCGCTCACGAGGTAGGCTACTTGTGCTGCCGGCTCAGCACCTTACCTTCGTGCAGCGATTAACGAGAAACGGCCTGGCCCTCTCATCCGGGAATCTCTCATATCCCCCAGCTGAGAGCCTTCGAACTTGTATCAGACCTGAGCATGTAGCTTGCTCAGTATCACGCCTTTATTTTTCGAAGGGTGGGAATCGGCCCGGCTCTCAGGTCCGAGGGTTTGTGGCTTAGAGGCGTTCAGCCACAGCCCTCGACAGGGAGCCTTTAGTGTTTTGTCCGGACCAAGAACTTCTGCCTTCGTGCGCCTGATTTAAATTTGTGACTGCTATCCTCAGTCTCACCCGCAGAGCAGCAGGTTGTGTCTCTCTTAGTCTGGTCCCTATCCCATAAGCTGTCCGATATGTAGTTTTTCATCCATCAGCGAGCAAATGGGGTCGATGGGACACGCAAGCTCCCCCACCACGTCAAGGTGGAGACACATCGGGGGAGTTTCTTATTTCAAACATATCTATTAGTTTTTTCCCTACGAAGAACCCCGCATGCCATATCTTCATACGCTGCCGTTAGTCGTTAGTTAACGAGTTTCTGTGGGATCTTATAAGTGTCTCGTCAGTATCTAAAAGGAGTCCCTATCAATGCTGCCAAAGGTCTTTTCATATTCATAGTCCAGAATCCAAACGAAGAATGGCGAGTTCAGTAGGTACAACGGTACTTTGGGTCATATAATACCGTAGGTGTTATCAATCAAATAACTAGAAATCGTGCTCTGTTATTGTGCATGACATAACCTTTGATGTTAGACTATAACTGAATAAACATTTGTAGCATTTCTGAAGCTTCATGTGGTATCCTATGACAGCATTTGACCCGCAAGCGTCTACAATCTAGTTAAACACATGCAAGTGTATAAGACGATAAGATACACCAAAGTTGGCCTGCTTATTTGACAAGAATGTTGCCTAACTAAGTAGAATAAGACAAGTCTAATTTGATATCAGGTCCGAATTACGTAGAGAAATCAATTGTCTGAATCCCGCCTGGAGACTGCATTTCAAGTATTCAAACGAATATCTAGACAATATAGAAATTGAATAGATCCTGCAATATAGATGTTAAAAAAAAAAAAAAAAGCAGCTTATCAGTTTGTATTACAACCTTTACTGTCTCATACCTGGCCGACTTGTAATCAGGCCTAGCAGGAACGGTGCACGCGAGGCGTGGACATTCTGCAGTGGATGATACCTCGCAACACAAGAGAAATGTCGCTGGAAGTACCACTACCCCAACCATGTGGCGACGACAGTTGCCGATGACAGAGCAAGACGCCATTCTGGGGTACCTTCCGCACAGATAAAGGGCGAGGAGAGGAAGACCCCAAAAACTAACAGTTACCTCCCAAGGACAACAATCCCTTTCAATTTAATATACGAAATGTCACTGATTCGGTCACATGATTATTAATATGAGGCTGAAATGGGCCCTAATTATAACTTCTCTTTTGGGGTTGAACGGGGTAGAGATAATGGATAAAACGACACACAAGCCCTAAAAAAATGGAAATAGACTGGAGGGATAGCTTACGTTTCTGGGGCGCTGGAATGCGACTCCTTCAATTGTGGACAGGTGCAAAGAAGGATCAATGGCGGCAAGTATATTGAACCTCCTGTGCAGAGGTGGCGACATAGGTCAAATGGTCGAGAAATTGTTTTCTCTCGGCCTAAGCTGTATATGAAGTAAACAGATCGCGATACACCTGGTGCATGACGTTCATCTTCTTGAGTCAGGTAGGTACATATTTGTGGGACTGCAAACAGCGATGAACGAGTATCTTCAATGCTGCTGTACACAATTAAGATGTACTACGGGAGAAGAGCACCTGGGAGTCGTGAACCAAATGGACCCGCCGCTTCCCGAAAGTGTAGAGAAGGCAGAGACCAAAACAATGGGGAATGCTTCTGATGGTAAG
>OY992877.1:145200263-145430263 GCA_963921405.1 Cepaea hortensis | reverse complement strand
GGAGAAGAAAGGAAGAAGAGGAGTAATAATAATAATAATAATAATAATAATAATAATAATAATAATAATAATAATAATAATAAGAAGAAGAAGAAGAAGAAGAAGAAGAAGTAGAAGAATTAACTGTGATTAACAGTTAACCACAGAAATAATAGTAATTATAAACATTGTTATTAATGTCCCGTTTCTAAAATGCTTGATAAACCCATAATGTGAAGAATACACACCCAGCTTCCTTTTGTCAATCAACAGATTCTGGTGCTGCCAACAGACCGAATCACGTGGGCCATGTAGTATCCGGGGTGGTCGCTGGTACTCCCGTCTTATCACGTATGCTATCATTCCATTTTATAACTTTAAATAGAAACAAACAATAACTTGTGAATGTTTCTTTAATATGCTTGTTAAGGCAGTCGCAATGCACTATAGGCAAGGAATTTTATGTAACAACGGATGAAACACACTCGGATGCTGCAGAGCTAATACAGGAGTCCAAATAAACAAAAACCCCCCCCCCCCCCCACTCCAAAAAAAAATTACTGGGATGCTCGTCGAAAGTAAACCATATACGGATATAGAAGAACGTTTCGACTACAGTTTTTATCAAGTTAAAAGCACGCACGCACGCACGCACGCACACACACACACACACACACACACACACACACACACACACACACACACACACACACACAAACAAAAGTACTTAATTGTGGATCTAAAGAGGATTCGTTACCGGTCATGCTGTATGTGGTATTGGTGTGCCTAAACCTAGGTCATTGACCCCGCACCCAAAACTAGCGTAGTTTCGTACATATTTGAGAGTTAGCAATCACACACACAAACACACACTCAAACACATACACACAAACACATACACACAGACAGATAGATAGATAGATAGATAGATAGATAGATAGATAGATAGATAGACAGATAGATAGATAGATAGATAGATAGATAGATAGATAGATAGATAGATAGATAGATAGATAGATAGATAGAGATAGAGAGAGAGAGAGAGAGAGAGAGAGAGAGAGAGAGAGAGAGATAGAGAGAGAGATATATTATCTATATATGTATATGTGTATTGTTTTCCCCAGTCCACCCTGGTGTAAGTGCTACACAACCAACTGGCATCGATGAGATTAGCCAAGGTATGTCATCAGGTAGATGTCATTGTTGTCCATTGCGGGCCAGGTGTAAGTTTTAACAAAAGATAAGAAATGTGTGTATCACCTCTTACAGGGTAAAGAGAGGTGTGAGAGTAGTGTCGCCATTCACAAACCATACACACAAAAGGTTCATGCTGCAAGACTTTAAAAAAACAAATTACACACACACACACACACACGCACGCACGCGCGCGCAGAGAGAGAGAGAGAGAGAGATAGAGAGAGAGAGAGAGAGAGAGAGAGAGAGAGAGAGAGAGAGAGAGAGAGAGAGAGAGAGAGAGAGAGAGAGAGGACAATAATTCAACATTTGAGCAAAAAACAATAATCAACATAAAATACGCAGACGATACAATTTTGTTGGCTGAAAATAGAGACGGTTCTCCATTATTTAGTAAATCAAGTACCAAACCAAAGCAATGAAAATGCCCTTTCGCATATTCACACGCTGCACACACGCACACAAACACACACACACGCGCGCGCGCACGCACACACCACACGCGCGCGCGCGTGCGATTCTTGAACATTTACAAATTGACCAGAAAACCATGTAAAGAAGAATATTGTTCAACAAAACGCTGTCATAACAAATAATAAAGTAGTTTAATACACCTTGTAAAGTGAGGTGTGTGATAAAGATGTGAATCTTTCCAGACTTTTCACATATTTGTGAAATTATAATAGAAATCTGAAAGGCATGAGAGAAGTCGCCATCGAAGGTTATAACACCGATGATATAAGATATCCAGATGATGCTGTAGTGATTGTAGACAATGAGCAAGATCTGCTATTGCACACACTGAGCATCTAGGGTTAGAATTAAATTGTGGGGGAAAAGACAGAAAGCGTGGTCATCTCGAAAAGAAAAAACACATCAATGTAACTTTAAGGAAATGTGAACATTCTTAAACAAGTGAATCGATACAATTACAACTATCCTGTAAGTAATACTGTTTGATGAAAGATGCTTTGTTAGAGATTAGAACAAGAAGCGATATAGAAAATATATTCACCAATAAGAAACTGTCAGCGTCAGTGAAGTAAGAAAAACATTTTAATGGACAACCTCAGCTGCTGTTTGCATGTGAAGCATGGACACTGAGAAAACGAGTTGAGAAATATCTAAATGCAACGGAAATATCGTTTCTGAGGAAAATGCGAAGAATACCACGAACAGACGAAAACCGAAAGAAGTATTATATTGGCACCTTGCTGTCTTGACAGACGATAGTTTGTTATATTGTGCTTCAAAAAGGCATAATAACTACAAACCATGGCGGTAGCGAATGTGACTGATAAGGCCAATTCACGCTGTAAATGTTCGTCCACAGTGGATGCATGTGAACACATGGTCATTTTCACCATTGCGTACCATCGTACGCCAGGTACGCTCAGTGTGTGACCTATCTGCAATAATTTTCTTCTTTGTCTTTACTCCATTTCTGATATGTGCTCTCCATGCAATACGTTCAGCGGCGACCTGCTCCCAGTGTGCATTATCAATGCCTCTATCAATCATGTCCCGCTTACACACATCTTTGTATCGTAGTAGAGGCCGACCCCGAGATCTCTTACCCATCTGTAATTCACCAAAAAAGATGTCCTTTGGTATTCTACCATCATTCATCCTCCTAAGATGCCCTATCCATCTAAGTCTACGAAGACTGAGCATGGAATAAGCCGTCACACGACCTGATCTTTCCAATACTTCAGTATTTGTGATTTTGTCTTGCCACTTAATACCAAGAATTCTTAGCAGACACCGCATATGAAAGCTGTTTAAACGTTTCTCTTGGTGTGAGTAAGTTGTCCAGGCTTCACTGCCATAAAGAAAAGTACTAAAGACACAGGCTTGATAGACAAGGACTTTTGTTTTGGCAGTAAGCTTCCTGTTCTCCCAGACTTTTTCTTAACCTGTTCATTGTTGTTGCTGCCTTACCAATCCGGATGTTGATTTCCTGATCTAGGGGTAACTTGCTATTTGCCACTGATCCTCACCATCATCATCAAGTGCCGCACCGGCTGGCGTAGGCGTTCATAGCTCTCCACAGATCTCGGTCTTTGGTGTTCTGGATCAACTCTGCTGATGATATTCCTCCATGCCACCGTCTCAATCCGCCCAGCATCATCTCTCTTGGTCTGCCTCTGCCTCTCTTCCCCTCGATCTTTCCAGTTGTCACGATGTTCTTCAATGCCTCTCTTCTCATCACATGACCTAAGAAAGCTGTTTGTCTCTTTCTTATTGTTGTATATAGTGTTCTAGTTTCATTAGCCTCTTTCAGGCAATCGTTGTTAGTTACTCGATTGCCTGATCTGCACTAATCCTAGATATGTGAAATGGTCTACCATCTCTAGTTCGGCGTCGTCAATAACGATTGATGGTACCCCATGTGCACCTTGTGACATAATCTGTGTCTTCTTTTTGTTAATTGTTAAACCAAATTCAGAACAAGCATTGGAGAATGCAGATAATAGACATTGTAATTCTTCCTCAGAGTGGGTTGTAACTGCAGCATCATCCGCAAAAAGCAACTCTCTGATCAGTATCTTCCTAATTTTGGTCTTGGCCTTCAATCTCTGAGCATTGTAGAGGCCGCCATCTGAGAGTTAGTGAATGTATATACCACCATCCTGATCACGAAAGGCATATTTCAGTAGAAGTGAAAAGTATATTCCATAGAGGGTGGGAGCCAGTACACAGCCTAGCTTAACTCCACTCTTGATTTCAAACTCTTCAGAAGTTGCACCATCAAGCTTGATTATACCCTTCATGCCTGTGTGGAACGATTCCACAATGGACAGAAGAGTTGGTGGACAGCCAATCTTCTTTAGTGCCTTGAAATACCCTCACGACTGACCAAATCAAATGCCTTTGTGAGGTCGATGAAGGCAATAAACAGTGGTTGATTCTGTTCTCGGCATTTTTCTTGCATTTGTCGCAATGAGAATATCATATCAATGGTAGACCGGTTCTGTCGAAAGCCACACTGTGATTCGGGGTAGACTTGATCTCCTAGGACTTGAAGTCTGCGCAGAACAATTGTGGCAAATACTTTTCCAACAATACACAGAAGTGAGATACCCCTATAGTTGTTGCAGTCGCTCCGATCGCCCTTGTTCTTGTACAGTGTTATGATGCTTGAATCTTTGAAATTCTGTGGGACTTGTCATTCTCGCCAGCATAGCTCTTTTAGCTGGTGGATCTGTAGAGTGAGTGTGTCTTGCCAACTCCTGATAACCTCTATTGGAATCCCATCCTTACCTGGAGCCTTGCCAGATGCAAGCTCATTTATAGCACACTTAACTTCTGTTATGGTGGGAAGTGTGTCCAGGTGGTCGAGAGTTGGTAGGGCCTCTATGGCGTTGAGTGCATCATCCGCTAGTTTGGTCTCACTTGAGTAAAGCTCCAAATAGTGCTCTACCCATCAGTCCACCTGCTGTTTCTTATCAGTTATGATTTCTCCAGTCAAGGTTTTCAATGGTGCACTTCTTTTGATCATTGGACCACAGGCTTTCTTTATTCCTTCATACATGCTTCTGATGTTTCCTTTATCACTTGCGATTTGAATGGACTCACATAACTTGATGCAATAATCATTTGCACACTGCCTGGCAGCCGTTTGCACATCCTTCCTAGCTTGCTTTAGCTCACTCAGAGTGTTACGTGTTGGTCTTTCCTTGTTTCTCAAGAGAGCTATCTTCTTATCAATCAAGGGCTGCAGAGTCTGGCTGTTTGCTACAAACCAGTCCTGACTCTTATGATCCACGGTGCTGCAGTCCCCTACGGCAGTTTTATAAAGAGTTTCCTTAAGTTGACCCCAATTTTCATTTACTGTACAGTAAATTGTATTTTTTCTGGTGTATCAGTGAAAGGTCTTCAAGTTGCTGTTGAAACTGTAAGCACGTTTCAGGATCGTGAGTGTTAATAGTATTAATACTAGGGCTAGATTTGTGTTTTGCTGTGTAGATTTTCTTTGGTCTGTCTAACCCTTGCAACAACCAAAGAATGATCCGTATCACAGTCAGCAACGTGGTAACTTCGAGTCAATGATACATGGTTCAGATGTTGTCTCCGTGTGATGATGAAGTCCAGCTGGTGCCAATGGCCGGATCTTGGATGTTTCCATGTGATCTTATGCAGCTCTTTTGTTTTAAAAAAGGAGTTTGAAATACATAGGTCATTTCTGGTGCAATGCTCCTGCAGCCTTTGCCCATTTTCATTCATGCGACCGACTTCGTATTTTCCAAGGCACACTGGCCATGAACTCGAGTCCTTGCCCACACGAGCATTGAAATCACCGAGCATATAAATGTAGTCAGATTTTGGAACTGCCTTGATCACGGAGACTAACTCCTCATAGAACGAATCCTTTACATCATCAGAGGAATCGAGTGTCGGTGCATATGCAGTAATAATGGTGGAAAAACCACAAGAGGTTGCCAATCGCAGGGATAATAGTCTTTCATTTCCTCTTGCTGGAATTTCAATCATTCCCAATAGCGAATTCTTCACTGCAAAGCCCACACCGTGTTGTCTTTTTTCTAACTGCCCTCTACCCTTCCAAAAAAAGGTGTAATTGTTTTCCCCGAGTGACCCTTCCTCAGCGAGGCGAGTCTCCTGCAGGCCAGCAATATCAATGTTACGACGATTGAGTTAGTTAGTTAGTTAGTTAGTTAGTTAGTTAGTCGTGGTTCTAACTTCACGGCAACGGGTTGTCCCCGTATTGCTCCGTTCCTGTGCCAGTGAATATCACACAAAAAGCTCCTCACTGCCACAAGTGAACAATGGAACAGACAGGAGTATCGGCAAGCCAACAGCCCGCACGGGTACACTGTGCATAATGCCGCCGCCAGAATGCCAACACAAAAGTCCTCCATGAAAAATACAGTTCATCGTCGATGGAAATGGCAGTCACCAGAAAGACTTCATTGACCTGGATTTTATCCCATATGGCTCGGTCTCCTTCCACAGGACGACCCGCCGAAAGCGCCGCACAAAGCACGAACTCCGTAGCTCCAGCGGCGACTCCCAGGAGTCTCCTGAAAAATGCACTCGTGAGCCGTAATGGCAAACCAGTCAATCCAGCAACAGCCGGCCGCCATCGTTCCGAACATGCAGTTCACGCTACACACCTGCGGACAGATGCAAAAGCATTCCACGCGAAACTCACAGCTCACAGTGTCGCGCCACGCACTCACTCAGTAGCAGGGCGATTGAACCATATCCTCCTTAGTCGCCTCTTACGATTTGCATGGTAGGAAACAGTGTTACTATTCTTTACTCCCACGTATGGGCCCCAGCAACACACGGGCAGGTTACGACGATTACGAGTTACGACGATTGAGTTCGGCATCAATCACTGCCGTTTTTCTCACATCGTCAATATTGGTCAAGTCAGTGGAAAATCCTGGACACATGGTTCTCACGTTCCAGGTTGCAAACCGTAGCTTGAGGTTTCTATTTTTCTTTTTATTAGTGCTTGGTGCATTGGGTTTTTAAGCCTGTGCTTCAGATTTTGTCCTAGCCCCAAGCACCCATTGCTATGGCAGGCTATGGCGGATCAACACCCAATTGGCCGGGGGCTGCCAGCTTGAGGCGCGCGGTAGCTGATCACTGACACCTGTAAGTGTCTCCCACTGTCAGAGGCAACGGGTGGCGCCCCTTGTCTATGCCAATTGACAGGGGCTTATAACCCGTAACAATTGCCTCTCGCTTTGATTCCGAGACCGGTTAAGACCAGGAATGGAGATATTGCCTCTCCATAGCACAAAGCCTGGGCTAAAATATAGAGATCATGTGTTGCCCATGCAGCATGATCCCTCTCTCGGCCGGCCTAGTTCACTCCAGAGGAAAGGTAACACCTATACATCTGGAACAAGACTAGCTGCCGAAGTTGCCGAATCAGCAAAGCAATGCTCTAACTGTCCGCCTGTCGGAGCTTTGATCCTAGACTAGCTGCCAACCAAGGCTTAGGGCCTGGTCTGCCCTGCCATGACATTGTGTCTTTAGGTTGAATTTCCTTGCGCCAGGGTAAGGCTTGTACCCTCCCAATTGCGCTCTTCCGCCCGAAGCCGTTGGCACAATGTGGGGTGTCGGGTTTGGTAAGCGCCGCCCAACGTTCGGCGCTAACAGAAAGCAGGTAGTACCGTCTATTGTTATACGGTAGCTCAGTCATATCTGACTAAGACCTGACACAAACCCCATGTGCAACTTGTGACATAATCCATGTCTTATATTTGCTAATTGTTAAAACAAATTCAGAACCAGCATTGGAGAATGCAGATAGTAGACGTTGTAATTCTACCTCAGAGTGAGTCGTAATTGCAGCATCATCTGCAAAAAGCAACTCCCTGATCAGTACCCTCCTAATGTTGGTCTTAGCCTTCAATCTCTGAGCATTGTAGAGGCCGCCATCTGAGCGTGAGTGAATGTATACACCACCATCCTGATCACGAAAGGCATATTTCAATAGAATTGAAAAGCATATTCGAAAGAGGGTGGAAGCACCCAACCTTGCTTAACTCTACTCTTGATTTCAAACTCTTCTGAAGTTGCACCATCAAACTTGAGTATACCCTTCATGCCTGTGTGGAACGATTCCACAATGGACAGAAGAGTTGGTGGGCAGCCAATCTTCTTTAGTGCCTTGAGCAGACCCTCACGACTGACCATATCAAATGCCTTTGTGAGGTCGATGAAGGCAAACAGTGGTTGATTCTGTTCTCGGCATTTTTCTTGCATTTGTTGCAATGAGAATATCATATCAATGGTAGACCGGTTCTGTCGAAAGCCACACTGTGATTCGGGGTAGACTTGATCTCCTAGGACATGAAGTCTGCGCAGAACAATTATGGCAAATACTTTTCCAACAATACACAGAAATGAGATACCCCTCTAGTTGTTACAATCGCTCCGATCGCCATTGTTCTTTTATAGTGTTATGATACTTGAATCTTTGAAATCCTGTAGGACATGTCCATCTCGCCAGCATAGTTCTATTAGCTGGTGAATCTGTAGTAGTGTGTGTGTGTCTTGCCCACTCCTGATAACCTCTATTGGAATCCCATCCTTACCTGGAGCCTTGCCAGATGCAAGTTCATTTATAGCACACTTAACTTCTGTTATGGTGGGAAGTGTGTCCAGGTGGTCAAGAGTTGGCAGGGCCTCTATGGCGTTGAGGGCATCTCCCGCTAGTTTGGTCTCATTTGAGTAAAGTTCCGAGTAGTGCTCTACCCATTTATCCATCTGCTATTTCTTATCAATGATGATTTCTCCAGTCAAGGTTTTCAGCGGTGCACTTCTTTTGATCATTGGACAACAGGCTTTCTTTATCCTTTCATACATGTTTCTGATGTTTCCTTTATCACTTGCATTTTGAATGGACTCACATAACTTGATCCAATAGTCATTTGAACACTGCCTGGCAGCCTTTTGCACATCCTTCATAGCTTGCTTCAGCTCACTGAGAGTGTTACGCGTTGTTCTTTCCTTGTTTCTTAAGAGAAATATCTTCTTTTTATCAATCAAGGGCTGAAGTGTCTGGCTGTTTGCCGCAAACCAGTTCTGCCTCTTACGATCCACAGTGCCGTAAATCCCCACCGCTGTTTTATAAAGAGTTTCCTTAAGTTTCCTCACTTTTCACTTGCTGTACTTTCTCTGATGTATAAGTGAAAGCGTCTTCGAGATGCTGTTGGAACTCAAAGCACTTATCCCAATCGTAGGTGTTAACAATATTAACCCTGGGGCTAGATTTGTGTTTAGCTGTGTAGATTTTTTTGGTCTCAGTCTAACCCTTGCAACAACCAAAGAATGATCCGTATCAAAGTCAGCACTGTGGTAACTTCGAGTTAATGATATTTAGTTCAGATGTCGTCTCCGTGTGATGATGAAGTCCAGCTGGTGCCAATGGCCGGATCTTGGATGTTTCCATGTGACCTTATGCAGCATTTTTGTTTTTAAAAAAAATTGAGTTTGTAATACATAGGTCAATGGGACGCAGAGGTGTTTCCAAGGCACCAGGGCCGGGTTATATACTGGCCAAGACCTATTGACGCGTCCTCGTCGAGCGTCCTGGGCAACAGGTCCCTTCGGGGTCCTGGCTAAAGTCAATAGGATCGCCGATTCCTCCGAAGTCGGAGAGTGTCTGCCTGTACGGCGAGAAACCACCAGTCTGCACACCAATAAGCGAGACATGGGACAACGGATACTCACGCAAAACTCAGGTCCTGTATAACATCACACTGATGTTGGACAACAGGATGTCTTCATCCGACATACAGGACTTCGCGTTGGAGCTCAAGCCAACGAACACAAGCAAGCAAGCAAGCACATAGGTCAATTCTGGTGCAATGCTCCAGCAGCCTTTGCCTATTTTCATTCATGCAACCGATGTTGTATTTTCCAAGGCACACTGGCCATGAACTCGAGTCCTTGCCCACACGACCATTGAAATCACCGAGCATATAAATGTAGTCGGATTTTGGAACTGCCTTGATCACAGAGTCTAGAACGAGTCCTTCATATCAGCAGGGGAAGTGAGTGTCCTTGCATATGCAGTGATAATGGTGGCAAAACCACAAGAGGTCGCCAAGCGCAGGGATAATAGTCTTTCATTACCTCCAGCGGGAATTTCAATCATTCCCAGTAGCGAATTCTTCACTGCAAAGCCCACACCATGTTGCCTTTTTTTTTGGCCTGCTCTCTACCCTGCGAGTCTCCTGCAGGCCAACAATATCAATGTGGAAAATCCTAGACACATGGTTCTTACATTCCAGGCTGCAAGCCGTAGCTTGGGGTTTCTAGTTTCCTTTTTGTAATAATACCTGGTGCATTGGTTTTACAGCCTGCGATTCAAATTTTGTCCTAGCCCCAAACACCAATTGAAGCAGGCAGGCTGTTCAGCACCCAATTGGCCGGGGACTGCCCAGCTTGAGGCGGGCAGTAGCTGATCAGTGACACCTGTAGGTGTCTCCCACCGTCAGAGGCAACCCGTGGCGCCCCATGTCTACGCCAATTGACAAGGACTTATAACCCGTAAATGTTACCTCTCGCTTTGATTCCGAGACCAGGGATTGAGTTATTGCCTCTCCATAGCACAAAGCCTGGGCTAAAATATAGAGATCATGTGTTGTCCATGCAGCATGATTCCTCTCTCGGCCTGCCTAGTTCACTCCAGAGGAAAGATAATAGCAATACATCTGAAACAAGACAAGCTGCAGAAGCTGCCGAATCAGCAAAGCAGTGCTCTAACTGTCCGCCTGTCGGAGCTTCGATCCTAGACCAGCTATCGACCAAAGCTTAGTGCCTGGTCTGCCCTGCCATGACAATTTGTCTTTAGGTTGCATTTCCTCACACCAGGATAAGGCTTGTACCCTCCCTATTGTGCTCTTCCGCCCGAAGCCGTTGGCACAATGTGAGGTGTCGGGTTTGGTAAGCGCCGCCCAACATTCGGCGCTAACAGAAAGTAGGTAGGACCGTCTGCTGTCATTACGGTAGCTCAGTCATCATATCTTACTAAGACCTGACTCAAAGCCGCCAAACTGTGTCATATTATATTTGCATATTTGCAACTATAAGTACAAAACCGTCAAACTGTATCATATTTTATATGCATATTTGCAACTACAAATATAAAACCGTCAAACTGTGTCATATTTTATATGCATATTTGCAACTATAAGTACAAAACCGTCAAACTGTGTCATATTTTATATGCATATTTGCAACTGCAAGTACAAAACCGTCAAACTGTGTCATATTTTATATGCATATTTGCAACTGCAAGTACAAAACCGTCAAACTGTGTCATGTTTTATATGCATATTTGCAACTGCAAGTACAAAACCGTCAAACTGTGTCATATTTTATATGCATATTTGCAACTGCAAGTACAAAACCGTCAAACTGTGTCATATTTTATATGCATATTTGCAACTACACATTGCTTCTTCTTTAGTTAGCTGATTATTTGTAACATATTACATAAAAGCTAAACTTGTAAATATTAGTTTTCTCTTGTTTCTCTTCAGCTGACTTCTTGTGCTACAACGACAAGACTTCCATATTGATTCCGGACGTTCCTTGTCCAGCTGAAAGTTCACAGAAGACTGCAGTTACAACGCAACTCCTAAATTTAGTCCTGAAATTCCAAGGCGGGGAAATGTTAATTCCTGGAGTGTCTCATGTTACGCCTTCCTATCTTCACGGTTACAACTTATCGGATATAGGATCTGCAGACTGGGTATGGCTTAGATACCGTTGAAGTCAAATACTTGTTAGATTTCGTTCTGCTGTCTTTTATTTCCTAGTGGAGTATAGGCTCTCAACTCACGTCACATTCTCTGATTTCTCCTGCAGCTCCTTCAATATCCTCCACATATTATTTACCTGTCACTACAGCTCTTCTCTTGTATTTTAATGTACCACTATATTTCTTTTGCTCTGTGAGTTCCACAAGAGGACTTTCTAGTTAAATTATATCTATGTTTCTCGATGTCACTAGCATCATTCCATCAGCTCTAAGTTCATTGAAATTTGTTCGGTTCTCTTCATGAGCCCCACATCTTTGATTCTGTCATTCAATTCCTTAGCCTTTAGAATCATTCGAAGTTGCCAGGGTGAGTACCCTACTATTTAGAACTCTTACTAAATAGTAAAGAACACTCACCTATTGGTGGACACTTGGTTCCCGGAGCCACGCTTGCCTTATCGTGGTACGTTTCCCACCCTCTACCGCGTGGAGGTGCAGTTTAAAATTATCTATAGGCGAGTTACGGGACCATGGTGGCATTCTGTAAACTCTCCGGTGCTTGTTGAGGACTTTAAAGAACAAGTTAAGACAATAGACCAGGATGCTAGCCCCGTATTTTTAGATCAATGGGCACTCGGTGGGTGAAGCGGTAAGAATCACACCGGCAACCTTTACTTCCTAGGATAGTACCTGGTACCCATTGTAATCTGGCACACCTGGGAGTCCAGTCAATTAAAATAAAAGTCCCCTCCTCGATGAGGATTTCATAACATGACTACCAAGCCGCCAGGCAAGCTTGCAAGCCACGTCGCTATCACGACGTGTATACTTTACATTCCTTCAATACCAAATGTTCGAATGTGCCCATTGTTCTATTAATTGGTTCTGAAGATTTTCTTTTTCTCTTCATTAGATGTTTTTTTTTCTTAACTTCTGCTGCAAATATCAATAGTTCTTTTAAATAGCTTTAGCGGTGTCTCCCGTAGACCCCCCCCCCCCACCCCACTCCCTCCTCATCTTTGCAAATCCCTGATAAATTCAGCCCAGCTAGCAGTTGTTTATCTCGTGTTATTGAGTATTACCTCTAAGTTTAAAAAAAGTTAGTTGCATATCCTTTCAGGACGTCGCAGTAACCCCATCATTTATTTTTTTTTTTTGCTGTTTGTGATCTCTTGACGAGGCAAGTGAAATATTTCGGCCATGTTAAAAGGCATGTTACTTTTATAAAAACCATCCTGGAAGACAAGGTTGAGGGCAAGCCAGCAAGAGGTAGACAACGATACAAGTGGGAATATAATATCAAGAGATTGACGAACATCAGCCTGACAGAATATACAGTCAAGGCGAGAGACAGACAGCGTTGGAGATCCATTGCAGCCAACCTTCACTGTGGAGACGGCACCTGATTGAGTGATTGATTGATCTCTTGACAAGTTATACGTTCAGTGATATGCCATTGATAAAAACACAGAGCTGATCCGCGACTCTGGTGATCGTACGAAACATGACCGACCACGCTATCGGTAATGCATATGATGATGATGACTTTGCCATTGCTTTTACCTTAAATATCAACATAATTAACTATTTTGATTATGCAAACAATCACTCTCGCTGCACACATAAATCTCCATAAATGCTCCAGTGTCTCCCTGTAGCGAATTATTGCTCAGCACTGTGCAATTCGTCGTGACATTGGCGAAGAATCAAATGTGCGCATATCAGTTAATTAGTTAGTTAGTTAGTTAGTCGAGGTACTAACTTCACGGCAACGGGTCGTCCCCATTATGCTCCATTCCTGTGCCAATGAATATCACACAAAATTCTCCCCACTGTCCAATGCGAAGAGTGGAATAGGCAGGAGTCTCGGCAATCCTACAGCCCGCACAGGTACACTGTGCATAATGCCGCTGCCAGAATGCCAACACAAAATTAGTCCACGAAAACCACAGTTCATCGTTGATGGACTCGGCAGTCACCAGAAAGACCTCATTGACCCGGGTTTTCTCACATGGTTCGGTCTTTTACCGCAGGGCGACCCGCCGAAAGTGTCGCATAAAACACGAACTCCGCAGCTTCAGCGTCGACTCCCGGGAGTCTCCTGAAAAATGCACTCGTGAACCGAAAAGGCAAATCAGTCAATTCAGCAACAGCCGGTAGCCATTGTTCCAAACATGCAGGTCACTGTACAGGACAGATGTAAAAGCATTCCCCGCGAATTTCACAGCTCACAGTGTCGCCCACGCACTCACTCAGTAGCAGGGCGGCGAAACCATGTACTACCAGTCCAACATGAGGAAAATGCGATTGCAAACCGTAGCTGCAAGCATAAACACGCCACAGGCCTTAACGGTTCAACGCCTAACCGCCATGTTGGCGACCGGAAGTCTGTGCATATCAGAATCGCACACCCCATGACAATGTGTGTGTAGGCTGTTTTATAATATAAGATATAGCCTGGGTCAGTGGCGGAGGGTTGACGAATGCAGTTCATAATCTGACATGCCGCGTTCGAAACACAGCTGCCGGCGATTAGGAAGAAGACCGCCTTGTGTTGGCATTTCCATGCATTGGTATGAGTGCTGGTCGCGCTTACCGCGTACGGGGTTTACGATCAAGCTCGGGGTGAGATTTGTGCTTGCCTACTGGGATTTGAACCAATTATTCGCCTTCCCTTTTATCCGTCATTGGAGCATAGACCATCAACCATCTCACACCAAGCTGTCCTATCTATTTCTATCTCCTGCAGCTCTTGCAATGTTTTCCCTATAAGATTAATCCGTGTCTCTAGTTCTCTCCTCCGTGTGTTTTCCTAGCTTCCCCTTTTCCTTTTGTCCCGTGGGTTTAAGGGAAAAAAGGGGGGGGGGGGGAGTGCACTTTCTAGTTATACTACTATCAAGTTTTCTTAACATATGTCTTATCTAGCGTCATCGTCTTCTCCTCAACGCTTGATTCACCGGGATCTGTCTCATTCTCTCCATAATCTCCGCATTAGTTTCTGTCCAACCATTTTAGTCCTTCTATTCTCTGCAGGCGCAAGTTAACTGATTCAGTGCCGACGGATAATATATCGCCACCTATGACATCCCATTTGGACAGAAGGACAATATATCGCCATACAAGGGTCATTGTGTTATGTGCTTAATTTCGTGGAATTTTACGCAATTTCAATGCTCAGTGAATGAAAATTTACATTATAATAATTGTTCATTTGGTTGTGTACCATGCTTGGTCCAAGCATACGTATTGTTTGACACTGAATCAGTTAATGAATGTTTGTGGTTTACTAGTAATTATTTTAGTCGTTGTGTATGTTTCTAATCATACAAGCCGGCCACCAGCTGTCAATTCACCGAGATGCACAAGAGTGAACAACTGGATTAGATTGGGCTTGGTATTGACAACTTGTTGGAGATCACGCTATTTCCACAGTCATGATTATCGAGGACAGTTGGGAAGACATGGGTGATGATACTATATGCACATTTTATCCATGATATTTAATGTGCTGTTGAAAGTTGACACCTTTGAAATGTTGTTAACCGTGTGATAATGTTTTTCAGATGAATTACAACAAAACCGATCTCGGGGTTCGTCTTCAAACGTTACTTCAGCAACTTCAGGAAAACAGAACTCAGCTACTCGACCACTTACTACAGTATACATCTAGCAACAGTCTTAGCAACATCACGTCATTGACCAATCTGCTGTTGTATGTCTTGAATTCGACGTCTCTTTTCAACATCTGTGAAAACAATACCCGCGAAAATACCACGAACAATGAATTGTCATGTGACGAGCTGCAGGCGGGAATTGAGACCTTGAATTATTTAAATCTCGAAGTTCGAAAATTGCTAACAACTGAAGAACACCCTAACTCGTCTGCTCATATTAATATAAACACTACTGCCACTATTCTGAACGGTAGTCTGGGCAGTGACGCAAACATGGATGCTCTTATTGATGACTTGATACAAAAACTTCGCGGAACGAAAGCAGACTCAAAAGCGCTCGCAGAATTATACACGCATTTACTTCTGGCATTAAACAACTTCAAAGCCGTTCTTATAAATCTCGTGAAGAAATTTGTAAGAATAGTGCTGGAGTCAAATTTCATTGAGATTTCTAACCAACTTTCGGGTATTTTGTTTGATATTGATATCGCTCTTGGAGGAGATGTTGACATTAACAAATCTGATTCTCTAGCAACCCAAACATCAAGCACTACAGAAACACCAACTGTAAGTGGCATCGCTGACAAAACAGTAGGTCTTGGTTTTACTACCAATAATGTTTTGTTTGAAACAACTGCACACACATTTAGTTCTTTAGAAATCAGACCGCAAGAAGCCGGCCAAGAACACCACATGTTTAATTACTCGCTGCTGTTAGAATTGATAAAATCGAACACTAACGGGACAAATATGACCTCGGAAACAGTTAAATATGTTGAAGAGACTCTAGAGGTATCGGTCACGTTAATTGCCTCGGTTACAGAATTTAGTCAAATACTGCACAAGGGAACGGCCCCAGAGATTGAACAAGATGCAGTTCTAGAGAACATGACAGCCTGGCACAACCTACGGAGCAGAACAAAGAGAGATACTGCAGGTAAAGCGTGCCCTTGTAAATAATACAAATAATGTCACAAAGCAGTTTCATGTTATGTGTCTGCGATTTGAAAACGCTGTCACGTCTTATAGGCCTGAGTACAAGAAGGAATAGGTGGTCAGTCTTTCCCTCACGATAGCAAGTGAAGAGCCCAGGCGTGGAACCCGCGCCCACCGTGCTCATGACATTACCAGCGCAGGAGTGGCACCCTAAGACAGCGGATCAGATACTCCAAAACTGATCTGAATGTGAAATATTATGGCAAACCTTGTGGCTGAGAGAAACAACAGTGGAAGCAAACCTTTACGGGCCACTGAGAGGTTTAAAAAAAGACAGTGACGTTTATGTAAGAGGCAACATTATACACACTAGTTTAAGAAAAAAGTCGAGTTATTTTTCTTCTTTTTTCCCCCTTAAACTAGTGTGTGAGAACTGAAGAAGAAGAAGAAGAAGAAGAAGAAGAAGAAGAAGAAGAAGAAGAAGAAGAAGGAGGAGGAGGAGGAGGAGCAGCAGCAGCAGCAGTAGGAAGAAGAAGGAGGAGGAGGAGGAGAGGAGGAGGATTAGAAGAAGGAAGAGACGATGGAAAAGCAGGATGGTATGTGTTGAAACATATAGATTATGTGTGACTGCGATGTTTCAGTGTTCTAGTTAAGTATTCTTGTTGTTTTGTTTGACGATAAAGACTTTGATCGAAACGTTTGTTTGTAACTGTGTGTATGTGTCTTTCTTTTCGTTGCGCTTCCTAGTTAAATTTTGTGCTCATTCGTTCATACACTTTATAAGTCGCGAGTATCGAGTTCATTGCCCCGTGTTTTGTCCCATATGACACGGTCTCTTTCGACAGGATGGCCTGGCGAAAGCATCGCTAAAAGCACGAACTCCGTAGCTCCGGCAACGACCCACAGGTCTCTTCGAGAAAAATGCACCCGTGAACCGAAAGACTAGCCTGGAAACTAAACCACCAACCTTCGGAGCGCGAGGCAGACGGCTTTACCACTTTGCTACGGAGACTCCCAATCATACACCTTATATTGTGACCTAGTATATTTGAAGACTCAGGCATGAAAGTGCATGAGACACTGAAACTGAAGGACAGAAGGTCTTTCCAACAGACTTGAGATAAGAGCGATGTTCTGCAAAGTACTTGCTAAATGAGGACGGTATGTGAAGACTGAACGGTTCATACCACATAACAATATCTGACATTGGATTAATTACCTTTCCACATTTTATATTTTCGTGACAATTCCGAGTCCCGTATATGCATATAATGAGCAGACAAGCTGAAAACACCTGATGGCTGTGAAAATGTGGTTTCTGAGGAAAATGCAAAGAATACCATAGACAGTTGATCCACGACTCTAGTGATCGTGTGATATTGCGAAACATGACCGCCCACGCTTATCAGCATGAATGATGATGATGATGATGATGATGATGATGATGATGATGATGATGATGATGATGAAGATATGTGTATAAAGTGTAATTTGTCTGAATTATTTAATTGTCTATCTCCCCCCCCCCCCCCCGGCTCATATCTTGATGACAATTCCTTCTCATGTCTTTGTATGTAGTGTGTAATGTGTGACAATATGCAAAATAATAATTAAAAAAATGTTTTTGACCGTGTATATAACAATTACAGGTCTCTGTGGCTAAGGGCTTGCGACCGCGGTTTGTGAGCCCGTATACCTGGGTTCGAAACACAGCGGTGCTGGTTTTATCGAAAAAAGGTATAGGGACCGGTCGTTCAGAAAGCAATGGCAAACTACTGAACGTAACACTTGCCTAGTACATCAACAGCAGCTGAAAATGCTGGTGTTGACTGCAACGTCCCGTAAGGGATACGCAACAAAATTTTATTTTATATAACAATTCCGTGTCGTGTCTATGAGTTTAACATGCGACCATTTATATAACTGTTTTTGCAGTTCGTGTATGATTGTCTTCTCTGATATGCCTTCAACAAATAAGGTTACATGATCAGCTCGGACAGATGCCAAAGACAGGGAACCGTCATAAACCAGACGAACTTCATCAGCCTGTGCTCCAGCTGTCTGCACACAACAGTGCTGGACAGTACCTACTATCCACGGTACCTAACAGAGAAGATCTGCAGTAGTGGTTCCAGTAGCAGCCCCGCCTTCAGGGACGGCTGTCTCTTCCAGCCGGGACTACGTGAGTGTTACAGGGTGTTTGTTTTAATGACTGTTGGGGTTTTTGAAAATATTGCCGTTCCAAGTTTTCTATTTACATGACCATGAACTTCACAGAGGGTGAATTCAAAACTTGGAACAGCAATATTTTCAAAAACACCCCAGTCATTAAACATACACCCTATATATTCAATGTGCTCTGATTATTAACTGATTAAGTGCCATGGGATTATTAATCGTCCCAAGGGACTTCCCGTATCCGCCATGGGCGTAAATACTGCAGTTTTTTTTTATGCAACACTCTTTGTTTTATTTTATTTTATTTTATTTTGGCGCTCGCTCGCTTTGAACTCAAGCGTAATCCATACATACGACTTCTAGTAGAGTTGAACTTAATTGTGCGTGTGGATGAGCTTTCCCTATTAACAGTTTCCCTCGCCATCAGGCTAACTCACTCCGACTTCAGAGGTACTTGTAATTTACGTCCCCAAGTCAAGGACGATATGTCAACATTTTAGTCCAACTGTCCGGTGTAGGGTTGAACACCTTACCACAGCATCAGCACACCGGATGTTTAGGAACACGTATTCTTATCCATTCGACCATGCTTACCTACCTCTTTAATTTGATATATAATGCGTGTCTGATATCATATTAACAACTTTTACGTCATCACTGTGACACACCCCTACATCCCATTTTCCGCTATCCATTTTATTAGGTACAAATCTACTTTTTGGTTCGCACCGAATCAGTTAATTGATTTTTAATTGTCCCGAAGCGGTTTCCTGCTTTGAGTCTGTTACATGATAGCGCCACCACATTTTGTAGGCCGTGAGCAGGAGGAATTTGTGGTAAATATGTCCTTCATGTTGGCAAGCGACGGGATCAGGCGTCGAACTCGCGTTAACTGTGCTCCTGGTATTACCAGCGCAGATGGCTATATAACAGTAAAATGGCTGTTCTTGAATCCATGCCGTATGGTGTTGGTCACATTGCTGTCTTTGGGATACTAATACTATGTGGTGAGGTCTCAATCTCTTTCACGATTGAGTTCGAGAAGTGAAACAGAAATCAGAAAGAGAATAGGAATGGTCAAAAAAGCTTTCAACATCGTGAAATCAGTATTAACATCTAGAAAGATTAAAAACGCGTTAAAAATGAGAATTGTCAAATGTTATATGTATTCAACACAACTATATGGCACAGAAGCCTGGACACAGATAGTTAGTTGCTGTTCCAACTTCACGGCAACGGGTCGTCCCCATTATGCTCCGTTCCTGTGCCAGTGAATATCACACAAAATGTTCCTCTCTGCCCAATGTGAAAAGTGGAACAATGACATTCTGGCTGCGGCATTATGCACAGTGTACCTGTGGGGGTTGTTGGCTTGCCGAGACTCCTGTCTGTTCCACTTTTCACATTGGGCAGTGAGGAGCATTTTGTGTGGTATTCACTGGCACAGGAACGGAGCATAATGGGGATGACCCGTTGCCGTGAAGTTGGAACCGCGACTAATAACTAACCAACCAACCAACCAACCAGTCAGCCAGTCAGCCAGCCAGCCAGCCAGCCAGCCAGCCAGCCAGCCAACCAACCAACTAACTAACTAACTAACTAACTAACTAACTAACTAACTAACTAACTAACTAACTAACTTTGTCCAGGCTTCTGCGCCATATAGTGGACAAAGATAAAGAACATGCAAATAGAAAGTCGGATAGAGGCCAAATGATGTGGATATACAGTAGAATATGTCGTATTTCATTATAACAAAAACAATCAAATAAAGCGGTTCTAGAAAAACTGGACAAGAAAAGAAAGTTGATGACAGAAATAAAAAAAAAGGAGGCAAGTAAAATATTTCGGCCAGAAGACATAACACTCTTATAAAAACGGAGGATAAGGTTGAAGGCAAGCGAGCAAGATGTATACAACGATACACGTGGGAAGATAACATCAAGATAACAGCAGTCTGACAGAATGTAGTCAGGGCGAGAGACGGACAGTGTTGAAAATCCATTGCAGCCAATCTTCATTATGGAGCCCTCACCTGATTGATTGATGTTGTTGGTCGACATGTCACGTCTGCCCACAGTTTTGCGTGTCAGTATTCGATGGTTCTCGTCGGATGTGTCGTCACCTTGCAGAGCTAGAAGAGCTGGCGTGTTCCAATGACCCCAAGAGCTGTACCGACAGTAGCGCAGCTACTAGTAGTGCCTCCCATGCCTGACAAGTCAAAGGATTGGAACCAGAGGAAGGGAGACACAACCTGGGACAGTCAAAGGCTAGAGAAAACAAACCCTTATTGCACTGAGATATACATTTTTTTTTTTTTTGCTTTTACACTGACTTTATTAGTTTCTCAATTCCTATTGTCCTTTTACCAAATCATCTTCTATCTTATAGTACGGTATAATGCTGTACTTTCATTAGCATCTAATGGCTGCAGAAATGTGGTTTCTGAGGAAAATGCAAAGAGTACCATGGACAGACAGAACAACCAATGACCAAGTACTACAGGAGACAAATTAAAATAGTAAATTGATTAGAGAAATTAGACGTAGACAGTCACATTTTTTAGACATGTTATGAGAAGAAATGGATTGGAGAACTTAGTGACAACTGGCAAGATAGAAGGGAACAGACCAAGGGGAAGACCGAGAAGTAAATACCTGGATGGCTTGACCACATGGCATGGTCGAGACAGGAAAACTGAGCTGATCCACGACTCTGGTGATCTAGTGAAATGGTGAGTCATGACCGCCCACGCTTTCCGGCATGGCACATGATTGATTGATTGATTCATTAGCCTCCTCCAGGCAATCGTTGTTGGTTGTTCTGGCAGTCCAAGGTATAAACAACAATTGTCTCACAGACCCCATCTCTGATGGATCCAAGCGCTTTCTTGTTTGTGCATTCACATTCAAAGACTCATTGCAAGACAGCAGATCTGGTTCCATATAACATTTCTGTGTACCTAATGTATAAGGCTGGATCAGTCCTTCAACCAAAATTCTGATGTAAACAATTCCCACCAGATGGGAACCTGAGCGCAGAATGATCGAACCAGCAGGCGAGTGAGTTTGTCACTGAGCTATCGTGGCTTGCTAACTGATTAAGCGCCTTGGGATGATTCATCGTCTGAAGCGACTTCCTGTATATGCCATGGGCTTATGTACAGTAGTTTACCCATTCAACCCCCTTTAATGTGATATATAATACAACATGTCTGCTGCCATATTAACAACTTTCAAGACATATAACTGCGACACATCCCTACTTCCGATTTTCCGTCATCCATGTTTGTTTGGTCCAAATCTCCTACTTCTTGTTTGGCAATGAATCAGTTAATTATATTAAATATGGTACGGAGGTTTTGTGCCGAAGTTGTAAAGCCATAAAAAAAAAATACTCTGTAGGCTTTGTTTTCAGGGTTTGTTTTCAGACTGCAACATTCAGATCATATGAAATATTTCCAGAGACAAAGATGGAACTACGAAGTTCACGTGATGTGTGGTGCTCTTAGCTAAAGCAGACAGTTTCCCGTTCTGCGGACAGAGACCAAACCAGATGTGATAAAACTCGATGCAATGAAGTCGATCTTCTGGCCTTTAAATTAGTCAAATCTACTAAATGTGGTAAAAACTCAACTGAATAAATTATTTAATTTTACATCAAATAGTATTATCTCTAGTAATTTATCAATTAAAAAACTGATTTATTTGGTTGTTTCGGGATTTGCGGTTTAAAGATTAAGCACAACCCACTAATGGCAACCTGATCGTATTCCGGCACGAACCTTAAGTCTTGTCAACGCGACAAGTTCCAATCTGACGTGGACAAGGCTTAAGGATCCTGCCGGAATACGATCAGCGTTGCCAATAGTGGTTTGTGCTCAATCTTTAAAATTCAAAACACATTTGTGGATTGTTTTTCTTTCATTTAAACACATGAACATATATCTTGTTGTAAATGTTCCACAGTTGGAGGTAGACCTGGAGGACTGTGTAAACAACAAGAATTTCATGTTCTCCTTCTCCGACAAGTTCCTGGAAAATGCATGAAAGTAGTCAGTCAAGGTCAAGAAATTATCACAGACCAATGGCAAAGCACCACGCATGCCCTCCGTATTGGTTGTGAATGTGTTGTAGATCAGAACTCACAGTTTGCAAAATATACACATTTTCCTTAAACATGTGTGCGTTTACGATTTAGACCAGGCACAATATCCTGGTTTTCTATTGAACGTTTCGTTTGATGAAGCACAATTTTCTGGCATTCTGGTGTCATGTATTAAGTGACAATTCTTTGACATTTTAACTATTTGTTTATTATAATATGATTAATTTGGCGTGTTAATAAAATATTGTGAATATTGGAAGGCCCCGCTATACGTCGCTTCGGTTTACCTCGTTTCGCTATAACGTCGTTTCGCCATAACGTCGTTGTCACATAGGGGACTAACTTCACTTTACGTCGTTATTTTTCGCCATAACGTCGTTTTGAGGCTGGCAATCGGGCTGTTGATATCGGTAAAGTCCATGGTTTACCTCCAACCACGGTAAGGACAATTCATGCAGGTGCTGACAAAATCAAAGAGGGTGCTAAAAAAGTAACCCCTTTGAGTGCTTCCAAGATCACTCCTACCAGAAATACTCTTATGGAGAACATGGAAACACTATTGGCCGTCTGGATTGAAGACCACAACCAACGGAATATGCCTGTGAGCAAGATGATTATCCAAGAGAAAGCAAAGTCTCTCTATGAAGACCTAGCTAAGAAAGCGGATGAGAGTAGTACTAGTAGTGCTGATGATAGTTTGGAGCGAGTCGCGTTTGGTTTCAGAGGTTTAAGAAGCGGTCACATCTGCACAACATTCAGACAACAGTTGAAGCGGCGAGTGCTGATACTGCAGCTGCAGAGCGTTTCCCCGCAGAGTTAAAGGCCATGATTGAGAAGGTTGGTTACTGTGCCACAGACATTGGAAAATTGTTTTGTTCAAGCAGGGAAGAGCCAGGAAAAGAGGCAGGAAGAGGTTATAGTTTAATCCTCAGATGAACACTCAGAATTTATTGCCTTTACGTCCCAATAACTCTATCATTCGCTCTCCAACACACCACTATTTAGCTAATTAATATAAACAACCATCAAAATAAGTATTAAATAATACACTGTATTTCTTTTAATTCTATTGGAAATAGTGTTTCGCTATGCGTCGTTTCACTGAAAGTCGATTTTTTCCAAGTACGTAACCCCGACGTTAATCGGGGCCTTCCAGTATAAAAAAATACCCCTTTGAAGCTGACAATTTTTGAAAGGGGGAGGGGGGGAATTCTTCTTCTTTCGTTCTCTGGAAAGGGGGGAATGACATCATGGCATATGGTGAAAGGGTGCATGGGCCAAAAAAAGGTTGAGACACTGATTTAGACAATTTAAGTAATTAAATAGCACTGCTGTGAACAAGAGAAGACGTTCAGAAGGGAGGTAATTTTTAAACCACACCTAGTTCTGACCAACCAAACATACATGACATTCTGAACATTTAACATTCTTTCTGCAGTGGCTTTTTGTTTTTTGTTCGCATATCATTTACAGGACATCGCTATCAACATCAGCATCTTTTCAGCTGATTGTTGATTTCTGGGCAAGATTACGCTCAGTAGTTTGCCATTGCTTTCTGAGCGACCGGCTCACATACCCCGTAAGTTACCAACATGGAGAGAAATGCTACCGATTCTCGCACACGCCACGTTACTCACGACAGTATACGGGATTACGGAGAAAGTCGTGCAACCCCTAAATCAGGGAGACCGGCCTGTAGTAGCTACAAAATATGATAACCATGCATTTTGCAATAAGAAAAATTTACATTTGTTTTTCACAGTTCTAATAATATTTAGCCGGCTTCCTAGCCTAGAGGTTAGCGACTTTTCTCCGTAATCTGGTATACTCTCGTAAGTAACGTGCCGACGGTGAGAATCAGCAGTGGTTCGAATCGCGTCGATAACTTACTGGGTATGTGAACCTGTCACTCAGAAAGCAATGGCAAAATACTGAGCGTAATCTTGCCAAGAAATCAGCTGAAAGATGCTGATGTTGACAGCGATGTCCTGTAAAGAATATGCAAACAAATAATATTTAAAATTATGTTTCTCTCTTTTGTTAAAGATCATTTATGATAATGAAGGTTGCTATTGTTCTGCAGTCATTTCATCATTACATTTATTTCATCTATTCGTCTATTTTTGTGAGATTCAGAATAAAAACGAAATATAACTGAGAAGCTCAGGATATGAAAAAAAACAACACAGAGATACAGGTGAACATTTTGAATGGGTGGCCTGTTTTTCCCCTCTGTTGGCGGACGACGAACGCAGGCATCAAATATTGTTCACCCGACTCATGACGTTATCTTGATTCGCTGGGCTGGTCACCTGACTGGCATACCAGATCACAGGCTCCCTAAACGATTATTTTTACGGTCTCTACGCGTAGTAAACTCCCCCAAGGCGGTCAGAGGAAATGCTTCAAAGACACTGAATATCTCACTAAAAGCTTTTGGAATTCATCACGGCACTTGGGGGACTGCTGCCAAAGACCGAATGACAAAGAATTTGCCGCCCAACAACTCAGGAGTTCTCAAGATCTAATTATACATGTTTGTGTCATTATATGCTGTAATTCGAACACATGACCATCGGGTCGGTAGGAAAGCTTGCTAGCTACTACTCAGGTGCGGCTAATTAAATGTTAATAATTGTTTTTAATAATAATTATTTTTGAAGTGAAATATATAAGGGGCGTTCATTTGAAATCCGTTCGTGCCCCACCGCGCGTAATTGCGTACGTTGAACATGATCATGTCATAGTAATGTGATAAGTACTGACCAATGCATAAAAGAGCAAATGCTTATCGTCCCATGATGCATAGGTTCTGTTTCTGACCGTTGAGAAAGTGGCTGGGTAGGTCGGAAATCCGTCCAAAGAAGCTCAGAGAGCGGTGATTCAGTTTCTTTCATTTGAAGGATGTCGACCAGTGGACATTATCGAAGAATGCAGGCAGCGTACGATAACAAATGTGTGTTGAAGACAACAGTGACAGACTGGACACGAATGTTTCGGAAAGGACGTCAGTTCACGACAGATCTTCGACAGCCGGTCAAGCGCATATTGTTGCAACAGAAAAAAACCATCGCCAAAATTGATGCAGCAGTACAGATGAACCATTGTCGAAGCATACGTTCGCTAGCGAAAGAATTTGGTGTGTCAATTGGGACAATTCAAAAGGTCGTTCGTAAGAAACTGCAATATCGGAAAGTGTGTTCACGGTGTGTACCGCGGATGTTGACCGACCACCAAAAAGAGGAACACATGGGATGGTGTTTGAACAACTTGCTGCGTTACAGAGTGGAGGGTGATGCATTTCTCTTCCGCATAGTGGCAGGCGAAGAATCATGTGTCACCACTTTGAGCCGAGAGCAAAAGAGAGAGAATGCAATGGAAGCATGCTGGATCACCAAAAGCCAACAAATTCAAGTTACAGGTTTCTGCTGGTAAGGTTATACTGAGCGCATTTTTTGACCATGAAGGGCTATTGTTGGCCGACTTTAAAGAACCTGGTGTCAACATCAACTCTACCCACTACTTGCAAACACTAGACAAGCTGCAAAAAGCCATCAAGAATAAACGACCCGGCATGCTTTCTCGCGGTGTGATTTTGTTGCTCGATAATGCTCGTCGGCATGTCGCAAAGATTGTGCAGGAAGCAATTGCAAGGAAAAAGTGGAAAATTCTGCAATATCCAGGCTATAGTTCGGATTTGTCACCATGTGATTTTCATTTGTTCGGACCTCTAAAAAACAAGCTCTCAAGGGGCAACGATTTCACACACATGCAGACGTAATGAACGGGGTAAGCACTTGGTTCATTGAGCAACCACAATCCTTTTGTGCGGACGGCATTCGCCGCCTACCTAAGCAATGTGATGCTTGCCTGAATGCCTACAGTGACTTCTTCTGACCAACCCATGGTGCATAATTCCTTCAAAATGAATGCTTTGTTTAATTCTACCACACTTGTTAATGTTTCTTTCACGCGTTTGTAATAAAGCCATTAGAACGGGTTTCAAATGAACGCCCCTAAAAATATCCGTATTATATCATGCTCCATTAAAGATAAATGTATATACTGCCATCTGCTGCTTCTTGTAAAACATGTCAAATATTCTCATTTGTTTGCAAATAATATCTTCCTTTAATAATTTCATTTAAGTTCTTTGACTGCCAGACCAGGTGGCAATGACTGTCTCAGACTCTGCCTTTTTTCTTTCTGAATCACCAGTTTGTACAAGTATCTGCTGCAACGCACCTTGAACTTGGCATTGCCCTTGTTCTTCTTGATCTTGACAGATTTGGCATCTTTCCTTCTGGCTGTGAGCATAAAGTCTTTGATCTCTTTTGTCTGTTTAGGCATGATTGCTGTTAATATTTTACTTCCACTTTCGGAACAAACTGTATTCCTAAATTAAATTTTAGGTAGGAATATTATCGGATCTTAATGTGATAAAGAAGGGTTAATGAAACTGCTTGAGCAATATGATAGATTAAAGATTTCAAATATTCTAGATCAGTGATTCCAAGACCTGTTTAGACTGCCAACCTGTGTCTCATGGGCCATACATATCCTTAGTCCCCTGTCACACATATCTTTTTCTTGGGGTTAAGTCTACATCAAACTCAAGATCTCATTGTTGCTGGAGATTTTTATCAAGGGGGGCATTACCAACTACTTTGAGAAATTTTAAGATTGAGCACAACCCATTACGGGTGTCGTGTCTTCCTTTAAAGTGTCGTCCCTGGAGTGAGGGGAGTCAACACCCACATTATAGTTTTTTTTTTCTATCAATATCCTGGAGAATCCACCAGCTTCCGTCCAACACACTCTTTCAGTTCATGGACACCTTTACCTCTCTCTATCACTGTCGTACTATGCCCCCTCTCATTCTTCCCCACGCAACATATTCAACAACTCTTGCTTCTAAAAATTAATAAAGATTAATTTATTAAAAGAAAAGTGTAACGTATATGAGACATGTATGCGAAGAAAATGTGTGATGTGTTCTATAATGTGTGTAGGATCGGACCCTCAGATAATAGCATAGTCAGTTCATCCTTGCAAGGACACACCACAGTACGTTAAGTCAGAACACGTCCATCTCACCCAGTGCTGTATCCCTCCTGCCGGACACCGACTGTCATCTGTAGCTACCTGGTAATCCATCTTCCTGATCATCCGAAATAGATACTGTTTGTAATTACAGCTGATCATGGACCGGTTGCACACTACACATTATAAGTTCCTATCGTTCCTAAAAATTGTACGAATCCTTTGTTGTGTGTACTTAGGTATCACTGTTATTGTTAATATACTTGATCCTAACTAGTGTCTATAAAGTCTCAAGTATAATGTCTTTTGTAATATTTCACTGGAATCTATCACACCATGTGACTTACATTTTAATGTTCTCGTTCCTGTAACAATGTTTGTATGATGTGTGACATATCAACAATCATCACCCATCCTAGGTGAACCTTAACACACAGGAATCGTTATATTGGTTGGCTCTTCTGAGCCATGTTATGGTGAACTCTCCTGATTATGAGTCCAGCGTAAACATAATACCATCTTTCTTCTCGGACGTTATTCGTTTTCCGTAAAAAAGCATTTGAGTGTCCAACTGGTGTTCTTCTACTTGGAGTTGCACTTCTTCAAAACCAGTGTTGAACTTCCTCGTAACTGGCAGGGAACCTGTTAGAGAAACAACACATCTGGTGATAGCACTAGTCACTGATCCTACCGGCTGAGTGTAAGCCTATTGCCTTGCTCTGTTATTTCTCAGCTAACTAAACTCTGTCATAGAGCATAGTAGCTCCTCACCTACGTCCGAATCAGGCTATGACAAGGAAAGACCCATAAACAGAGTGCAAAACTTCAGTGGGAAAACCACTGAAAGATCCTCCCCCATTGGACACTTTCCCCATCTCCCAACCAATCTTAAATTTCTCCAAATATCACCCCGCTATCCTATTCATCCTAGCAGAGCCAATTATCACTTCACTACTCTAACTAGTTTCAACCATGCTACTGCCTAAATTAATTAGGACTAATTATACAATATGACTACCTTAGGCAACACCGCAGTTCGATCAAATCACATCTACATTTGCCATGACAGGCACGTGTAAAATTAAATTAACTTAATTCGCACACGGTAGACATATTTCCACTCAGAACTGCAGTGCCAAAGCACGTCCGCCTAAATCAACTGTTTGAGTTACACTGTCACCCCCAATCATGGTTTTTCAAACAGCCTTGAATTGTTCACGTGACGTTGTTGATGTCCTGCAGGTGTCCCAATGTTTCCAATAACAAACCCACAACTTTCTGTCATGTGGTGACAAGCAAAACCGCCATTCCGTTTGATGTCGGGAAATTCTAAATGACAGACGGACTGTTTTCTCCCGAGCCGGGCACTTCCGCTTGAATCCGACCTGTTTCTGAACTGTCAAGGGCAGCGTATTGATTCATCTCACGCACTCCCTTCCCAGTAAACATCTGCAGCTGTTACTTTTGACCGTCCTGGGATTTTTGACATCCGATTTTTTTTTTTTTTTTTGTTAGTTAAAATAGTTGTGGCTGTGAAAACATCCCGTTAATCAGAATGCCTTTATTATCATCAACTGGTTAATCACGGTGTTTTTTCGTGACAACGGGCAACGCTGTTCGTATTCCGGTACTGACCTTGGGCCTTGTTCACGTCGGTTTGGAAGGACTAGACTCGAGTTTCGCTCTCGCTTGAGTTCGTTAGTAGTGTATATCCTTGACTGGGCCGTGGATTGAACTTCGGATCACTGGCGTGTGAAGCGGATGTGTAACCACTTAACCACGCGGCTCACGAGACCAAATTATCATACTAGAATGTCACTGTTACTTTGAGATACCCTGCATTAGATCAAGATAGCACCCTTTCTTAATATTCGGAGGACCTGCGTAAATTGTCAGGTGCGGCATGATTGATTGATTGATTTAGGAACCGACATCACAGCATTCGGGGCATGTCCATAATCGCTCCGTCCCCATCCTCAGCAGCCAGCGAAGAGTTCCAACACTAATAGTACCAGTAGCAATCTGATTATATGTCCGTCTCGTCTTTCCTCTGAGCGTCGATCGTCGGCCAGATCCCCTCTTCACCCCTCGCTGTCGCATTCTTGCCAAACCATGGTAATCCATTTGCTCCTCCGAGGTGTAGGTGCGGCATGGGCGGATACCAAGCCTAGACACTTTTCTTTTATAAAGACTGACGTGGATATACTGTCCGGGTCACGCTGGAGTGTAAGATAATGAGTGAGCGAATCTGTGGTTTTACGAGCACCAGTAGTTGGAACACAATGGACAAGTCAGACACTCTGAAGGCTATCTATGAACGACTGCTACTTAAAGTTGTTACTGTAACAGATGAAAGAACGCATTTAAGCAGTATTGAGTTTGGATTGAAGTGTGGCTGCATCAAGGAGGGAGGTTCTAGGGGGAACAATCTGATGTGTGTACAACCAGTGTGTTACTGGAACGATCAGCGTATACACATTACAACATGTGCTGAGAGAGACAGAGAATCTGTGGGTCTGCCCTGAATGCTGTGATGTTGACTCTTAGAAACCAAGGTATTTGTGTGTGGTTTGTGCCTGCTTTATGATGCATTCCATTTGTATATTCCACAACACTCTGCCCTTTACTTTTTGTATGTGATTATTTTTTAAAATTAAAACAAAACATATGGGAGTTTTATCCCTTCCTTGAAATATTCCATGATTTTTGTTTTAATGACCTCAATTTTTTTTTTTCACTTTCTCAATAAAATTCTTTTTGTAAAATCTTTTCCTGACATATTACTGTTAATGTGCATGTCAGAAGCAGGTTAGGGGTATACCCTATCTAAGGAGAAGTAAGGTGCCTCCTTCCCTCTCTTAGCCTACGGGACACTCTTGGGCAAGGTGGAGTACCCGTTTAGCCTCCCGATCAGGGTTACATGCTCGTCGGCATGTCGCAAATGAATTAAATGAGATGCTCCCCACCAGGGACTGGGTGAAGTAATCATGAAGTCATGAGTGCAGGTGGTGGGTGAGGTTGAAGAACAGCCGACAGATAGTTGTGGGTTATGGTCTCGAGGTTCACGACGGTAGGCAGAGGATCTCTTTTTGGGGAGACAATGGCTACGGTCATTGACCAGCATGGTCACTACTAAGAATGAAAGCAATGGCAAACTACCTTCTTTACAGATGGCTAGAAAATTATGGTTTGCGATATCATCGAAAATCAGAGAAACGGCGTAAATGTATGCTTCATACGCGCCCGGTTGGTATAGTCATGTGCACCAGCTGACTCCAGACCGTCAGCAGGCTACTATGTGCAAAAAGAAAGTAGGAACTTGGAATGTTAGAACAATGAGCAGATGGGAAATTGGATAACATCAAACAAGAAATGGGTAGAGAAACAAGAAATGGGTAGAGAGAATATTAACATATTTAGGAATGTATGAAACGAGATGGACAGGGACAGGGATTAAGACAGGGGAGGATTTTAAGATTATATATTCTGGAGGAGAGGAAAGGCAAAGAGGTGTAGCAATTAATTAGATCTGATAACATCATAATCTGTTACAGGATTTTGGGCGATATCGACAGGGTTATATTGGTAAAATTAACCGGCAGACTTTTAACATAAACGTCATTCAAATATATGCCACAATGGGAGAAAGCAATGAAGATAGTGTAGAGGAATTGTATAATGACATAGAGAATGCTTTGAAGAAATGTAAAAATTCAGAAATAAACATCATAATGGGTGACTTCAATGCGAAAGTAGGAAATCAAAGTGATAGATGCAGAGTAGGTAAACATGGTCTAGGAGAATGAAATGAGAGGGGATGCAGACTTGTAGAATAGGCAAAAGAACATGAATTGATTTGTCGGAAACAACTGGTTGAGCAGCATCACAGAAGATTATGGACACAGAGAAGGCCTGACGACAGGATTGGAAATCAAATCAGTTACATCCTGATTAACTGCCGGTTTCGAAATGTGTTAACAGTCGCAAAAACAGTTCCAAATGCAGACTGTTACAGTGATCACAGATTGATTATAGGGACATTGAAGGTAAAGTTAAAGAAAGTCAAGTATACACCAGGAAACACTAAATATAATCTGTGTACATAAAAAAAAAATGATACAGATATACAAGACGATTTCGATATAAAGTAAAGAACAGATTCGATGTATTGTCTGATCTGATAAGTTACTGTGCGCCAAGGGACGCAGAGGTGTTTCCAAGGCACCAGGGCCGGGTTATATACTGGCCAAGACCTATTGACGCGTCCTCGCCGAGCGTCCTGGGCAGTGCCTTCGGGGTCCTGGCTGAAGTCAATAGGATCGCCGATTCCTCCGAAGTCGGAGAGTGTCTGCCTGTACGGCGAGGAACCACCAGTCTGCACACCAATAAGCCAGACATGGGACAACGGATACTCACGCAAAACTCAGGTCCTGTATGACATCGCACTGATGCTGGACAACAGGATGTCTTCATCCGACATACAGGACTTTGCGTTGGAGCTCAAGCCAGCGAACACAAGCAAGCAAGCAAGCACTGTGCGCCAAGAGCTGGGCGAAACCACGCCGGTCAGATAGATAGACAGATAGTCGGGAACGGAAGCTTATTTGACTACTTATATGAATTAAATGACATGCTCCCCACCAGGGACTGGGTGAAGCCGGGCCGGGACAGACAGACAGACAGATAGACAGACAAACAGATAGTCGGGAACGGGAGAGCTTATATGACTACGTATATGAATTAAATGAGATGCTCCCCACCAGGGACTGGGTGAAGCCGGGCCCGGTCAGACAGACAGACAGACAGACAGACAGACAGATAGTCGGGAACGGGAGAGCTTATATGACTACGTATATGAATTAAATGAGATGCTCCCCACCAGGGACTGGGTGAAGCCGGGCCGGGTCAGCCAGACAGACAGACAAACAGACAAACAAGCAGACAGACAGACTGATAGATAGATAGATCCCCTCCAGGGCCTGGGCGAAGCCGGGCCGGGTCAGCTAGTATATAATAATTTTTATTTATTTGCACTGAAGAATCAAAGTTTGTTTAGCAGACGACTGACATTTACTCTGATACAAAACAGAAGACTAGATCAAATACACAGAAATGTGTTGGATAAAAGAATAGAAGCTGCAGTAGTGCAATGGCTAGTACACTGGCCTGCTGGCCATGTGGTCGTGTGATCGAATCCTTCTTAAGCTGCGAATTTTTAAACATTGACCTAGATCTCAGCCAAAAATAGGTACTAGAACATGTTCTGGGAAGTAAGGAGGTGTAATATTGACCTCATTATACAGTGATCGCTGATTGGTCTTTACACATATGGTGCTAGCACCATGCAGACTTTTGTCACATAACATGTAAAATGTCCCTTTAACGGTTTTTTCTGACTGACTGGCACCTTGCAGTCTTGACACACGATAGTTTGTAAAATGGGGTTATCTCTCCATAACACACAGCCTCGGCTGAATTTAGAGACCATGTTTTGCCCATGCAGCATGATCCCTCTCTCAACCTGTCTAGTTTACTCCAGAGAAAAGGTGACACCAATACGTCTGGGACAAGACAAGCTGCAGAAGCTGCCGGATCAGCAAAACAATGCTCTCTCTCTCTCTCTCTCTATATATATATATATATATATATATATATATATATATATATATATATATATATATATATGTGTGTGTGTATGTGCGTGCGTGCGTGCGTGTGTGTGTGTGTGTATGTGTGTGAACTCTATATGATATACTCGTATCTACACATAATTGGCAAAAAGATATTACAAATTAAAAACAATAGCACTATTTGTAGTTGCTCTGAAAATGTGTACCTATACATTTTATTTTTCAAAAACAGATTTAGCACCTTATGAAATGTTTGCATAGAAAGTATGATATTAGTGTACACCTCCATTACTCCTTGGTTGCACTATATCTTGGATGATTCTACTCCTTGGATAAGGTAAACTGAAGTTCAAGGAGTACAGCAGATAATTTTACCCTGAAAGTGAACAAACAGCAGAAATAATATTTGCAGTAAATGTTTCAAAACTGTATCATTCTACATAACTGACATGAGTTAATGTAGCATAAGCAATAGCTTCATGAGCTGCTGTAGCATAGTGGCTAGTCTACTTGCAGTTGCAGGATTCTTTTTTTCTGTCCATTTGGCTTTTTGGTTGACGCAGACTCACGAATTGGTGCATCACTTTCAGAATTTGTCCTGATAAGGATAAGTCAAGGAAGGGAACCGGCCACTTTACCTCATTATTCTGAAGTGTATAATATGTGAAGGCCTAGCATCCCACATTCAGTATATGTCATGGGGTTATCTTTATACATTAACCTAAATAAGGACCAAGATAAGTCATACTACTTAAATGTCAGAAAAGGAGTTCTGAAATGTTATAAAGATTCCATTCTGCTTTTTATTTTTTATTTTAAATTTTTATATTGCATATCCCTTACAGGACGTTGCAGTTAACACCAGCATTTTTCATTTACTGTTGATGTACTTGGCAAGTTTTACGTTCAGTAGTTTGCCTTTGCTTTCTGAACGAGTGGCTCACATACCCCCACAAGTTACCAGCGCGGCGCGAACCGCTGCAGATTCTTGCAGTTCCAAGTTCTTCCTAATTTGTTTATTTACATTCCAAGACAATTATTGCAGCTACCTTGAACTGCCAGAGCAACTAACAACAATTACCTGGAAAAGACTAATGAACGTAGAACATCTTATACAACCATGAGAAAGTGACAAACAGTGTTATTTAGTCAAGTAAGAGAAGAGAAGCTGTTTACAATATGGTGAAGACTACAAAAGACAAGCGGTAGAAAATCCAGAAGCAAAGTGGCAGAAATTATGCTGAATGGCTTCAGATGGTGCATGGAGAAATAACAGCAACAGACTTGATCCAGAATACCGAAGGCTCAGATCTATGGAGACGAATACCTACTTTATTTGGCAGGGCACATGATAATGTTGATATGATCCCTAAAATAGCAAAAAGGCAATTAGCAGGTAACACAGTGCTAGAGCATTTATCAGTCTCTGTACTACTACAGCCGGCTCCGCGGGGAAGGGATTACGGACGCAGTTCGTAATCCCACATACCGCGTTCGAAACACAGCTGCGTTGGTTTTTTTAAAATGAAATGTATGGGTGCCGGTCCTTCAGAAAGCAATGGTAGACATCTTAACGTAAACTTGCCCAGGAGTCACAAACAGCCAAAAAATGCTGAGTTTGACTGCAACGTCCGTAAAGGATATGCAACTAACTTTTTAACTACTATTTAAGAACTGTGGTAGCATAGCAACTAGTACACTTTCTTGCTGGGCTGGTGGTGTTGGGATCAAATCCTATTATTTCCTGATCTCGTGGGTCTAGGGCTAACACAGCCTCATAAAATGGGATACCTGATACCTTTCAGAGAAAATTAGGTGGTCAGCATGCTACTAACCAATCACTCATTGACCGCAATCTGGTCAGACACCAAATTCCCAATAAGCAATGATGATCGGGAAAACCTGTATTTATTTTTACATAATTTATCCCGTTGACTAAGATGCAGCGAAATATGCCCGGAATAAATCGTGCTACCAACAGATCAACAAATCTTCATACCAACACAATTTTACCAATGCCAAACCTGGGCAATGACAGAAAACGAGAAAAGAAAAATCACAACAACAGAAATGAGATTTCTGAGAAGAATACTCAATGAATCAAGAAAAGATAAGATCAGAAATGAAGAAATCTGGAGTAAAGTGGGGGGGGGGGGGGTTATGGCTGCGCTAGATTTTATTAGAAGGCAGCAAGTCAAATGGTTTGGCCATGCAAGTAGGTTACCAACCAACAGTATACCACAACATGCAATGATGTACAGACAGGATGGGAGCAGAGGAAGAGACGGACCACGTAAACGATGGACGCAGGGAATAACAGTCCATGGGAATATCGATACATGAAGCCCACAAGCGGGCACTTTTATACTTCACCTTGACACCGGAAGGTATAAGAGAAACACGATGAGATGAGATGAGATAAATCGTGCAATCTGTTGTTTGTGTCTTCGTTATTTAAAGAAATTATATTAGCGAAATAGCACAACTTAGCCTCACCTCTCAGTTAACGACTTTGATCCTAGCCTTGGCCCTATCTTCCTTGTGTTCATTGGCAGCTATGCAGGTGTAATCGCCTTCATGGCGCTTCAGCAGTTGTTCAATCTGCAGCCATCCGGTCACCTGGTACTGTCCGGGCCCGCCTCTTGTGGATGTCACAATATGGTTGTCATCACCTGGTTGGGAAAACTAGCCAGCATGACTTACCCTTATTGTTACATTGTGTTATGGTAGTGCAGTTATTTGTGTGTTTATCAACATATTGGTCATGAATTGGTCAAAAAGTCAATCAAGCAATATTATATTAATAAGACTGCTTTTTAAAAATAAAATAACTAGCAGTTGGAATATTGAGCTAAGGCTATAGATATCTCAATATACAGAAGAATATTCAGAAAACAATGGCAAACTACTGAACGTAACAGTTGCCAAGTAGACCACGAACAGCCAAAGCTGAGATTGACTGCAACTTCCTGTAAAGGACACGCAACTAACTTTTTAACAGAATAATAGATTGTATTTCTCCAAGGCCAGCTCGGCCTTTGGCAGACTGTACACAAATGTTTGGGACAGAAATGGAATAAGCCTGCAAACAAAGCTGAAAGTCTACAAGGCAGTCGTATTATCCCCACAGCTATATGCTTGTGAACCCTGGACTGTTTACCAGCAACACACCAGGAAATTAAACCAATTCCACACAATCTGCATTAGGAAGCTATTGAAGATTAAATGGCAAGATCCCAGACACTGAAGTCCTAGAAAGTGCGTCCATGCCCAGTATCCACACTCTACTAATGAAGAATCAGATTTGCTGGAGTGGTCACTTGACTCTCATGCCAGATCACAGGCTCCCTAAGCGATTTTTTTTTAACGGTGAGCTGCGTTGTGGTAAACGCTCCCAAGACGGCCAGAGGAAATGCTAAAAGATTTTGGAATTCATCACGACACTTGAGAGACTGCTGCCAAGGATCAAAATACCTGGCATATATCATTAGTCAAGGGTGTAGTCACTTGTGAAGCAAACACGGCTGCAAGAGCTGTGAGAAAAAAAAAGACTGGACAGAAAAACTACTGCAGGGGATCCTCCTCCGGGAACGTCAAGCATTCTTTGCCCACATTGTCAAAGAACATTTCGAGACAAAATAGGCCTTATCAGCCATCTTAGAACTCATGGCTGCAGACTTTCAACCCCACTGGATGAAATGAATGGTCATCATCATTCTTGATGGACAAACACCAGATTGTATTTCATGGAAACGAAAACAAATACAGAATATCTGAATATTAAAAAGACGTGGTTTTTTTTTTTTGTGTGGGGGGGGGGGGGGGGGGGAGTCAAAGGATTTGATCACATTAAACACATGACACTTTCATGAAAACCATACGTTGTGGATAAATTGAGGGCACCTGCCATCTCTGCAACAAATGGTAAAAAAGTCGCTACGAAGGACCAGGAGAAATTTGAAAACTCTGCAACATAAAACACCTCAGTTACAACCAGGGCTAAACAAGCAGGTGAATGAAGTGGATCTCTCTCTCTCTCTCTCTCTCTCTCTCTCTCTCTCCCCCCCCCCCCCCCAATCAAAAATCGGATGGACGGCCAAATAATATATTACAGAAGAAGCAATCTCTAAACCGCTCATTGTGTTTATTTCTACAGTGAGATACAAAAAATACACGTAGCTGAAAATTGTCAACAGTTATATGATTTATTTCAACTTGAATAAAAACTTACAGGATTATTCTTATAAAAGTTAGTTGCATATCCTTTACAGTACGCCGCAGTCAACCCAAACACGTTTTAGCTGTTTGTGATTTATTGCCAAGTTTACGTTCAGTAGTTTGCCATTGCTTTCTGAACGACTGGCACTCATAGCATTGTATTGAATCCGGTCTGCTTCCAAATCGCACACAACAGTGTTTCGAACAGGCAAATGATTATTCTACATGCTCATAATTGAGACCAATGAATTTACTTCAAACTGGACTCCATAGAAAGATAAGTTAGCAGTTTATTAACTATAGTAAACTGTACTGTCTAGAAATAATAATCTTGCTATAAAAATATCCCAACAACACAGGGCAAATAAGGATGAGAAATGCAACACTATGCAAAAGACACGTTTTCTTCTTCTTGTGTCTTTGAAACATGGGCCCTCAACCAAATCATACCAAGCCCTTTGTATATGTTTTCAAGATTGATTTGCTTCGGCAGCGGGTTATTTTATGAAATGAGACGGTCAGTCTCGCACTAATCCACCTTCATCTCCTCTTGCGACATGCTTGGTAAGCTATGAGTCTCGGTAACAAATGGGTGACATCTTTTATTTCATGACCTCATGCTTTTCCACAAATTGCGATCTCCACGGCATGGATCAATTCATGTGTTAACTTTCTTCAGTGCCACGACACAAGATTGTCAAGAATTTTCTCTCGCTGTTTACCTCTGTCTCTCATTCCACAAATCTTTCTGATTGTAACAACATGCTTCAGTTTTTGTCTTCTCATAATGTGGCCAAAAATGATAACGTAGCCTACCTCAAAATGTCCAGATTGCTTATTTTGGCTGTCAATTAATTTTCAGCACTCTTCTATAAAACCTCATTTCCAGTTTGTTCCGAGGAATTCTTTGCTTGTTTACTAATTGCCCAGGATTTGCAGCTATATGTTAAAATTTGTTCTATATAACTTGCAAGAACTCTTTTTCTAACTTCCAAGGACAAGGACTTATTGCATAAAATGCTCTTCATTTGATAGAATGCGGTTTTCGCTTGTCCTACTTTGTTCTTTATCTCTGTAATGCATCTTCCATCTGATGTTATCCATGTGCCTAGATATTTTAATTTCTAAACTTGTTTTTATATACGACACAAGTATAGACAACTGTCATGGCCGGTAGTTAATATCACTGACAGGGCTACATACACACTTAAACTGTACATACTTCACGTTATAACACATGCAAGCTACTACATAAAAACTTGGTAAGGTGCTAGAATTAGAAACATGTATAAGTACACTGACTGTGGAAAAAGCAATAACAATATAATATATATATATCTACAAAGGCCTTTCAACTGTCTTACCTGGTAAAGCAAATGTCTTGTTGTTAGCTTTTGTAACTACCCAGTGTATGGATGGAGTAGGGAAACCAATGGCCTCACAAGACAAGACAACGTTGTTGCTTGTGCTGTTGCGAACATACTCGGGTTTTGACACAATTTGAGCACCTGAATTAATCACAAAATAAGTTTAAACTACTGCATGACGGCTACTTAAGACTACATACAAATATTATGGTAATGCTTGATGCAATTTTATCAGGAATTATACTTGGAACATTAACATTATCAAATGTTTTGTCTTGAGGCATGGGCGACCATGTTTCTCCACATCTTGCAATCGCCAACAGAATCATCACCATCATGTGCCATGCCGATAAACGTGGGGGTCATGTTTCGCCATCTCACCCGATCACCAGAGTCGTGGTTCAGATATGTTCTTGTCTCGACCATACCATGTGGTCAAGTAAACCAGGTGTTCACTTCTCTGCCTTCCCCTTCTTCTTTTCCCATCAATCTCGCCAGCTGTCACAAGGTTCTCCAATTTATTTTGTCTCATAAAAATTTTGACTGCCTACGTCAAATTTCTCTAATCATTTTACGGTTTTCATTTGTTTCTTGTAGAACTTAATCATTGATTTTACAGAATGTGTCTGTATTAATGTGTTTTCTAGTATCTGTACATTCCATGTTGAAACAATGACTAAAATATTCTATAATGTTTTCCTCTTCAAACAAATTTCAGCTAATCATAGTGGGTCAGAGGTCCTCAAGCGGTCACCAATAGGCATTTAATGACGCTTCATGTCTTTTCAGAAATAACTTACAATTTTATAGAGAATACATCTATCCATCATGTGCCGTGTCGATAAGCGTGGGCGGTCATGATTCGCCATTTCACTCGATCAGCTCACTGTTTTTGTCTCGACTATGCCACAAGGCCAAGCCATCCAGATATTTACTTCTCTGTCTTCCCCTTGTTCTCTTCCCCTCGATCTTGCCAGTTGTCACCAAGTTCTCCAATTTATTTCTTCTCATAACATCCCCCCAAAGAAATGTGACTTTCTGCGTCTAATTTCGTTTTCAGCTTGCGATTTTCATTTGTTTCTTGTAGGACTTGGTCATCGGTTTTTCTATCTGTCCATGGTATTCTTTGCATTCTCCTCAGAAACCACATTTCCACAGCCATCAGATGTTTTTCAGCTTGTCTACTCATTGTCCACGCTTCACATCCATACAAAAGTACAGGTTCTATGTAGCACCTCAACACTCTTTTTCTCATAGTAATTGACATCTTTTTATTTGTCAGTATATTTTTAATCTTCCAAAAGACTACCTTCGCCATGACGATTCTTGTTCTAATCTCTTCAAGGCATCTCCCATCAGATGTTATGACTGTTCCGAGATAATTGTACCGATTCACTTGTTTAAGCATATTCCCATTTACTTGTATATTACATCGTGGCATTTCTTTCTTCCTAGTGACGACCATAAACTGTGTCATCTTACAATTTAATTCTAACCCTAGTTGTTCACTGTGTGCAACAACCGCATCTACTAAATGTTGCAGATCCTGCTAATTTTCTGCAATCAATTCTGTATTGAGAATACACTCCACAACAATTACTTAATTGTATACTCCTGAGAATAATTAATGTTTGTATAACTGCATTGCAATAGTTAAATCCATTTGGATCTTTCACAAATAATATATCTGAATAATGAAGACACACAATACATTACACAATAATAACGGACGAGATCCAGTGAAATAACCCATGCAATAGTATTGCATGGGTTATTTCACTGGATCTCGTCCGTTGATTAATACATAAATTAATAAACAAATTATAAAGCACATCAGGCGCCTAAAGTCCGGCGAGCAATGATCAAATTTATTTATTTGGTTATTTCGGGATTTAAGGTGTGAAGATCGAGCACAACCCACAATTTTGAGCTTTAACCTACAACGGGTGACGTTGTGATATTCTAGTATGATAATTTGGTCAGGTATAGTGTGAGCCGCGTGGTCAAGTGGTTGTACACCCGCCTCACACGCCATAGTTCGCTCCCAGGTCCAGTCAGGGATATTCACTACTGACGAGCTCAAATGAGAGCGAAACTCGAGTCTATTGTTATAACTGCCTGGTTAATTTTACTGTAGCATAACAACAGAAAATAAAGAGGTGGATATGTGTTAGGTATGAACATTGTTATAACTGACTAGTTCATTTTACATAACAAAAGAGGTGTATATGCTTATTATTATTTGTGAACATTGTTATAACCACCTGGATAATTGTACTGCAGCATAACAGAAAACAATGAGATGGATATGTTTATGTCTGAACATTGCTTTAACTACCTGGATCACAAGGTCCAACTGACTTCACTTCAATGATGTCTCGTCTGTTTTCTCTCACAGCTGCTGCCATCATATGGCACAAGTTGCTGAAGACACACCAAGCAAATAAACAGTTATTAAATATCGCTAATATTTTCCTTCCAATACACACATAAACTGATACAAAGACGTATACTTCATTAAAGATGGAAATCGACATATAAGACATTTTCTTTGCACCTATAAGTAACAGTATTAACAATTACTCAATCCCATAGTATCTTTTGCATAATATATTTTACATCACATTCGTCATATTTACAACATATTTTACATCATAATCGTCATCATCATCCAGTGGCTTGTTCCATGCAGAATACCCGCCCCCCTCCCTCACCCCCAACATTCTTTGGAAATTTCTTTCTATCATAAGCCAGATATCCTGCCTTTGTCGCAGTAATTTGTAAATTATCTATCACATCCTTAATTCAGTTACATTGGAGTTTTCCTTTTCTCCGTTTGCCTAGTATGCCTCACTCCATAATTATCTTTTTCATACATTGATGTCAGATTACTTGCCCAAAATATTTCATTTTCCGCAATTGTATCTTACACAGACAATGACAAAATGACACAGACTAAATGTAACTGGCTAATTTATGGTATATGCCACAAGATAAAACCTATAAATAACCGGGATTACTCTTATGAAGGTTAGAGTGGGAAGAGTACAGAGAACCCAAGGAAGAATCACAGAGGAAAGGGCTATAGAGATGTCAATGAAATGGGCAGAACTGTAGATTATTGTTCAGAATAAAATATGATGGTGAGCACCTGTTGTAGACGTAGAAATTCTGTGGTGGATATGATCATAATAAATGACATAATGGCGATTAAATTGAACACAGTATATATAAATATACAATGCAAATAGTATACAATAACTTGAAATATCTTTCTCGTGTGAGATGACAAATATAATGACACTTTTTCTGACTACTAACATGAGATCGTATTGAGGGTAGCAAAGTAGACATCACTGCCTCCTACTGAAGTAGTAAGAAAGCAATTGAGGAACTGATTTTATGGCCAGTAGGCTGGAGATTTTTGTATAGAGAAGTTGCTAATTAAAGGAAGAGTCTATGGCTCGCTGTGCAAGAATCAAGTTTCGTCTAATTCAAGAATCAATGGTGTCAATGATTGGCTAATTTTTAAAAAAAAATGATTGCAAAAATCTCCACCTCTTAGTAAAGCTCTCTGGTTGTGCACGAATCAACGCTTGACTAAATGAAGAATCATTGGTTTCAGAGACTGGTTGTTTTGAAACATGTTAGTGAAAACCTCCACCTCTTAGTAAACCTATGGAAGAATACACTGGAGATTTCTGTGGTGAAGTAATCAAGCTGTGTGCCTCATGCTCTGAAGGTTTTGGGTTCATTTTCAGACTGCATAATTCAGACCATTAGTGCAATTTATTTCAGAGACCCCTGGGGGTCATCGCTGTTGTTACGGAATTAGTATTTTGTGTGATACTCTCATTAAGCTGCTTGCTATTCTGTGAAGAGAAACTAAGTCAGCTGGTATGAAACCTGGTGTAATGAAGCCGGCCCTCTTGCCTTTAATCTTTGTTAAGCATGCATTAAAGATACAAACTTTATTAAATATAGTCATCAAAGCTCAAATAAAGAAAGTACTGATAATATAGAAATCATATCACTTTGAGAAAAATTTAATGTACAGTGGTACCTCGGGTTATGAACTTAATTCGTTCCAGAACTCTGTTCGTAACCCGAAACGTTCGACACCCGAAATATTGAAATCAATGAATACAGACAATCCGTTTCAAGATGAAAGAATCGTTCATATTTATTAACATCCGGTCGTCTACCTGATAAACCGCAAAGAATACGTGTACTTCACGTATTAAATAAAGAGAAAGAAAACAACTAAATGAATTAAATGTAAAATTAAAAAAAAAGATTTAGTCTATCTTTATTACCAAGAAAACGATCATGGGAAATTTGTCACTTTCTCTGTTATTCTGAATCATTAGTTTCAGGAGTATCTTGTCGCTGTTTCTTGGCAGCCGACTGGGAATCTTTCTGCACCAAGAAACTATCAAGGGAAATTTGTCGCTTGCTTTGCTGGAGAATCTTTCTGAAGTGCGCCATCGTGTTATCATTCATCAGGTTTACTGTCCTGTTAGCAACAAGTTTGTTTGGATGATGGTTCATAATGAAGTCTACGACGTCTACCCACTTGCTGCAAATTTCTTTAATCCATGCAGTTGAAACGGTCACTGACTCCTCATCATCGGACGACTGCTCCTCCTTTAATGTCTTTAGCTGTTCATTCTGAAGATCCACAAGCTCATATGTAGTACTATTTGCACTGTACGCGATCGTTTATCTCCAACGTTACACCTTGCTCTCTCTCTCTCTCTCTCTCTCTCTCTCTCTCTCTCTCTCTCTCTCTCTCTCTCTCTCTCTCTCTCTCTCTCTCTTTTTCACCTTCGTTGGTAACACGAGGCATTGTTTGTCACCCGAGACATACAATTTTCGAAATTGTTGTTCGTAACCTGAATTGTTCGTGACCCGAGGCGTTCGTAACCCGAGATACCACTGAATTTGTAGTTGCTGTATCTTTTCAAATAAATACAATGAAATACTACAGAGAGACCACATTTTATTTCATGTATTGCTTGTGAATAATTGAATCATAAGAAATAAATAGACATAAATTAGTTAACTTACGTGTATGTGACGCCATCTGAACCACAGATAATTTCTTCCCAGGCACACTGACAGATGTTACCCCCAGTAGTGGACTTGCACTCAAGGCCATCACCACACTGACCATGCTTGTGTGCAGCTCCTTTTTTGTCACATTTTTGGCCTTCAAATCTGACGCAAAGAGAACAAGATGGTTACTTTGCAACAGAACAATTAAGAACATAGACATTGTGGCTGACATGATCTCCAAGTAGCTTCTATTGTGCATACATGCTAATAATACATAGCTACAAGAGAATTTATTTTTGTATGTACCAGACTCATTGCTTATATACAGAAAGATTGGAAAATCAACATATATATTACAATAAGAATAGAAAAGGCAAGGGTAGCTTCGATAGCACTAAGAAATGAGTTGAAGTCAAAGAAATTAAAACGGTACACCAAACTTAGAATATTTAACTGTAACGTTAAATCAGAACTACAGTATGAATCAGAAACAGGGCTAACGACTAAAAACATTACTAATAAACAACAAACATTCATCAGAATAGAAGGACACTATAATAGTATCACCATGGTGAAGCTAAGAGAGAGAGAGAGAGAGAGAGAGAGAGAGAGAGAGAGAGAGAGAGAGAGAGAGAGAGAGAGAGAGAGAGAGAGACAGAGAGACAGAGAGACAGAGAGAGAGAGAGAGAGAGCTAAACAAACACCGGTAAATTAAGAGGTGAGGGCAACACACTGGTGCTGTATAGGATACACAATGAGAAACTCTGAGTAAAGTATAACTAGAAAATACTTTGTCTGGAACCCAGGGTAAACGAAATAGAAGGAGACTTAATGCATGGCGAAGAGAATTAGAGACAAAGATGAATAACAGAGCGAAACCTCATAATACATGGCGAAGAGAATTATGGCGCTAACACCATGCTAGCCATATCCTCCATGTGAACGCATGAAGATGTTATTCTATGCATTTTGAGATGAGTCAAAAACCGACATCACGGCATTCGGAACATTCCAAATATGCTTCGTCCTCATCTTCAACAGCCATCGTAGAGTCTCATTACTAAAGGTACCAACGGCAGTCTGATTATGTGTCCGTCTGGCCTGTCCTCGGTGTACTGAGTGTCAATCAGATCCTCTGATCAGTCATTGCAGCACCTTTCTCATTCTCTCCAGATCATAAATATTTATCTGTTCTGCCACACTATTCTATCAACGTATGTAACAAACCGTAATCCCGTATATTCTTGTGAGTAACGCAGATGCGCGAAAATCGCTCAGAAAGCAATGGCAAACTACAGAGCGTAATCCTAGTATATCTACAGCAGCTGAAAAATGCTAGTGTTGACTGCAACGTGCTGTAAGAGATATGCAACATAAATAAAATAATGTATCAAATAATGGTGGGTATAGCACTCACATAAAATGTTCAAGAACCTTTTTGTGTTTTAACTAACTTTGACTGTGTTTATACGCAATGTTTGTTTAAATGTCTTCATTACATATCTTCACCAATTTAATGAGGTCGATAACTAGAAAGTGTGTTAACTGAGATTGGCAATATTGACACAAAAGGAAACTCAAGAATATACACAAAAATGTAGCCACTTATCAGGTGTTCCCTCTATTAAAACACTCAAACTCAACAGAGACACAACGACAATTGATCAACAGCATACAGAGACAAAACGATAATTGATCACCAGCATATAAAGACAATAAAATGATGTCAATTGAAACGAGAAAAAGAGTGTTGAGGGGATACATAGAGCCTGTTCTTTTGTATGGATGTGAAACTTGGACAATGTGCAGTCAAGCAGAAAAACATCTGATGGCTGCAGAAATGTGGTTTCTGAGGAAAATGCAAAGAATACCATGGACAGATAGAAAAACCAATGACCAAGTGCTGCAGGAGACAAATGAAAATCGTAGATTGATTAGAAAAATTAGACGTAGACAGTCAAAATTTTTTGGACATGTTATGAGAAGAAATGGACTGGAGAACTTAGTGACAGCTGGCAAGATCGAAGGGAACAGACCAAGAGGAAGACCGAGAGGAAAATACCTGGATGGCTTGGCCACATGGCATGGACAAGACAGGAACACTGAGCTGATCCACGACTCTGGTGATCGAGTGAAATGGCGAATCATGACCGCCAACGCTTTCCGGCATGGCACATGATTGATTGATTGATATAAAGACAAAACAACAATTGATCGACAACATACAGAGACACATCAACAGTTGATCAACAGCATATAGAGACAAACACAACACTTGATCAACAACATACAGAGACAAAATGACAATTGATCAAAGCATATAGAGACAAAATTACAATTGATCAACAACATATAGAGACAAAATTACAATTGATCAACAACATATAGAAACAAAATGACAATTGATCAACAGCATACAGAGACAAAACGACAATTGATCAACAGCATATAGAAACAAAATGACAATTGGTCAACAGCATATTCATGCCAACCCTCTGTTTTCAGTGTCAAATATGGACCCTAGACAACGGTCTAGAATAAATAATTACAATATGTCAAATGATGTGCTTAAGGAAAATAATTGGTGTCACAAAAAGAGATAATGTTAAACAAATAATAACATGTGACAGAAAGCGTTAACAACCGCATGCATACAATTCACGGAAAGACGGTGATCCAAGAGGTTTGCACACCTAACAAGAATGTCTCCTATACAATTCACGGAAAGACGGTGATCCAAGAGGTTTGCACACCTAACAAGAATGTCTCCTATACAATTCACGGAAAGACGGTGATCCAAGAGGTTTGCACATCTAACAAGAATGTCTCCTATACAATTCACGGAAAGACGGTGATCCAAGAGGTTTGCACATCTAACAAGAATGTCTCCTATACAATTCACGGAAAGACGGTGATCCAAGAGGTTTGCACATCTAACAAGAATGTCTCCAAATTGACCAGCTTCTCAAGCACATCAAAATGACACGAGAGCAGCAGAGCAAGGGGTAAAAAGAGGTAGAGATGTATTGGTGGCGTTAGGATAGCCCTTCATAAGCTTCTACACAAAAGCAACTTCTGTGCATCTGGCCAACGAGGAAAGACCGCACCTCTGTCACAACGTGACACAAGACACACCCCCCCCCCCCCCAAAAAAAAAAAAAAAAAAAAAAAAAAAATTAGGAAGAAAAAATAGTTGATCAATAATTTTCAAATTAAGTGTTGGTATTGTTTACCTGGCGCAAATGTCGCAACAGCTACACTCAGCGTCCTTCGCCATCCCTGCTAGACAATCTGATCTCTCTACGACTTCGCACTTGGCACATTTCTCCTTGCACCTGTCAGCATAGACCGCTGCCGTCCCGATTATCAACACTAGCAAGAGTGTCTTCATGGTGCTAGTCTGCCCACAACGAATGTGTAACTTTCATTAGAAAAATAAATAAAATTAATTATTTGTTAAGGTAAATAGGTTTGTTATTGCTGCTTTTATGAGACATTAATGACATCTTTAAAGTTTACAACTACTATCATCTGCATTGGAATCTGGTTACTGTATTGCAGCAGGTCAGCGGTAAAACAAATGGCATGTAAATGCCATCCGCCATAGGCGTGACATCACAGATACGCAAATGTGTAATCCATCTCCTTCAGATGGATTTGAAGAGTATGGGCACTTATAGCTCTAGTCACCAGTTGGTTATACAAGCCTCTGCAGCATTCTCGACTACGATCCTTCCTACTAGTGGCTTATTGATTTCCAGACTGCATTAGTCATACCTGCATGTGGTGTTTTCTTATACTACCAGTGAGCATGTATAGACAGTATCACATCTCCCCTGCACAACCTCAGTGTTTCCCATGAAGGTGTCTGGAAGCCAGCCAATCAGCCCTTTCATTTCCGCGTATACTAGCATAGCCTGGACATTAGCCCTATTCCGTTCTTGTAGGTGTCAGGACTCTGTATGTCAACCGTTCATGCCAGAACTATCCAGATTGAACCTTCCGGGGCATTGACGTAGAGTTGGTTATGATCACTGCATTACTGAATGTAGTCTCAGAAAGTCATCTCAGAGCCACACTGACCGCCTCCACTTGCATCCTCATGTTCGATGTCGTGGTTGAATATGCTTCCCTCAGCTCTGTGGTGATTTTGCTTCTCTAACTGTACAGTTCCATCCCAATCTCTCACCATGGCCAAAAGGTTAAGATCACTCGTTCAGCTGAACATAAAAATTGACTTCTCGTACCTGGCTTAGGGACGAGAATTACAAGTACCCCAGAAGTCGGGGTGGGTTCGCCTGCTGGCGGGAGGAGAGGGGTTGGGGGCGGGGGAAGCGGAGAACACTGGTAAAACGGAAAGCTAATCCTCGTGCACAAATCAGTTCAAAGCGAGAAACACATCTCGAAAAACAAATCTCTCATCTTGTTGCACTTTTCCCGTCGGCACACATACTATTAAATCAACCTCCCCAGCGATATCCTGTCAGCTGCCTTATTTCAAACTCTGCTCTCCCATTGCACCACTCCCTACATTCTCTACCGAGGGTTATTCGGACTTGATATTTACCTTGTTTTCGTAGTGTGTAGTCAGCTCTGTGGCGAAGGAGTTTCGGAGGCAATTCGTAATCCCGCATACTCCATACGAAACACAGCTGCGGGCGATTTCTCAGCAGACTGCATTGTGTTGGTTTTCATACAATGGTATTTGTGCCGGTCTTTCAAAAAGCAATGGCAACCTACAGAACGTAAACCCGCCAAGAAATGTGGGGGGATTGACTGTGACGTCATGGGAAGGATATGCAACTAACTTTAACCTAATTTATATTACAAATTATCTGTCTAGGCCAGTGGTTCTCAACCAGTGGGGTATTCCCCCCCCCCCCCCCCAGCGGATAATTTTAGGTTTTCCAATTGGGGGGGGGGGGGGGGAACAATTAACATTATTTCAAGATCGCGTTAATACAAGAACCGATTACTTGATATTGTTTTTTCCTCCATACTTTACGGTTTTGTACTTCTCGCCCTTCTGAAATTCGTTTTATAACGTAAGTAGACCCTCAAAAGACAATGGGAAAGACATTAGACTTATAAAAAACATATATTGGAAACAACAAGCTGCAATAAGGATTGATAATGAAGTGGGACAGTATCAGCCAATTAAGAGAGGTGTTAGGCAGGGATGTGTAATATCTCCAGATCTTTTTTCCCTGTACAGTGAAAATATTTTCAGAAATGTAGAGGATATAAATGGAATCAGCATTGGAGGACGAAACATCAATAACATTAGATATGCAGATGATACAGTATTGATTGCAGACAATCCGCAGGACCTGCAACAATTAGTAGATGCGGTTGTTGTACACAGTGAGCAGCTGGGGTTAGAATTAAATTGTAAAAAGACTCAGGTTATGGTCGTCAGTAGGAAGGAAGAAGTGCCTCAAAGTAATATACTAGTAAATGGACATATTCTTCAACAAGTGAATCGGTACAATTATCTTGGAACAGTTATAACATCTGATGGGAGATGCCTTGAAGAGATTAGAACAAGAATCGCCATGGCGAAAGTAGCCTTTAGCAAGATGAAAAACATTCTGACCAATAAAAAGATGTCAATTGAAACGAGAAAAAGAGTGTTGAGGGGATACATAGAGCCTGTTCTTTTGTATGGATGTGAAACTTGGACAATGAACAGTCAAGCTGAAAGGCATCTGATGGCTGCAGAAATGTGGTTTCTGAGGAGAATGCAAAGAATACCATGGACAGACAGAAAAACCAATGACCAAGTACTACAGGAGACAAATGAACAACGTAAACTGATTAGAGAAATTAGACGTAGACAGTCAAAATTTTTTGGACATGTTATGAGAAGAAATGGATTGGAGAACTTAGTGACAACTGGCAAGATCGAAGGGAGCAGACCAAGAGGAAGACCGAGAGGAAAATACCTGGATGGCTTGGCCACATGGCATGGACGAGACAGGAACACTGAGCTGATCCACGACACTGGTGATCGAGTGAAATGGCGAGTCATGACCGCCCACGCTTTCCGGCATGGCACATGATTGATTGAGACCCTCAAATCACGTTTTATGTAGACGTCTAGACTTTTTCTAGTATGTGCTAATAAATTTAGCTTCCATTTTTACGTATACTGTGTAGGGGTGGGGGGATTTATAGGGAGGAAACTGGAAAAAGGGTGTGGGGAAGATGACATTCTGAACATACAGTGAAGGCGTGCACGGGCTAAAAAAAAAAAAGATTGAGAACCACTGGTCTAGGCACTGAATAGACAGGAATCTTTTTTACAAGGAAGTATCTAAAACCCGCGGAGGAAACATGACCGATCAGTCTGTATGTGCTGTGTTGTGTCATGGCCTGGTTGCTTCCTTGCACGTCTCTCTACCAATATGAAGTCAGTCGCTGTGGAATAGTGGTTAGTGAGTATGCTCTGACTATGGCCAGGGTTCAATCCATACAAGAGGTAGTCTTTTTTAAAAATTATTTCTTTGATCAGTACGGTCTGTGGTTGACCCAACACCATACAAATGTGTGCCTTAGAATTATCTGGAAACTGTTTGAGAAGGAAAGGCGACGAAGAAGACAACTGAATACCGCACCTCATATATCGTGACCTATACAGGGCTAGACTATGTGAAGGCCTAACACTTCAAATATCAAACTCTATCTCCGTGGTTCTCAACCATTTTTGGTCCGTGCCCCCCCCCTCCCCCTTCACCATATTTTTTTTCAGAACGTCATCCCCTCTTTCGTATTTCCTCTCTATAATCCCCCCCCCCCCCCGCCCCTATACAGTACTGTTAAAAATGGAAGCTAAATTTAATAACACATACTAGACCAAGTCTAGACGTCTATGTAAAACGTGATTTGCGGGTCTACTTACGTTATAATATGAATTTCAGAAGGGCGAGAAGTACAGAACTGTAAAGTATGGAGGGAAAAACAATATCAAGTAATCTGTTCCTGTATTAACGCGATCTTGAAATAATCTTAATCCCCCCCCCCCACCCCCCGGAAACCCTAAAATTCCCCACCGGTTGAGAACCACTGCTCTATCTGCTATGGAACTACCTTCATCTATTTTAGATGTGAAGTTCCGATAGTGGCATACCAACCGTGCCCATCCCGCTGGTTTCTGATCTTAGAGAGAAGAAGCAAAGCTCTACCACTATCCCTGTGGAAAGGGTGCTTCTTGACTGGTTAGGGAGGCGTGTCTCTATACAAACCTCACTGCGGTCGATGCAATCTCTTCCCAGGGCTCAAACACCATGAACGCCAGTAAATCAGACTTTAGAGTTAAAACTCAGTTTTCCAGAAGATTCGCCAAGCAATCAACCAATGGTGCAGTAGACTGGTAATTTTGTCCAAGGCTAAAGAAATATCACATATTTTATTTATCAATACCTGTAGAATGCGGTAATGTTGTATATTTCTTGCTGGCTAAATTTACCTTTGCTGTAAAGTATTACTCTATACTACTGAAGTAACTAACCATACGTTACATATAAAGTAAAAACCGCTATTTTTTAAACCACCACAACACACAATGTAATGCACAAACACCCGTCCGTATTTCCAAGACAGATACAAATTTTAACTTTTCCAGGTTTACGATTTATCCACATATAACCAAGCAGCGAATGAACTGCTGTAATTTTCACGCTTGCTAAATTTACCTTCTCCCAATGTAAGTTACCTGAAAATCCAAAAACAATTATATTAGTTTTTAGACGAGTACAGCACAGAATGTAATACCAGTTCCTATGTCCAAGTCAGATATTCAAGGTTTCCAATTAATCTAGCCTCAGTAGAATTCTTGCTGAACTTTGCAGATTCCTTTTAAACGTAAACTTATCACGGAACGGCAACCCCGCCTGCAGGCCTATCCAGCCGTGTTGGTTCCTTCCTGTGTGTCTGGAAGCTAGGCTCACGTTGCTGGTAAAAGAACGTTAGCCAAGACGAACGAAGCGTGCTTTGAAAAAAAAAAAAAAAAGCGCGTGAGTGAACACGCAAACATTCTTTGGGTAGGAGTAACCGATATTTTTCTCTTTTCCCCCGAGTCAGCAGCTCTTCCTGCTTTTGCCTACCCAGCAAACTCGCAATGCCGTGCAACCCTAGTGCAGGGTTCCTGTGGTGTGCTCATTAAGATGCAGTACTTAATTACTCAGAATATATGTTTCAAATCAACGTTGTTGCAATATTTCACAACTTTTGCAGTCTTATTTAGATGTGTGCCTTTCTCTAAACTATGCTAGATTATAAATGCCAGAAAAAATAAAATATAATTATGAATTTTGTTGTGAATCTGGAAAACTGCATTGGCGTTCTGGCAGTTTGAGCCCCGAAAAGAGATTGCATCCATCCCAGTGTTTCTCAACCTTTTTTTGGCCCATGCATCCCTTCACCATTTGTTCAGAATGCCACCACCCCCTTTCGTATTTCCTCCCTATAAATCCCCCCGCCCATACTCAGCATACGTAAAAATGGAAGCTACATTTAATAACACATACTAGAACAAGTCTAGACGTCTACATAAAACGTGATTTGCGGGTCTACTTAGGTTTAAAACGAATTTCAGAAGGGCGAGAAGCACAGAACCGTAAAGTACTGAGGAAAAAAACAAACAATATCAAGTAATCGGTTCTTGTATTAACCCGATCTTGAAATAATCTTAACCCCCCCCCCCTTCCGGAAAATCTAAAACTCCCCCTGGGTTGGGGGGGGGGGGATTCCCGAACAGTTGAGAAGCACTGATCTATCGGGTTGAGGTTGGTGAAAAAAATTATTATCTTAACCCGCTATTAGAGTACCATCTCCATGGGGACTGTGTTGCAGAACTCTGCTTCCTCTCCCCAAGCCCAGAAATTAGCGGGGTGTGCAAGACCGGCAGTGAACGTCATCTCTGAGGCGTAGCATACTAGAGTGTCAGCGGGTCATGACTCAACACTGCACACTTGCACTGCCTGGGATCAGGCCTAGGTAGGTCATGTTTCCCTAGCAGGTGTTAGGTATTTAATTGCCAACAGACTCCAGCCTAATGCCCGGGGAGAAATATAAGTTGTAAAGTAATGGCTTTGATCCATAGCTGTTGGTAGGAGATCTCAGGGTCGGCCTCTACTACGATACAAAGATGTGTGTAAGCGGGACTTGATTGATACAGGCATTGATAATGCACATTGGGAGCACGTCGCCGCTGAACGTGTTGCATGGAGGGCAACTATCAGAAATGGAATAAAGACAAAGGAGAAAATGATTGCAGATAAAGCACACACAGAGCGTGAGAGACGTGAGACGTAAGATGGTGCAAAATGGTGGAAATGACCATGTTTTCACATGCACCTACTGTGGGCAAACATTTGCAGCAAGAATTGGCCTTACCAGCCACACTCGCCACCGCCATGGATCGTAGTTATTAAGCCTTTTTGAAGCACAATGTACCAAACTATCGTCTGTCAAGACGGAAAGGTGCCAATGTAATGTTGGGTTATAAGATGAGACTCCTCGCCAGTGGTGTTAGGGGAATGATCTATTTGCATATTATTACTAACCAAAAGTAGCATAAACACTACCTTTCTTCTCTACGCTCCTAATGTCCCAGCCTTACTCCCCACGCCCTCGTGTGTGTGTGTGTGTGTGTGTGTGTGTGTGTGTGTGTGTGTGTGTGTGTGTGTGTGTGTGTTTGTGGGTGGGTATGATAATATGTTGTAATATGAATGTTAATCTCAAATACCACTAATCTGACAGGTTGTATAGAAGCACCACGAACACGTTTGTCTTCTTTTTCTGCTGCTGGCTTCTTGCTGATCATCGCTGAATCTTTATCGCTCCGGTCCATATCACTCATTTGTTTAGATCTAGTTCTAAATTAGTTATTATAGATCTAGTTTAACTTCAAGAACCGAGATATGGTGAGATACATGAACGCCTACGCCAGCTGATGATGATAATCAAGACTGAATTTCTTCGTTCATTAACTTTTTTTTACTTTGTTTTTCAAACCGTATTAATTTACTTGAAGGCGTCTACGTTTTTAAAAACCACATCATCAATACGTATATTTCTATTTGTACTGTCTCACAGTACACAAAAATCCCGTTGCAAGTTAGTTTGATATGAAATACCTTACATTAAAGTATCGAGTCTGCAGTATTGTAGATATTTCAGACGCGCGATGTGTTATTGGTGCAAGATCACCAATCTATGCAATGCCTTCGATAGATATAAAGATTCTTTATTCCTAATATGGTAAGGGAAATCTGACCCTCTCAGGCTTCTGTCTGACTCTGTCATGCGTCTGTTTGACCCTGCATGGCTTTTATCTGACTCTCTCAGGCTTCTGTTGAATTCTGCCATGCTTCTGCCCAACACTCTCATTCTTCTGTTTACCCCGCCCCCCCCCCCTTTTTCCATCTGTTGTTTTTAATTCACATTTAACATGGTGTTAATGTATTCCGTACGTAGACTGGTCTCTGGTTTCTTATATGTCATATCTCAATTCCAGGTGCATAACAGGCTCATAAACACATTCGTGAGAACATAATTTTTGTGGTTTTCTTTTGACGTTTAAATCCACATGGGTAGTTTGTGACCATTGCCTCTGACGTCAATTTCCGGATAATAGGACAATGAGTGCCCAGCTCAGCGCAAGTACAGACTTGTTCACTTATTTCGGTAGATACTCGTTATATTGCCTTTATGGTGATTTTCTGTAAGTACGCAAAGAAAGGTCTCTTGTACGTGCCTTCAGGCGCAGTGAGCATTTGTTGCTTGATACATATTTTAATGATTTTTTTTCTGTGGGATTCAATAATGCCTAATGAGTTTCCAAAGATATTCTCTGTCAGTAATATCTACAAATTGATGGAAAAGACCTTAGACTTGTAAAAAACATATATTGGAGACAACAAGTTGCCATTAGAATTAATAACAATGTAGGTCAATATCAGCCTATTAAAAGAGTTGTGAGACAGGGATGTGTAATCTCTCCAGATCTTTTTTCCCTGTACAGTGAACATATTTTCAGACATATAGAAGATATAGAAAGAATAAACATTGGGGGACGATACATCAATAACATTAGATATGCAGATGATGCAGACTTGATTGCAGACAATGAACAGGACCTGCAAAATTTAGTAGATGCGCTTGTTGCACACAGTGAACAACTAGGTTTAGAACTGAATATTAAGAAGACACAGATTATGGTCGTCACTGGGAAGAAGGAAATACCACAATGTGATATACGAGTAAATGGGCATATTCTTAAGTAAGTGAATCGATACAGTTATCTTGGTACAGTCATAACATCTGATGGGAGATGCCTTGAAGAGATTAGAACAAGAATTGCCATTGCGAAGGTAGCCTTTTGCTAGATGACACACATACTGACCAATAAAAAGATGTCAATTGAAACGAGAAAAAAAGTGTTGAAGTGCTACATAGAACCTATACTTTTGTATGGATGTGAAGCGTGGACAATGAGCAGTGAAGCTGAAAAACAGCTGATAGCTGTGGAAATGTGGTTTCTGAGGAAAATACAAAGAATACCATGGACAGACAGAAAAACCAATGAACAAGTCCTTCAAGAAACAAATGAAGATCGTAAACTGATTAGAGACATTAGACGTAGACAGTCAAAATTTTTTGGGCATGTTATGAGAAGAAATGGATTGGAGAACTTGGTGACGACTGGCAAGATCGAAGGGAAGAGACCAAGGGGAAGACCGAGGAGTAAATACCTGGATGGTTTGGCCACGTGGCATGGTCGAAACAGGAACACAGAGCTGATCCACGACTATGGTGATCGAGTGAGATGGCAGAACATGACCGCCCACGCTTATCGGCATGGCAAATGATGGATGGCTATCAAAGACCGTTTCAGTCTTAAAATCAAACATAAAGTGACGAATACATCTGGATGCTTTGTTTTATTATTATGCGTAATGTAGCTATCTGCTCCGCGCAGAATCTATTGGCCCTAAGCCTGCCTCTCATTCTTTAGTTGGTTATTAGTGTCGTCCCTTAATTTATCCGGAATTATCGTGCTTAATGTTTCCCAGAAACTTACATTAACAGCTTACCTCTATAATTTTTAAACTCCTTTAGTAGCTTCACTAGATATCCCTCTCCCCAGAATGCAGGCATTTCTTCATTGTTTTAGAATATGCTAAATAATATCATCTCATCTGGTTCCTTTTGTACCTTCCGGTGTCGAGATAAAGTATAAACAACGGGAGAATGCCCGTTTATGTATCGAGATTCCCATGGACTCTCTATACCCCCTGTCCATAGTTTACGTGGTCGGCCTCTTCCTCTGCTTCCATTTGGTCTGTGCATCATTCCTTGTTGTGGTAAACTGTTAGTTGGTAATCTAGTTACATGTCTAAACTGTAACATGCGTATTAAACGCCAAGATAGTGCGGATGTACGGGTTAAAAATCTGAATAGAACAATGCAAGGTTTACAGGAGTGAGATAAGAGGAAGGAGGATGTGGGGTCAGAGAAGTTAATTAAGAAATTACAAGACAATGGTTGAGACCCAACACAAGAGATTGTTATAGCACGTAGAGGTCAGTCTGGGTCACCAGGGGACAGAGGAACGTGCTAGAGAGAGGATTAAATAAAGGGAGCCTCCAGAATAGTGTTTTCATGGGAACTGATAATCGGGTTCAGGGACAGGCGGTCCTGGGAAGAGTGAATAAAGAGTGAAGTCTGGGCAAGTTGAGGGCAGTTGATTTATGGGGCTAAGTTGGGGAAAACTAGCCAGGAGAGTTGAGTTCTGTGCCAGTTGGGGGAACTTGAGTCAGAGAAAAGATACTCAGAGGAGTTGATTACGTTCAGCGACGGAGAAGAGTCCCGCGTACCTAGTAATTTTTCGAAGGCCTGTAGAAGGCAATATTGGTTTCACATGAGATTAATGTATCTGCCGTTTAAAAAAAAAAAAAAAAAGATTGTTCCTGGGATGACACGTTTTCATCATGTCTCGTCATAATCAATAAAGTTGTGTGTGCGCAAACCGATGTTCTATATTGACTCATAGTTGTTGAGCAGTCATCCGAAACACGATTCCCACTGAATTATACTAGACATAACCAAACCACAACCACTTCTATTGAAACCATTTGACTTGCTGCTTTCTAATAAAATCTAACGCTGCTAAAACCCCCACTTTATTTCTGATTTCTTCATTTCTGATTTTCTCTCTTCTTGATACATTAGATATTTTTCTCAGGAATCTAATTTTTGTTGTGATTTTTCTTTTCTTGTTTTCTATCTTTGTACAGATTTGGCATATGTAGCATAGAGTTGGTGGGAAGATTGTGTTGAAGAGTGCTTTCTTAGTAAGTATTGCCACGTGTTTGTTCTTTAGTATTAGTGCCATGTGTCCAGTGAGTTGGTTTGCTTATTGCATCTATTTTCGAACTCGTCTTCTGATTTGCCATTTGATGATATTAGTTAATTTGTTAGTCGAAAGATCATCCTCATTGCACATCGAACCATTCAGTCCATAAGTGCTCGGATCCCCTCCTCAGTAAATCCCGCAGCGTGTAGCGGCTATTGACACCAGTTCTGTGTTGGTTTATCAATCTTCTTTGGCTTCCTGCGTAGTGTTCTTGCTTGGCCACCCCTCATTTAATTTGTTGTTATCGCAGTCTGGCCATGGTTGTGGATTCTTCTTCTTCTTCTGCGTTCATCCGGATTTTTTTTCTTCGGACGTGACTGCGTTGTGCCTGTTTACAGCAGAGCTGCGTTCTTGCGCCGTTAGGCCGACACATCCGACTTCTGCGGGCATTTGTTGACCGGGTTAACCTTCCCGGGGTGGTTGTGGATTCACAGGCATCACTTGGTTCACGCAAAAGTCTTACTTCTCGTAGAGCATTCAGAATGTCAGCCTGGTCCATGGCGCGTCCTCCTTTCACCGTAGCCTCACCTGCGAGCTTGTCAGCCCGCTCATTTCCTTGTACTCCCGCATGCCCTGGTACGAAAATTAAACTAATCTTTGCCAGCCGAGACCGCTCCAGAGGCAGCAACCATTCTCTTCGGATCGACCCCTCCTCTATCCTCTTGATCATGTTCATTGAGTCGCTAAGGAAACATGCCCTAGTGAATGTCTGTGTCTCGAGCCATGTTATTGCTTTACTTACTGCCATGACTTCCATAGTCAGGCTACTTGTGGTTTCAGTGAAAGCACCAGAGTCCTCCTTCACAATTCTCCCTCCGGCCTGAGCCGTAAAGGCCCATGAGCTTCTCACATGTCGGACGACCGACCCATCTGTATAGATGACAACATCACCGTCTAGCGAATTCTCGAAAATCAACGCTTGTACTTCAGCCTCCACAGCAGCCGAATTTTCTTGTCTGCATTTTCTATCTAGTTGGATGCAAACTGAAACGGATGTGCAGAAATCTGTTGGCACTTGTACCCACTCCTCGCCAGGTTCTAAGTCCTCACGTGAACACACCTGTTGAAGAATGTCTTCGGCTTGACCCATCCACGACCGTCCTCCTTTTAACCTGCTAAAAGTCGCCCACGCCCCACAGGAGGGGGGGGGGCAATTCGATTGTTAAAGGGGGGGGGGGCAATTCGAAAATGGACTCGTGTAGAGTTTAAGTTAACCGGATGGCGACTCTCAGTCGCTACTCGAGCTGGGTAAATGTCCAGTGTAATTTCTGTCCGCCATGGTAGTAACCGTGATTTCATTGTTAGACGTTAGAGTTGTACTTCTAAATGTACTTCTTAAGTACATACTTGATGCTCTTTATTTGTTTCAGGAAGTGTTCTTTTAGATGAATCTTTGTTGTTTTTTAAATCTTGGTTATAGTCATTACATCTGTTTTACAGGTGATAATTTCCATGTAATGTTCCTTACACACTTCGTTTAGACAACGTATGTGGACTTTGCTATTAGTGCTAGGTCGTCTGCAAATAGGAGTTCTTTAATGGCGTAATTTGCCATTGGTTCTTCTTCTATGTTCTGTTCGTCGCGCGGTTTTCTTGCAGTCTTGCTAAATAATGTGTGAAGAAGTCAGTAGCGATGTTTAAATTAGTTGTAAGAGCCTCTGCTGGGAGTAGTCGAATCTACCCTCTAGTTTCTGCCCAGCTTTAAGTAAGTGCATCCGCTTGGTGATAGTGGCGAACCCATGTTCGTCTAAACTAGTGTTTCCCAAAGTGGGGCCCACGCCCCACAGGAGGGGAGGGGGGGGGGCAATTCGATTGTTTAAGAGGGGGGAGGGGGCAATTCGAAAATGGACTCGTGCAGAGTTTAAGTTAACCGTATGGCGACTCTTAGTCGCTACTCGAGCTGGGTAAATGTCCAGTGTAATTTCTGTCCGCCATGTCAGTAGCCGTGATTTCATTGTTAGACGTTAGAGTTGAACTACTGGTTATACTAGGCATGTACTAAGCATTTGGCGCTATTTGTTCTAATATGATTAGTGCCAGGATCTCAGTTTCTGCAATGTTTCGCAGTAACGCTCAGCATTCACTGTTTGTGTTAATTTGAAATAAGCGTCCGTTAAATTGTTGTAAAAGTCTCGTTATATATATATATATATATATATATATATATATATATATATATATATATATATATTATATATATATATATATATATATATATATATATATACACATACACACACACACACACACACACACACACAGACACACACACACATTGTATAAATATAAGTGATATATAAATGGTATGTAAATTCAATTGGTAATTTTTATTAATTTCTGTTTTAGAAGCATCATTTTCCAGAAAAATTTGTCAAATGAAGATGTATGTTTTTCTTTTTTTTTTTTCGGTGGAGTAAATGTGCCATTACATATTTAAATATGCATTTTTAGTCTACGTTTACTCCAGTTCTTATTATTTTTATTTTTTTTTAAAGTTTTTAATTGATCTTATATTTATTTATTTCAGCCCATAGTGAAATGAGTGGTGCAAGCAAGAAAAACAAATCGTCAGTATTCTGAGGAATATTTAAAATTTGGTTTCATACCCGCTGTCCACTATGAACGGTCACGTTTTTGTCTTTTATGCCAACAATGCTTGACCAACGAATCAATGAAACGAGGTCGTCTTGAGACACATTTGAAGGCGAAACATAATGCTCATATTAATTCAGATTTGAATTACTTTCAAACTTTAAAGAAAAATTTTAAAAAAAGAGTAACATTAAAGTCCCTACTGCTCATAATGCATCTATCAATCGTACTCTTGGGGTTAGTTCATTACTCATCGCTAAATCTGGGAAAAGTCATACTATAGGACTATAGGGGAGAATCTAATCAAACCATCAATATCCATCCATCCACCATGTGCCATGCCGGTAAGCGTGGGCGGTCATGTTCTGCCATCTCACTCGATCACCAGAGTCGTGGATCAGCTCCGTGTTTCTGTCTCTACCATACCACAAGGCCAAGCCATCCAGGTACTTGCTTCTAGGTCTTCCCCTTGGTCTGTTCCCCTCGATCATACCAGTTGTCACCAAGTTCTCCAGATCATTTATTTTCATAACATGCCCAACAAATTGTGACTGTCTACGTCTAATGTCTCTAATCAGTTTACGATCTTCATTTGTTTCTTGAAGAACTTGTTCATTGGTCTTTCTGACTGTCCATGGTATTCTTCGCATTTTCCTCAGAAACCACATTTCTACAGCCATCAGCTGTTTTTCAGCCTGACTGCTCATTGTCCAAGCTTCACATCAGCATTTCTTAAAATGGTTCTTGAAAAAGATGACAAAGATGTTAAAGCTATGCCAGAAAGAAACAATACTGTTAGCAGAAGAATAGACGAAATGAGTGTTTATAGTGAAATACAACTTGTTGCAAAGCTAAAAACAAGAAAATTCTCGGTGCAAATGGATGAATCAACTTTGAGAGACAGTGAGTCCGTACTTATAACTTACGTAAAATATATTGATAAAGGTGATTTTGCTGGAGAAATGTTGTTCTGTAAATCATTAGAAAGCACCACTACCTCTAAAGATATAAATATATATATATATATATATATATATATATATATATATATATATATATATATATATATATATATATATATATATATATATATATATATATATATACTAGCTGACCCTGCCCGGCTTCGCCCAGACCCTGGTGGGGAGCATCTCATTTAATTCATATAAGTAGTCATATAAGTTCCCGTTCCCGACTGTCTATCTGTCTGTCTATCTGTCTGTCTATCTGTCTGCCTGACCCTGCCCGGCTTCGCCCAGTCCCTGGTGGGGAGCATCTCATTTAATTCATATAAGTAGTCATATAAGTTCCCGTTCCCGACTATCTGTGTGTCTGTCTGTCTGTCTGTCTGTCTGTCTGTCTGTCTGTCTGTCTGTCTGTCTGTCTGACCCGGCCCGGCATCGCCCAGCTCCTGGTGTGAAGCATCTCATTTAATTTATATAAGTAGTCATATAAGTTCCTGTTCCCGACTGTCTATCTGTCTATCTGTCTGCCTGACCCTGTCCGGCTTCGCCCAGTCCATGGTGGGGAGCATCTCATTTAATTCATATAAGTAGTCATATAAGTTCTCATTAAATTCATACAACAAAAAAAGTAACTTAAAAGAATGTCCTTCCACACACCATCCATTATTTTTAATGAAAACTCTTTCTAATCACCTACATGACTACAGTAACTTCTTAAGCAAAATAAGATGAGTTACAATGTTATGCATTGTGCATTATTTTTATGAAAACTTTGAAAATGCCTTACAGATTGTATCATTATTTATTATAACTCATATGCCGGTATATAACTATGGACAAAGAGTTTATAAATCTTTGAAAACGATGCCACAATATGACTATAAGTTATACAGAAAAGTTATGCCCCTTGAAATAACTTTTACAGAGTTAGGTCCCCTGAGATATATGAAATTATGATGAAAAATGAAAAATGAAATAATACTGAGTAAGCAGGCGATTTCACACTAACAAAATATCACAGTTGGCAGCTCTGGAATGAAAGGAAGACGTGTAGAAAATTTCATCTCAATCGGATGGGCCGTTCGCGAACGTATAAAGGACATACATACATACATACATACATACATACATACATACATACATACATACATACATACATACATACATACATACATACATACATACATACATACATACATACATACATACATACATACATACATACATACATACATACATACATACATACATACATACATACATACATACATACATACATACATACATACATACATACATACATACATACATACATACATACATACATACATACATACATACATACATACATACATACATACATACATACATACATACATACATACATACATACATACATACATACATACATACATACATACATACATACATACATACATACATACATACATACATACATACATACATACATACATACATACATACATACATACATACATACATACATACATACATACATACATACATACATACATACATACATACATACATACATACATACATACATACATACATACATACATACATACATACATACATACATACATACATACATACATACATACATACATACATACATACATACATACATACATACATACATACATACATACATACATACATACATACATACATACATACATACATACATACATACATACATACATACATACATACATACATACATACATACATACATACATACATACATACATACATACATACATACATACATACATACATACATACATACATACATACATACATACATACATACATACATACATACATACATACATACATACATACATACATACATACATACATACATACATACATACATACATACATACATACATACATACATACATACATACATACATACATACATACATACATACATACATACATACATACATACATACATACATACATACATACATACATACATACATACATACATACATACATACATACATACATACATACATACATACATACATACATACATACATACATACATACATACATACATACATACATACATACATACATACATACATACATACATACATACATACATACATACATACATACATACATACATACATACATACATACATACATACATACATACATACATACATACATACATACATACATACATACATACATACATACATACATACATACATACATACATACATACATACATACATACATACATACATACATACATACATACATACATACATACATACATACATACATACATACATACATACATACATACATACATACATACATACATACATACATACATACATACATACATACATACATACATACATACATACATACATACATACATACATACATACATACATACATACATACATACATACATACATACATACATACATACATACATACATACATACATACATACATACATACATACATACATACATACATACATACATACATACATACATACATACATACATACATACATACATACATACATACATACATACATACATACATACATACATACATACATACATACATACATACATACATACATACATACATACATACATACATACATACATACATACATACATACATACATACATACATACATACATACATACATACATACATACATACATACATACATACATACATACATACATACATACATACATACATACATACATACATACATACATACATACATACATACATACATACATACATACATACATACATACATACATACATACATACATACATACATACATACATACATACATACATACATACATACATACATACATACATACATACATACATACATACATACATACATACATACATACATACATACATACATACATACATACATACATACATACATACATACATACATACATACATACATACATACATACATACATACATACATACATACATACATACATACATACATACATACATACATACATACATACATACATACATACATACATACATACATACATACATACATACATACATACATACATACATACATACATACATACATACATACATACATACATACATACATACATACATACATACATACATACATACATACATACATACATACATACATACATACATACATACATACATACATACATACATACATACATACATACATACATACATACATACATACATACATACATACATACATACATACATACATACATACATACATACATACATACATACATACATACATACATACATACATACATACATACATACATACATACATACATACATACATACATACATACATACATACATACATACATACATACATACATACATACATACATACATACATACATACATACATACATACATACATACATACATACATACATACATACATACATACATACATACATACATACATACATACATACATACATACATACATACATACATACATACATACATACATACATACATACATACATACATACATACATACATACATACATACATACATACATACATACATACATACATACATACATACATACATACATACATACATACATACATACATACATACATACATACATACATACATACATACATACATACATACATACATACATACATACATACATACATACATACATACATACATACATACATACATACATACATTACATACATACATACATACATACATACAGATGGATGGGCGGAGATCGCCTTTTATATATAAGATTATATATATATATATATATATATATATATATATATATATATATATATATATATATATATATATATATATATATATATATATATATATATATATAATAAGCTAAAAAAAAAATTGCTTATATGTAAATAATGTACCAATGAAAAATATAACATCCTGTGCTGCAGATTGTGCTCCTAATATGATGGGGAAGATAATGGTTGCTTAAAATTGATGAAAGATGAGAATCCAGAAATGCTTCTTGTGCATTGTGTTATTCACAGGGAAAACCTGGTAGTTAAAAACATTTCGCCTGTTCTAAATGAAGTACTAAATCTAGTTATAAAGTGTATCAATGCTATTAAGCTAGTGCCAAATGTGAACGTCTCTTCAAGTTATTTTGTGAAGAACATGTGAGACTTATACTTCACACTAAAGTAAGATGGCTCTCAGAAGGGAACTGATTGAAAAGATTTATGGAACTATTTGATACTCTTAGTGATTTTGTTAAGCGACAAACCTGAAATGAAAAATATGTTAACAGTCGATGGTAAGGCATTTGTGAGTTATTTAGTCGATATCTTTGAAAAACTAAATATATTAAATACACAACTTCAAGGAACAAATAAAACTCTTGTCGATGGAAAAGCGAAGATATTTGATGGTTTTATTACCTTTATTGAATTACGTCAGACATATATTTACAACAAACATTTTGAAAAGTTTCATTGACTCCAAAAATGTGAAGTCACTGATAACGCTATATGTGTTATTGTCGATCATCTGACAATTTTGTCGGCTGATTTAAAAGAAAGATTTTCTGATTTGAAACAAAATGATTTCCCAACTTGGATGATGCAGCCAATGTTAGTGGATTTGTCTGATATTTCAAATATGCAGTATCAAGAAGAACTCGCAGAAATGCAAAATAATGCGTCAATTAAAACTTTATTTAATATAAAAGAAGCGATGGCGTGGCTTTGTGGGGAAATCGAAATCAAATATCCAAATGAAACCAAATGTGCAAGAGAACTATTGTTACCGTTTCCATCTTCATATTTAGCTGAATGTGGATTTAGTGCCATAAATGATTTGCTGCTTAAAAAAAAAAAAAAAAGAAAGAAAGAAAAGAAATCGGTTGGATATAACAAAACGGGGAGACTTGAGACTGAAGTTAACTAAATTGGAACCTGACATAAAATCTCTTTGCCGCAAGCATCAAGCGCAAGGATCTCACTAAATTTAAATAATACATAATTACTAATAATTAAAATAATATAGAAAAATCTGTCATTAAAATTATTTTGTACTTGAATTTCAGTTCTCCATTATATGTTTTCAAAATTTACTTACTGTGTTTGCTCAATAAGTTACCAGTGATTTCTTCCTAAAACCTATCATTCAAGTTTCTTTATTAAACATTTCAATTTTTGAATATAAAAAAAGTATGTATATGTTGTTTTTTTTTGTTTTTTTTTTGGGGGGGGGGGGGGCGCATAGGAATTTTAGAAAGGCTTAGGTGGGGCATAGCACACACAAAAAAAAAAGGTTGGGAAACACTGGTCTAAACCCACTGGGGTAAAAGAGATCCATGTTCACCACATATGAGGGTCATGTAGTCATACTGGAAACTACACACAGGATCTTTGGCATTCTGATGTGTTACTGTTCCTGTGTGAATTTTCTTTTCTCCTTCGTGTCACTGTTAGTCAACTAATCCTATCAACTGCCACCGTATAACAACTGATTACATCGACCTTTTTCGCAACGATCCGGAGGTCGGCATGGCTGAATGGATAATTCGCTCGCTTTTAAACTTCTAGTGCGATGATGTCGAGATTATGAATTACACTCCATCACACCGGCCAGTTGGAGTAAAATGCCGACTTCTCGTCTCTTACCCGAGGACGTAAATTACAAGTACCTCAGAAGTTAAAGTCGGTTCGCCTGATGCCAGGGGACACAGGTAACAGAGAAAGCTAATCCACTCGCAAAACTCAGTCCAGTGCACTCCCAAGTAATAGCACGTGTATGGACTACGCTTGAGTTCAAAGCGGTCGAACGTTAAAATAAATCGCAACGATCCATCCTTCTATTCGATGACATTATGTGTAAAGAACGGCTGTTATATTTCCTGTGAGAAATGCATCAGTGAGAGTGGGAGGACTGGCACATTACTTATAATAACAGAGCATAGTAATGAAGTGCATTCACCACTTTATGTTAGATTGGTGGATTTTGAAAAGGTCGTTGACTGCATTGATAGGGAATACTTTAGAAATTGATGCGGCACTATTGGATCCTGTAGAAAATCATTCACTTAATAAGGGCAATATATAAAGATACGACGACGAAAACTTAGATAACATCAAACAAGAAATAGAAAGAGAGAAAATTAATATTTTAGGGATGTGCGAAACGAAATGGCAGGCATTAAGATAGATGACGATTTTAAGATTATTTATTCTGGATCGACAGAGAGAGGAGTAGCAATTATCATGGATCGGCAAACATCAAAATCTGTTCAAGGATATTGAGCGGTGTCAGACATAGTTCTACTAGTTAAATTAAGTGGCAGACCTTTTAGCATAAACGTTATTCAAATATATGCCCCAACAGGAGAATCCAGTGAAGATAGTGTAGAGGAATGTTATAATGACAAAGAGTCTGCTTTAAAGAAATGTAAAAATTCAGAAATAAACATCATAATAGGGAACTTCAATGCAAAAGTAGGAAATCAAGGTGATAGATACAGAGTAGGAAACAATGGTTTGGGAGAGAGAAACGAAAGAGGATACAGACTTGTTGAGTGGGCAAAAGAGCAGGAAATGATTTTAGAAAACACTTGGTTTAACAACACCCTAGAATATTATGGACATGGAGGAGACCTGATAGCAGGATTAGAAAACAGATTGACTACATTATGATTAGCGGAAGGTTTCGAAATGCGTTAACAATTGCAAAAACAGTTCACAGTGCTGATTGTTATAGTGACCACAGATTACTTACAGGAACATCGAGGATAAAGTTAAAGAAAGTCAAGTATATAAAAGGAAACACTAAATATGATTAGTGTACATTGAGTAATGACAAGGAAATACAAAACAAATTCAACATAGAAGTACAGAACAGGTTTGATCTATTGTCTGATCAAGAGATCCTATTTCAGGGTGTGGATGATCAATGGGAAATGTTTAAGAATTCAATCAGTTTGGCTGCAGAAACAACTATTCCAAAATTAAAGAAGGTGGGTCGTAAGAAACTGATGACTGAAGAAATTTTACAACTAATGGAAACAAGAAGACTCAACAAAAATAATCCTGCCAAATATGAAGAAATTCACAGACAAGTCAGAATATTATGTAAGGAGGCAAAAGAAGCATGGCTAGAGAAACATTGCATAGAAATTGAAAAACAGCACAACAGTCAAAATACCAAATTAGTGCACAAAAGAATTCAGGAACGTACTAATAAAAGAACAAGAACATCAGCAGGCTGTCTAAAAACTAAAGATGACAAAATCATAATAGAACAAGATCATATTCAACATGAATGGTCAGATTATGTGAAAAACTTTTATGATGATAACAGAGATGAACAGTATGATATTCGATTTAATAATGAAGGACCGCCAATTTTGAAGGTAGAGGTTCGGAATGTTCTTAAACATATGAAAGCTGGCAAGACTCCCGGTTCAGATAACACCACAACAGAAATGATTAAAGCTTTAGACGAATATGGAATAGATCAAGTCACCAGACCGCTGAACACATTATATGGTACCGGAGATATATACCTTCTGAATTATGCAATTCTGTATTTATAGCAATCCCAAAGAAATCAGGAGCCTTGGAATGTGATCAACATAGAACAATTAGTATAATTAGTCACACCACGAAGATTTTGCTACGAATTATCATGCAAACAGTGAGAAAGAAAATACAACCTCAAATAGGGGAAGAACAGTGTGGATTTGTAGAAGGAAAGGGTACAGTAATTGATGTGTATATGCTGCGATCAGTTATTGACCGTTCTTTAGAAGTAAACAAAAATATACATCTTTGCTTTATTAACTACACAAAGGCTTTCGATAGAGTAAGTCATGTCAACATGGTAGATATGCTTGCAGACCTACAAATTGATGGGAAATACATTAGATTTATAAAAAACACTAGCTGACCCTGCCCGGCTTCGCCCAGACCCTGGTGGGGAGCATCTCATTTAATTCATATAAGTAGTCATATAAGTTCTCGTTCCCGTTACCGACTGTCTGTCTGTCTGTCTGTCTGTCTGTCTGTCTGTCTGTCTGTCTGTCTGTCTGTCTGTCTGTCTGTCTGTCTGTCTGTCTGTCTGACCCGGCCCGGCATTGCCCAGCTCCTGGTGTGGAGCATCTCATTTAATTCATATAAGTAGTCATATAAGTTCCCGTCTGTCTATCTGTCTGTCTATCTGTCTGTCTATCTGTCTGCCTGACCCTGCCCGGCTTCGCCCAGTCCCTGGTGGGAAGCATCTCATTTAATTCATATAAGTAGTCATATAAGTTCCCGTTCCCGTTACCGACTATCTGTCTGTCTGTCTGTCTGTCTGTCTGACCTGGCCCGGCATCGCACAGCTCCTGGTGTGAAGCATCTCATTTAATTTATATAAGTAGTCATATAAGTTCCTGTTCCCGACTGTCTATCTGTCTGTCTGTCTATCTGTCTGCCTGACCCTGTCCGGCTTCATTAAATTCATACAACAAAAAAAGTAACTTAAAAGAACGTTCTTCCACACACCATCCATTATTTTTAATGAAAACTCTTTCTAATCACCTGCATGACTACAGTAACTTCTTAAGCAAAAAAAGATGAGTTACAATGTTATGCATTGTGCATTATTTTTATGAAAACTTTGAAAATGCCTTACAGATTGTATCATTATTTATTATAACTCATATGCCGGTACATAACTATAGACAAAGAGTTTATAAATCTTTGAAAACGATGCCACAATATGACTATAAGTTATACAGAAAAGTTATGCCCCTTGAAATAACTTTTACAGAGTTAGGTCCCCTGAAATATATGAAATTATGATGAAAAATGAAAAATGAAATAATACTGAGTAAGCAGGCGATTTCACACTAACAAAATATCACAGTTGGCAGCTCTGGAATGAAAGGAAGGCGTATAGAAAATTTCATCTCAATCGGATGGGCCGTTCGCGAGCGCACAAAGGACAGACGGACATACAGACAGACATACAGACAGACAGACGGACGGAGATCCTAATTTATATATAAGATATATTGGAAACAACAAGCTGCCAACAGGATTGATAATGAAGTAGGACAACATCACCCTTTTAAGAGAGGTGTGAGACAGGGATGTGTAATGTCTCCAGATCATTTTTCCCTGTACAGTGAAAATATTTTCAGAAATGTAAAAGATATAAATGGAATCAGCATTGGAGGACGAAACATCAGTAACATTAGATATGCAGATGATACAGTATTGATTGCAGACAATGAGTAGGATCTGCAACAATTAGTAGATGCGGTTGTTGCACACAGTGAACAACGGGTTAGAATTAAATTGTACGAAGACACAGGTTATGGTCGTCACTAGGAAGAACGAAGTACCACAATGTAATATACAAGTAAATGGGAATATTCTTCAATAAGTGAATTGGTACAATTATCTTGGAACAGTCATAACATCTGATGGGAGATGCCTTGAAGAGATTAGAACAAGAATCGCCATGGCGAAAGTAGCCTTTAGCAAGATGAAAAACATTCTGACCAATAAAAAGATGTCAATTAAAACGAGAAAAAGAGTCTTGAGGGGGTACATAGAGCCTGTTCTTTTGTATGGATGTGAAACTTGGACAATGTGCAGTCAAGCTGAAAAACATCTGATGGCTGCAGAAATGTGGTTTCTGAGAAAAATGCAAAGAATACCATGGACAGATAGAAAAACTAATGACCAAGGACTCCAGGAGACAAATGAAAATCGTAGATTGATTAGAGAAATTAGACGTAGACAGTCAAAATTTTTTGGACATGTTATGAGAAGAAATGGACTGGAGAACTTAGTGACAACTGGCAAGATCGAAGGGAACAGACCAAGAGGAAGACCGAGAGGAAAATATCTGGATGGCTTGGCCACATGGCATGGATGAGACAGGAACACTGAGCTGATCCACGACTCTGGTGATCGAGTGAAATGGCGAGTCATGACCGCCCACGCTTTCCGACATGGCACATGATTGATTAATTGATTGATTGGACTGGGTAATGATGACAACAACTACTAACCGCCAGAAATGGAATTCAATGGACTCTAACGAAGTAACATGGTGATCTGGACATCGCTGACTCCTTTCATACATAAGAATTCAGATGCAGGTTATGCAGGTTAAACTAATCACACTTGATGAGAGGTCATAACAATCAGATCTAAAAATGCATAGGGTAAAAACAATGATAATGAAATTAAATCAAGCAAGTAATAACCCGATCTTTCTTTGTGAAATTCTACTTCAAGAGTCGGAATCATGCGCCTATTTGGAAACCAATGTAGACAACAATGGGTGAACGGGTAGTGATATTAAAAAAAGAATACAGAAGGCAAGATGAGCTGTCATAGCACAATGAAATTTGTGGAAATCTAAGGAAATTAAACATTTCTCTTAACGCCAAAGCTAGAATGTTTAACTTAAATGTTATATCGGCACTACTGTATGAATCAGAAACATTGAGAACGACTAATAGAATTACTAAACATTCCAAACATTAAGTAATTGATGCCTGCACATGGGACTAGCATGGTATGGCAGAATCGCATATGTAGAGTTTATGAAGGGAACTAAACAAATTCCAGTGATATAAGAAAAAGGAGCTGGCGATGGATATGACACACTTTGAGAGAATCCAAAAATAGTACAACTAACCACCATCTTGTCTGGAACCCACAATGCAAAAGAAATTGAGAAAGAGCTAAAACAAACGGACAGGATAAGTAGAAACATAAATGAATAGTGTAGGGGAGGACATGGAAGCAGCTGCGTGGGGTCGCTTAGAATAGTAGGACAAGCAGTAAGTTGGTTGAGGGCCTACGTCCACATGGGGGATAAAGGGTGAAAGAAAAAACAGAATCAAGAGGCAATCATAGCACAAATACATACAAGGGATCTGAGGACTCACAGTGCAGTAGATAAGAAGTACAATTGTGGACATTCTGGTGATTTAAACACTGATGATGCCTACAGAAAGACAACAAAGACCTTAGTATGAAAAGTAGAAACACAAAAGTAATGTTAATTACAAAGAACAATGTTTTCCCAAGTGTCACATCAAAGTAAATAGAACTGGTTTGTAGAATGTCATTGTGGTATTTTGATAACAACAGCTAGAAGATGTTTAAAAAGTAGTTAAAAAGAGTAGCCCTAATAAAAGCGTCATTTCACAAAATGAAGAATATTATAGGCATTATGTCTTTATCAATCTAAGTGAGGGAGGTCTTATGATCCATATCGAGTCAATTCTAATGTACGGACGTGAATCGTGGGGGAAAAAAACCCAGATTAGTAAGGAATTGCGTAGAAGCTGCAGAGGTGTGGCTTTAAAAAAGAATGATACGAATACAATAAGTAGATAAAAAAACGTAATGAAGATGCCTTGAACGAAGTTAACTCTCTTACGATACCTGGTTACTCTCTTCAGAAGATGCCACTCCACATTCTTTGGTTATATTCCGATAAGGGAAAAGCTAAAGTACGTCGTGGCAACTGGAAAGCTGGGGGAAAGAGAGGCTGGGGGAGACCAACTGAGAAAATGCTAGGCAGTTTGACATGGTGGAACATCTGTATAAGATAGGACTAGCAAGCAGTTCACCAGACAGAAGACTGTTTATTTATAGTCTGTTTACTTTTGTCTGCCTGTCGCGGAAATTCTTGAAGTTGTGGATCGATGAAAGACTGTCGCGCCATTCGTCTACAGGCGGCAGCCATCCTTTGATGTTGGAGACAGACTGTCCTGAGGAAAGTCGGCAATATCTTTTGTTGTGGGGGAAGAATTTCTCTAGATCACAGACCGGCAAGACTTTTTGAAGTACCGGAAACAATTCCCCAAATGAAAGGGACAGCTAGCCAGTTGTTTACATCGAGTCGGAAAAGAAGAGAAAAAAAAAAAAGCTTTTCGACGCCTAGTGTCTAGTCAGATTTGTCACGTCATTCAGACATATATTAAAACAGTCTGGATAAACAACTTTGGCGGGAGTTGACCAAATGTTGTGAGACACCAAGGACGTGTGTGATATTCCTGGTTTGATGATGGAGAGAGACTACAGTGTCTTATGTTGATTTACATCGGCGGACATTTACCCATTGTGTTATTTAGTAGTCTCGATTTCAAACAGGAATAAATATATGGTATTTAATTAAATAGACCCAAATTAGATTATTCTTAGGAATCGAGTGTAGTAATGTGTGTTGTGAGAACGTAGTATAGGAGCATCGGCAGCAGTAGGCTATCGCGTTTCTTAATCTAGCTAGTGTGAGATATCAATTAACTCAGTGAGTTAAGAACAATGTAGTGGGATGATTTTAGGGAGATTGAGGCTGGTTGGGGGGATAAAGGAAATGTCAAATGGTGGGATCTTCCAGTAGGGTATCTATTGGGTTTCTGCACTTTTCCTTTAGTCTTTCCTTGTCTTACCATGACTCAGACCGATGCTATGAGCTCCCCTGCCTTATGACAGAGTTTAGCTCTCTGTTATATATCTGAGTGCGGCCGTCGGTCTACACTCACCTAATAAAGGTTGGAATCGGGTTGCTCTCACCACGTGTGTTCTTTCTTCAAAAAAGTCGCTTAAAAGTCGACAGGGTCGACTTCATCGCACCGGGTTTTATACCATATGGCTCGGTCTCTTTCCGCAGCACGGAAAGCGTCGCACAAAGCACGAACTCCGTAGCTTTTAGCGACGACCCACAGGAGTCTCTGAAACATTTAACTCGTATACCGAAGGGCGCGGCCGGAATCGAACCCACAACCTTTGGAGCACGAGTCAAACGGCTTGACCACTTCGCCACAGAGACTCCCAAACAGGTTCCACTATGTTTTCCAAAAAGCTAACAGACAAGCCATAGAAGAAGAATATGGCTCGATCAGTGAAGGCAGTTTTTACTCAGCGGCTTTTGCACTGGGCCCATAATCCAGAGGGTCTGCAAGAACCTGGCCTCTGCTGAAAGGGAACCGATGATCATATAAGAGTGATTCCTCAGTGGTAGTTCTCATCATAGTAGCGTGAAGATACTTACAATACCACCAGTAACGGGAACAATAGTAGTTATATAGAGAATTTGAAAATTAACATTTGCGTTTTTCCAAATGGGGAATTCTTGTGAGACATTACCAATTAACATTGTGTTTTCCAATTAGTGAATTCCTATGAAAAATTAACTACTAACATTTAGTTTCAAATTGACAGTGAACATTATTTTACTGTGCAAGTGTTATCAGAGCACAGAACTTTTAGTGACATATTAGTTACGCTGTGTGTGTCAGATTCATGGTCAGTATTGGACTATATCCACTGTTGGTGACCAGGCATCCGGACTATCCAAGAGCCATTGGAGGAAGTCGACATTTGGCCGGAGAGACGCATCATTTGGTTAGGTCTTCTGTACTTTATCTATGGTGCTGTTGTGTGGCCAGTACTGTGATGAAGCAGACTTGATCCTGAGCTGTTCGGTCTGATTCTGCAGACACTTGATTATACGACAGACATTCTACACATACACTTTGCACATACTTGACACTTTTCTTTAATAAATTAATTTGTCATTTTTATAGAAGCTAGTGTGGTGTAGTATGTTTTTTTTTTTTTAAAGAATGAGAGGGGGCATGGTCCAGTGGTAAGAAGTAGGAGAGAAAGAGAGAGAGAGGGGGGGGGGGGATCCAAGGACTGACGGGGTTTTGTGGACAGATCTAGAAGATCCTCAAGATAATGATATGGGGTTAAAAGAATGTGGGTGTTGATTCCCCTCATCCCAGGGACGACTCGTATTACAACACTGCCCCAATATAAAATTTCATATCTCAGTAACCAACTGAGAGAAAATGATGAAATTTCACATATTACCTTATCATTATGTCCACCCAACTCGTGGGACATGGGATTAGCCTTATGACAAGAGCCTCGCGTAGTGGAACGGGACATTACTGTAAAACAAGTTTTTTTTTGCGAGAAATCACTAGTTTTTCACCAAAACATCAAAGAAATGTTGCCGCTTTCCATGATTTAAATTGCTTTTGGACCTATCAAAGACATATTCCTTGGGTGGGGGTAAATATAAGACGGCAGGAAAAATTTCATAACGATGCAACAGACAGTTTTCACAATAATTGATCGTGAATGAAGGCATTCATTTCTGGACAGACTATAGTTAGTCTTTTTCTTTCTTTCTATAGTTAGTCAGTAGATCATTCTAATTGCAAATCGGACTATTAGTCCATAAGTGCTCAGATCGTTTACTCAGTATCTCACTCACTGTAGAGAGACTGACGTCGTCAGTTCTGTGTTGGTTGGCTGTACTTCTTTGCCTTCCCGCATGGGGCTCTAGTCTAGTTTGACCCCGTTTTACTTGATATTCTTGCCTACTGGTCCAAGTTGTAGAACCGCATCCATCCGTCGAGTCATTTACTCATCCTGGCTTCCCGGGGAAAAGAAGGAGCCTATGAATCAGCCAGTCAACTGCACGACTACTTCGCACATCAACCAAACCCGTAAGTCTATCTGCTCGTTAGTTTCCTTCTGTAACAGTAAGGGAGGAGTACTGGGGTATTATTAGAATCTAGTGGGAAACAGATACAGCACGATTGAGCATCGAGAGTGAAAGGGTGAGAGATGCTCAATCGTGACGTATTGTGTTGGCAAGGGAAGTTAAGATCCGGCCTTTGACTTGAGTGGAAGCTAACATCAACCCTTGGTCATCAAGTACAAATAAACTTTATACTGTCAACTCAAACCTGACTTGCGTGTTCATATACACTGGTATAGGACACGAAATGGTGCCGTCTAACCACGATACTGGATTTGGCCGTCCCGGACACCACGCGAAGTACTAGGAAACCTTCAAAGGATCCAGACCAGACTGCCTAAACAAGAAGGTATTTAGAACAGACGTTTTCTCGAATCGGTTTTGTCAAGGTCGGGAGACGCTTGTTATTGTTCCATGCTCCGGTCAAATAACTCCTAGAAACAGTCTCGGCACGTGGTGTGAAGTGATGCCCAGTAAAATTCAGTAATCAGTTCAGTAATCTGCAAATACAGAGGTCATAGCCGTTGTCTGAACCTCGGCGTTATCAAGGGGCTGGTCATGGCCGTTGTCTGAACTTTGGCGTTATCAAGGGGCTGGTCATAGCCGTTGTCTGAACTTTGGCGTTATCAAGGGGCTGGTCATAGCCGTTGTCTGAACTTTGGCGTTATCAAGGGGCTGGTCATAGCCGTTGTCTGAACTTTGGCGTTATCAAGGGGCTGGTCATAGCCGTTGTCTGAACTTTGGCGTTATCAAGGGGCTGGTCATAGCCGTTGTCTGAACTTTGGCGTTATCAAGGGGCTGGTCATAGCCGTTGTCTGAACTTTGGCGTTATCAAGGGGCTGGTCATAGCCGTTGTCTGAACTTTGGCGTTATCAAGGGGCTGGTCATAGCCGTTGTCTGAACTTTGGCGTTATCAAGGGGCTGGTCATAGCCGTTGTCTGAACTTTGGCGTTATCAAGGGGCTGGTCATAGCCGTTGTCTGAACTTTGGCGTTATCAAGGGGCTGGTCATAGCCGTTGTCTGAACTTCAGCGTTATCAAGGGGCTGGTCATAGCCGTTGTCTGAACTCTAGCGTTTCAAAAAGGGCTTACCATAGCCTGAGTTTTGCTAATTTCAAATCGCCGCTTACGTTGTCGCTATCTCAAGACGTCGATGATGTGCCCCACCCGGGGTGAAAACAAAGGCTAGATATCTCCGATGGGACCCGACCAGGGGTTGAAGATTATCCCGGCATCCCTAGAGAAGTGACGAAATTACTTGGGAGAAGAGACAGTCTACCTGAACTCCGCGACTGATTTTTCAACTGAAACAGGCTCCTGGTGATCGAACGAGTCGAGGAAAGTACGTGCTTGAGTCAGGAAACAAAAAGAAGGTGAAATTGTGTGGTTCCCAAACCCAGAAACTAACTATAGTTTTCCAAAACAAGTGAGTGTATTCCTTAAATTAAGAAGTTGAAATTGTGTGGTTCTCAAACCCAGAAACTAACTATAGTTTTCCAAAACAAGTGAGTGTATTCCTTAAATTAAGAAGTTGAAATTGTGTGGTTCTTTGCTTGCTTTGTTTCAGTATATTTCAGCATGGCGGAACAGGACACCTTGGCACAGGTTTTGACAGGCGTGGGAACAGCAGTAGGCCGGCTTAATATGGTGATTAAACAACAAGGGATGGCAACAGAAATTGTGAAGTTTAGTGGACAGGCCAGAGACTTTAAGAAATGGGTCACTTCCATAGAAAAATATGCCTATTTAATCTCAGCAACAGATGAAGAAAAAATGAGACTGGCTTATCAGACGGCAACGGAACCGGTCTCGGATCATATAAGAAGAAAGTTAGAGGCTAGAGTAGATGAGACGTGGGAACAATTCAAAGAAGACCTAGCAAGGAAATATGCAGAAATAACGGATCCACAACATGCATTTTCGGTGTTGAGGCAGGCTAAACAAAATAACGGAGAGACGGTACAATTGTTTAGCGATAGATTGATTAACCTGGCTGAAGAAGCATTCTTAGGACAGAATGTACGAGGAGAGGAGGTGGAAAGGATGTTAGTAGGGATTTTTGTAGATGGCATAAAATCTGATGGTTTGAAACTTAAGTTGATGAGGGAAAACCCTGAGAGGTTATCACAAGCGGTGGATATCGCGGTACAAGAAGAAAATTTGAGACGTAGGTTTAGATTAAGAACAGGACGAGAAGTGGGAAGTAATCGAGATGACAGAGTTGAGGAACCTATGGAAATAGGACAAACAAGATTCGGATGGAATAGGAGAGGAGGTATACAGACGTTACAAGGTAGAAATAGACATGATAACGAGGAAAGAAGAAATATGAGATACCCTACAAGAGAAACAGTAGTTAACACAAATAGTACAAATATTGTCTGTTGGATTTGTGGTCAACGGGGACATGTTTCTCGGTTTTGTAATAACAGGCGTGTCCAGTCGAATACACAGGGTAGACATGACAATAATAGGGTGAGTAGGAATGTTGTAGATGGACACAGGAATTTTACAGGTACAAGAACACAGGAAAATCGGCGCCCTACCTATTAAACAGGACCTATGATAGGAGGGTAAATAATAAGGTCCCAAGGGTTAGAGAATATATTAATAACAGGTATAATAGGTCGAACAGAGAATATTTTCAACTAGATGAAGTCAAGAAATTTATAGAAGATAAAACAGATTATAGCTCTTGTATATTAGAAATAGGAAAGTATAGAGTTCGTACGTTAATTGATTCGGGAGCTCAGGTTAGTGTAGTAAAAGAAAGTTTTCTATACAAAATAGTAAGAAATTGTAGAGTATTTAAGAGTCATAATAATTTACACTCTGTTACGGGACAGAATTTACAAGTAGTTGGACAAACAATGATAAATTTTAAGTTAGGAGGGATCAACATAAGACACCTTTTTCATGTAGTGAAGGGTTTAAATAGAAACATGTTAATAGGAAGAGATTTTTTTAATAAAAAATGGAGTAAGACTTTTCTATGATTTACACAAATTAAAATTCAGGGACGTCTATATAGATATGCAAGAAGACATGCATATATCAGCACTAGTTAGAGTTAAAATGACAACGACGTTAAAACCACAGTCGGTTAATTTGATACAAGTGAAGCTGAAGAAAAACCCATATTATGTGGAAGGAAACACAGTCAGAATCACTGAATTACAAGAGGAAATAATTGATGAGCCTGGTTTGGAAGTTCCGGATGGAATAATGGCGTTAGATAAACACTTAACCTTTCCAGTGATGGTTATCAACAACACAGGTAGAGAAATCAAATTATACAGAGGATGTGTGATAGCCAAACTAGATCATAACATTAGTGACATATTGGCAACGGATAGAGCAGAAGTGTCGGGAACAAGTTATTCAGAAACTTCTAGTGAAAGGGGAAATGACAGACGCGGACACAGAAGAAGAGGGAATGTCAGAATGGATGAATTGATCCATCCATCCAGAGAAAAAAAAGCCAAAATACATTCACTAGACAAAATAACAAGGGAACAAGAGTTGTTGTCACAGTTAAAAGCTCCGCCAGAAAATAAGGAAGTGTTAGAACAACTTATAAAGCAGAATCAGGATGTGTTTGCAATTAGTGATTTAGAGTTGGGTAAGACAAAAACGGTAACAATGGAGATAGATACGGGAGACCATCCGCCGATTAGCTTAAAACCATATAGAACTCCCTTAAGAAATAGAGAAATTGTAGAAAAGGCAATAGAAGAAATGTTGAAAGCAGGGATAATCACAAGATCAAAATCAGAGTGGTCATCTCCGGTGGTAATTGTGGCCAAACCTGATGGTTCGAGTCGATTCTGTTGCGACTATCGGGCGTTGAACAAAATTACTAAAAATGTAGCATATCCACTGCCAGTGATAGATGATATTTTGGGGTTGCTAAATGGCGCTACATTTTTCACGACGTTAGACGCAAGAGCAGGATTTTGGTGTATCTCGATGTCAGCAGACGCGCAAAGGAAAAGTGCTTTCTGTACTCATATGGGTTCTTATGAATTTTTACGTATGCCTTTTGGAGTTAAAACTGCGCCATCTCACTATATGCTCTTAATTAATGAAGTTTTAGAAGGTATGCAAAGGTTCGCTCTAGCCTATATAGACGATATATTGATTTATACAAAAGGAAATGTGGAGGATCATTTGAAACATATTAGACTAGTATTTGACAGGTTAAGAAAGCATGATGTGAAGTTAAAGCTTAGTAAATGCCAATTTTTAAAGACAGAAACAAAATATTTGGGGTATATTATAAATAGAGAAGGTATAAAACCAGACCAGGACAAGATAAAGGTTATTAAAGAGTTACCTGCTCCAACTAACGTTAAGGAGGTACGCGCTTTTATAGGAACATGTGCGTATTATAGGCGGTTTGTCCCAGCGTTTTCAAAGATAGCTGAACCTATTACAAACTTAACAGGCAAGTACGCTAGGTTTAAGTGGGATGATGAGTGTCAAAAAGCGTTCGAGTATTTAAAAAACAGCTTAACACTGGTACCACTGTTGACGCATCCAGACTTAAACAAACAGTTGATACTGTACACAGATGCTTCAGACAATGCAGTAGGAGCATGTCTGGTGCAACCATATGAAGGAAAAGAGTCTGGAATACCAGGGGTTAAAAATGAAAGGCCTATCTACTTCTTGTCGCATAAACTTAGCAGATCACAAAGAAAATGGACGACTATTGAGAAGGAGGCTTACGCAATACATTACGCTCTTCAAAAACTAAATTACTACTTACATAACGCAAATTTTGTTATTAGAACTGACCATATGCCTTTAAAGTCTTTTCTAGAAGCTCCAGTGCAGAACAGGAAAATACAGACGTGGGCATTGAATCTACAGGGGTACAACGCGATAATTGAATACATACCAGGTAGGATTAATACATGCGCCGATTTATTGTCTAGAATTCCATATCCACAGTCATCAGGAGATACAGAAGATGAAGCTGAACCAGAGATAGACGACCGAAATTGGCAAGTAAATATTTTAGATTCTGCTATAATAAATAGGGAAGAATTTGATAGTCTACCATCGGATCAAGAGTCTGAACATAGGGAAGAAGACCTACAAGTAGCACAATTTAATATGAAAGAAGAACAAGAGTTGGACCCAAAAGTCATACAAATAAAAGAAAAATTACGAGAAACAGATGATAACAAATATAAAAGGAATTATTTGGTTTTACAAGAGGATGGACAGTTATACTATATGTGTGAAAGGAACGAACAGCTAAGGAAATATATTCCAAAGCATTTAGAAAATGAACTTTTAAAAGCATATCACGATGAAAATGGACATCTCGGTAGAGATAAATTGCTGAAAGCACTTACAAGTAAATATTATTGGCCAAACTTGTTTAAATCTACATGCAAATATGTAGATACGTGTGAAAAATGCAGATTAAGGAACATGAAAACAATAAAGTCTCCCTTACAAGACACAGATATTCCTCAGTTCCCAATGCAAAAGATTAGTTTAGATATATCGGGTCCACACCCCAGGACATTGTCAGGAAATGTGTATTTAATTCATATAGTAGACGTCTACAGTCTTTGGCCGGAGGTGTATGCAATTCCAGATAAGAGCGCGGATACTGTCATTAATGTTTTTTTACAGGAGTTCGTACCAAGGTTTAGTTGCCCACAAAGTATACTTACAGATAATGGTAGAGAGTTTGTAAATAAAAAATTCGAAAAGTTATTAAAAGATTTAAATATAAAACATATAAAGACCTCATTTTATAGACCTTCTTCAAATGCGAAAAACGAGCGTCAACATCGGACGTTATACGACATTATGGCAAAGATTATTGATGAACATGACAGAGATTGGGATTTATTTTTGGGACCTGCCCTTAGCGCCATTCGTACAAATCAAAATGAGAGCACGGGTTTTTCACCATTTTATTTATTACACGGGAGGGAACCAATATTACCTATAGATAATCTATTAAAACCTAGACGGAAATATATGGGTGAAGAATTTCAAGAGACCATAATACAGGAAATGCATAAAGCACATGTGAGATTAAGGAATAATATAATTAAAGCTAGGGAAAGACAGAAAAAGTACAAAAATGTAAATACAAAATTACAGGAGTTTAAGGTAGGTGATAGAGTTTATTACAAGAAACATAGAAGAAACTCTAAGTTTGATGCTCGTTGGATTCCAGGGTATTACGTTTTGGAAAAACTAGGTAATGTATCGTATATTATAAAGAACCAGGTCACAGCACATATAGTAAGGGCACACGTTGAACACTTAAGAAGAGATGAAGATGAGATAGAAAATAATAATTATAATAATAATTATTATTCGGACACGAAATTTTTGGATGAACAGGTTGTCAGAGGAGCTACAGTAACCCCAGGTCTTAGAAAAGAACCAGCACAAAATCAGTTGCTAGCAAATCCAAGTTACGAAGATACTCAAGAACAGACAATTCCGAAAAGAATGGAAGAAGAAGGGCTGAATGAAACTCATTATGATAGTATGGAAGAAGACATAGGTGCTCCATTTAAAAATACTAGACAAGCAACGAAAAGAAGAATGGACAGTCAAAGAGATAAAGAAGTGAAAAGACAGAGGAGAATTAGAGATTATTCAACAAGCGGAGAAGATATGCCTCTACTAGAAAGATCCTTAAGAAATAGGGATCGACAAATTAGGTGGGATGTTGAACGGAAGAGATTAGCGGCAGCTGAAGAGAGACATACAGACGAAGAAGAGGAAATGGATGAAAAGTCAGAGTCTAGTAGTAGTATGGAAGAAACTAATAAGTTGTACGAAGAAGAAGATATTGATGTAGAATTAGCACTTATTCAAAGAAACTTGGACTTGTTGAAGAAGCGGAAACGTGGGAGATAGATATTTGAAAGTACTGCAGATGGCAGGAGTTAGAAGTGAAAGGGATGCCTGAAGAAGCATACGAAACGGTAGAAGTGGTCTTGAGATATTGGTACAAAGGGGTGAAGGTATTTTTCGTTACTGTTGGAAATGCCGTGTTTCCAAGGGAAACCAGATCACAAGTTCGTTGATAAGTAGAGGTTGGCTACTACGTTGAGTTAATATTGGATTAGTGGCCACATTACAAATGGAAAAAAAGGATTGAACATGTAGTTTACAGTGCTCACTTAAGAGGTTATTTCGGATGTTATGTGCTGTTAGGAGTTAGGAGATAATAAATGGTATGGTAAATGTTGATTACTGATTTGTTTAGGTAGATAGAACAGATGTGATTCTAATTGGTCTGTAGTTAACAGATATACAGATGGACAGTGAAATGTTTAGTTTTTTCGGTCATAGATATACTGGAATGACCTGTATAAATAGATATACGTTATTTTACTTAGTATGAGGGGCCAATGTTGGTGGGTCACTATACGTAGTTGTAATTGTTTGAGTCATGAGTCATATATAATAAGTTTTTATGATTGAGTTGGTTCTGGAAAATGATGGCTAATGTTTATTTGTTTTAGTCCTTCATTATAAGTTTTTTTTGTTTTGGTTTTGAAAAATGATTGTGGTTAGTTGATTTATTGAGTTAGAATAGGGTGATTGTGTTCCTAGCATTTGAGTTGATAAAAACTATTGGGCCGTAAAAGTGTCCAATAGTGATAGCTAGAAGTAAGGTGTTTTATTCTGATTTGATGCATGTTATTTTAAAAATGTGTTTTTCCTTATATTAATTTGGAGTTATGACGGCTTGTGTGATTTGATCTTGATTACATAAATGGTTTTGTATATTAAGTTACTTGGTTAGTAAATAAGTTATGAAGTTAGTTAATTAAGTTTAATTTTCAAATATAAGAGTTTTGCTTAAGGTTTTCGTTCAGAAAGGAGTTAATAAAAACTAAATTGTCCACTGATATAAGGTAGGGGGAAGCTTAGATGACCTGAATGTTGATATAGTTAAGCAATGCTGGGCATTCATAAATTAGTGGGAAATCAGGGTTGGTGAACGTGTGTACACGAATGGATAGACGTATCCAGGGCCTGCACACACGTCACTGTGTTCATAAATGGCAGTATGGGAAGTAAGGGGGAAAGAAATAGGGGCTGTGAAATACCAGCTTTAATTTTATTAAAGGTGTTCATAAAATATGAACATGGGCTCAGGGTGGAAGGTGAGATAACGAAAAAGGAACAGAATTGTGGTTGGCAATGTCAATGTGGAATGTATAAGCTTTATGAAAACTTATGCCAAATTGTTTTATAACGAACAACGATGTATTTCATAAGGTGTTTTAAAAAATTATTTTACAAATTTTTTTTATTGGCAAGGGAGGTAAAGGGTGAGTGTCTTAAATGTGCATTACTGTATGTACATGTGGTCATGTCGTGTATTCATTCTTTATGCTTCTTACTAGGTGCGCACCGCTTCTTTACTTTTTCTAACTACATTGTTTTTGTACGTCCTGGGTTTTGGAAGAGTGAGAAATTTTATAAGAAAAAAAAATTTCGATAAAGAATTTATGAGCTGTTCTTATAATATGTATATTTGATACAGGAAACAGGAGGAGCTAAGAAAGAACAAGAAAAGTAGAAATATATAGTAGATAGCTATATAATTTTGGGGAAATAAAAAGGAAAGAAGGACTGTTTGGATTAACAGGGTTACCATACGTGGTATTATACAAAGAGAGTTCGAAGAAGAAGTATATGGGGGGGGGGGGGTTACTAGCAAACCATATCACTGGGAGAAGAGTTAAAAGATATAATATTTACTTGAGCTGATTTAGGGAAGATTAGAGGAAAAAGAGGGAATGGAGTAAGGGGATTAGGAGTAAAGAGTTTTCCTTTATAAGGAAAATTCTTTATTCAACATGGGGAGGTGTAACAGTAAGGGAGGAGTACTGGGGTATTATTAGAATCTAGTGGGAAACAGATACAGCACGATTGAGCATCGAGAGTGAAAGGGTGAGAGATGCTCAATCGTGACGTATTGTGTTGGCAAGGGAAGTTAAGATCCGGCCTTTGACTTGAGTGGAAGCTAACATCAACCCTTGGTCATCAAGTACAAATAAACTTTATACTGTCAACTAAAACCTGACTTGCGTGTTCATATACACTGGTATACTTCTACACCCATGTGCCCTGACACAAAAATGAACAAGCTATTAGATTAGTCTTGACTTCCTCAGAGATTCAAGCCATTGCCTTCTGGCCGAGCCCATCTCGATCTTACTTAGCATACTCACGGAGTCACTGAGAAAACATGTGTGGATGAAAGTTTGTATCCAGCATGCTTCTGCCATGATCTCCATGGTTAAACTGTTCGTAGCAACGGCAAAGGCTTCGCAGTCTTCCTTAAAGGTTCTCCCTCCAAAGTGGGTTATGGAGGCCCATGAGCTCCTCGTGTCCTATAACATACCCATCTGTGTAGATCTTCTTCTTCTTCTTCTTCTTCTTCTTCTTCTTCTTCTTCTTCTTCTTCTTCTTCTTCTTCTTCTTCTTCTTCTTCTTCTTCCTTCTTCTTCTTCTTCTTCTTCTTCTTCTTCTTCTTCTTGTTCTTCTTCGTTCAACCGGAGTGTTCTTCTTCTTCTTCTTCTTCGTTCATCCGGAGTTTTTTTTCCGGATGTGATTGCGTTGTGCCTGTTTACAGCAGAGCTGCGTTCTTGCGCCGTTAGGCCGACACATCCGACTTCTGCGGGCATTTGTTGACCGGGTTAACCTTCCCGGGAACCGGAGTGTTCTATCAGACGTAATTGCGGTGTGTCCGGTTAGTACCCTTGGGTCGAAACCCTTAGGCCAACACATCCGACTATAGCATGCATGTTTTACCAGGTTAGCATTCCTGGGGGACTCTCACTGTTGTGGTGCCGTCCACATCCCAGCTGGTCAAGTTAGAAGGGGCAAGGACGTTACCGTCAGTCCTCAATGGAAGGCAGGGACAGTCCATGGGCATTCCCAGCTATCAAAGGAAGCTTCCATAATTGCAAAGCCGACACATATTGCTCTAAGACTGGGTTCACCCGAGGAATCGCCACGTTCTGTTCATGGCTGCTTTAATTCCTCACTTCCATGTATTGGGCATTTCGTTCGACCCTGGCCACCCCCCGCACAGACCAGAAACGATCAGTCTGCAGACGACATCCACTCAGCAAGATTTCGCTTCGGACTTCCACATAAAGGATTCGCTAGTCAAGCGTTCCATTCCTTGTTAACGAGACGTTTTTCTACCTTAGTCTGCAGACATCCACCCTGCAGTTTTTTGCTTCGGACTTCCAAGTAACGGATTCGCTAGCCAAGCGTTCCATTTCGTGTTTGTGAATCGTTATTCCACATTTGTCTACGCTCACTCAGTGAGCTTTAGTACAGATTTGCAGCGTAACCACTACGTGCGATTGAAACGCTTTTCCACCTTTAGTAACGCTCTCGAGGTAGGCTACATGTGCTGCCGACTCAGCACCTTACCTCCATGTAGCAGAGAACGAGTAACGGCTAGGCTCTCTCATCCGGGGATCCCTCTTATCCCTCGGATGAGAGCCTTCGCACAAGTATATGGACCAAGCATGTAGCAGGCGTAGCAGCGTAGCATCTCACCTCCATTTTGCAGTGGGTGAGTATCGGCCCGGCTCTAACAATGGGGGATGTTGGCTTCGAGGCGTTCAGTCATATCCCTCAGTGGAGAACCTTAGAGTATGTGTCCGGGCCAAGACTTTAGTGGCATTGTGGCCTGATTCGGTCTTTGACTGCCTATCCTCAGTCTACCTGCAGAGCAGTAGGTTGTCTCTCTCTTGATCTGGTTCCTATCCCAAGACCTGTCTGACATGTAATTGTTTTTCCGTCGGCAAAGCTCTTGGGGTCATTTGGACACACAAACTCCTCTACCACGACAAGATGGAGACACGTCAGTGGGGCAACGGGCTGTGTACCGGCGCGAGCCGGACCGCCCACCTGCACCTGAGATCCAACTACGAGATTTTTTTACCTGCAATTTTAATATACGCTATTGGAGCTGGAATTACCGCGACTGCTGGCACCAGACATGCCCTCTAATAGATCCTCGTTAAAGGGTTTAAAGTGTACTCATTCCAATTACGGGGTCTCGATAGAGTCCCGTGTTGTTATTTTTCGTCACTACCTCCCCGTGCCGGGAGTGGGTAAGTTGCGCGCCTGCTGCCTTCCTTAGATGTGGTTGCTGTTTCTCATGCTCCCTCCCCCGAATCGAACCCTGATTCCCTGTTACTCGTTACCAACATGGTAGGCATGTCACGTACCATTGACATTTGATAGGGCAGACATTTGAAAGATGCGTAGCGGGCACGTAAGGCCATGCGATCAGCATAAAGTTATCCATAGTCACCAGTAGGAACTCCGCAGGACTGACGAAAAAGCTATACCAGATTACTGACTGCAGGCCCACTACTCATCGAGAGAGAGCGAGAGAGAGAGAGAGAGAGAGAGAGAGAGAGAGAGAGAGACAGAGAGAGAGAGAGACAGAGAGAGAGAGAGAGAGAGAGAGAGAGAGAGAGACAGAGAGAGAGAGAGACAGAGAGAGAGAGAGAGAGAGAGAGAGAGAGAGAGACACAGAGAGAGAGAGAGAGAAAGAGAGAGAGAGAGAGAGAGAGAGAGAGAGAGAGAGAGAGAGAGAGAGCGACGGCGCTTATCGAGACTGTCGAACGGTCGTACAAATTTGCTCTTTTGCCCACTCAAACCACGAGTCTGGCTTCACGATGCGATTACATTCTCGAAACGCCTGCCTCGCTAACTTGATTTGGCTGGGAAGATCCCAATTTGGTGCACCTCACACAGCCATCCGAGACAACGAATGCTAGACGCGGGACTGATTTTGCGAACCAGACGAGCCCTCACATCTGTGTAGATCAGTGTTTCCCAACCTTTTTTTGTGCTATGCCCCACCCAAGCTTTTCTAAAATTCTTATCCCCCACCCCTACCAAAACATATACATTATTTGTAATATTCAAAAATTGAAATGTTCACTAAAGAAACTTGAAAGATGGGTTTTAGGAAGAAATCTCTAGGAAACTATTGAGCAAACGTAAGTAAATTTTCAAAACATATAATGGAGAACTACAATATACAAAACACTGATTAGACCAGTTGTGCTGTACGGCTCTGAAACCTGGAGTACAACTAAAGGAGACAAAACCTTGTTACAAACCTTTGAGAACAAAGTCTTAAGATGCATCTTTGAGCCCATTAGGAATACACAAAGTGGAGAGTGGAAAAGAAGAAGCAACAAAGACATTTGTGATCTGTTTACGTCCCCGCTAATCACTGGTATCATGAAGGCTAATAGACTGCAATGGCTGGGGCATATAGAAAGAATGGAAGATAATAGGGAAACAAAACTTGCTTACATTCAAGAAATAAATGACCGTAGACCAAGAAGACGGTGGAGAGATAACATACATACAGACCTACAAGCACTTGGAATCAGCGACTGGCAAGAGAAGGTCAACCAGAGAGACGAATGGAGACGGCTTGTATCTGCAGCAAAGAACCTCAATGGCTCGGAATGCTGAAGAAGAAGATAATGGAGAACTGCAATTCAAGTACACAATAATTTTAATGAAAGATTTTTCAATATTATTATAATTATTAGTAATTATTATTATTTAAATTTAGTGAGATCCTTTCGTTTGATGCTTGCTGCAAAGAGATTTTATGTCAGGTTCCAATTTAGTTAACTTCAGTCTCAAGTCTCCCCGTTTTGTTATATCCAGTCGATTTCTTCCATTTTCGAATTGCCCCCCTTAACAATCGAATTGCCCCCCTGTGGGGCGTGGGCCCCACGTTGGGAAACACTGGTCTAAACGAAATGTGTAGGGAACATAACATGAAAATTAGCACAAGCAAAACAGAGGTAATGACTATAACTAAAGAAGAACAAACAACAACAATTCACCTAAACGAACATCCCTTGAAACAAGTAAAGAGTTTCAAGTACCTAGGAAGTATAATATCATCAAATGGCAGATCAGAGGACGAGATCGAAAATAGGTGCAATAAGGCAAATCAATTCATTGGACAAATGGCACCAATACTAAAGAACAAACATGTATCAATAACTACTAAGAAAGCACTTTACAACACAATCTTCCTACCAACTCCAATGCCAAACCTGGACAATGACAGAACAAGAGAAAAGAAAAATCACAACAACAGAAATGAGGTTCCTGAGAAGAATACTCAACGTATCAAGAAGAGATAAGATCAGAAATGAAGAAATCAGGACTAAAGTGGGGGTTAAAGCAGCACTAGATTTTATTAGAAAGCAGCAAGTCAAATGGTTTGGCCATGCAATTAGGTTACCAGTCAACAGCATACCACAACAAGCAATGATGTACAGACCAGATGGAAACAGAGGGAGAGGCCGACCACGTAAGCGTTGGACGGAGGGAATAGTAGAGTCCATGGGAATATCGATATATGAAGCCCACAATCGGGCACTCTCACGAAGTTTATACTTCATCTCGACACCGCAAGGTACAAGAGGAACACGATGAGATGAGATGAGATTCTCTGTCCAGTCTAATCAATCAATCAATCAATCAATCAATCAATCAATCAATCAGATGCCGTCTCCACAATGAAGGTTGGCTGCAGTGGATCTCCAACACTGTCTGTCTCTCGCCCTGACTGTACATTCTGTCAGGTTGATATTCGTCCATCTCTTGATGTTATTTTCCCACGTGTCTACCTCTTGCTCGCTTGCCCTCAACCTTGCCCTCCAGTATGGTTTTTATAAGAGTACTAGATGACCCGGCCCGGCTTCGCCCAGGCCCTGGCGGGGATCTATCTATCTATCTATCTATCTATCTATCTATCTATATATCTATCTATCTATCTATCTATCTATCTATCTATCTATCTATCTATCTATCTATCTATCTATCTATCTATCTATCTATCTATCTATCTATCTATCTATCTATCTATCTATCTATCTATCTATCTATCTATCTATCTATCTATCTATCTGACCCGGCTTCGCCCAGCCCCTGATGGGGAGCATCTCATTTAATTCATATAAGTAGTCATATAAGCTCCCGTTCCCGACTATCTGTCTGTCTATCTGTCTCTCTGACCCGACCCGGTGTCACCCAGTCCCTGGTGGGGAGCATCTCATATATTTAATTCATATAAGTAGTCATATAAGCTCCCGTTCCCGACTATCTGTCTGTCTGTCTATCTGTCTGTCCGACCCGGCCCGACTTCGCCCAGGCCCTGGCGGGGAGCATCTCATTTAATTCATATAAGTAGTCATATAAGCTCCCGTTCCCGATCTATCTATCTATCTATCTATCTATCTATCTATCTATCTATCTATCTATCTATCTATCTATCTATCTATCTATCTATCTATCTATCTATCTATCTATCTATCTATCTATCTATCTATCTGTCTGTCTGTCTGTCTGTCTGTCTGTCTGTCTGTCTGTCTGTCTGTCTGTCTGTCTATCTGTCTATGTATGTATGTTCGGCCAGTTCCCGTTAAAAATATTGATAGAATAGAAGAATAGATAGATTGATAGTAGAAAATATGATTGGAAGAGACCTATCTAAAGTAAACCTGTAGCCATATAAGCTCCCGTTCCCGACTATTTGTCTGTCTGTCCGTCAATCTGTCTGTCTGACCCGGCCCGGTTTCACCCAGTCCCTGGTGGGGAGCATCTCATTTAATTCATATAAGTAGTCATATAAGTTCCCGTTCCCGACTGCCTGTCTGTCTGACCCGGCCCGGCTTCGTCCAGGCCCTGGCTGGGATCTGTCTATGTATGTATGTATGTATGTATGTATGTATGTATGTATGTATGTATGTATGTATGTATGTATGTATGTATGTATGTATGTATGTATGTATGTATGTATGTATGTATGTATGTATGTATGTATGTATGTATGTATGTATGTATGTATGTATGTATGTATGTATGTATGTATGTATGTATGTATGTATGTATGTATGTATGTATGTATGTATGTATGTATGTATGTATGTATGTATGTATGTATGTATGTATGTATGTATGTATGTATGTATGTATGTATGTATGTATGTATGTATGTATGTATGTATGTATGTATGTATGTATGTATGTATGTATGTATGTATGTATGTATGTATGTATGTATGTATGTATGTATGTATGTATGTATGTATGTATGTATGTATGTATGTATGTATGTATGTATGTATGTATGTATGTATCTATCTATCTATCTATTTATCTATCTATCTATCTATCTATCTATCTATCTATCTATCTATCTATCTATCTATCTATCTATCTATCTATCTATCTATCTATCTATCTATCTATCTATCTATCTATCTGACCCGGCTTCGCCCAGCCCCTGATGGGGAGCATCTCATTTAATTCATATAAGTAGTCATATAAGCTCCCGTTCCCGACTATCTGTCTGTCTGTCTGTCTCTCTGACCCGACCCGGTGTCACCCAGTCCCTGGTGGGGAGCATCTCATATATTTAATTCATATAAGTAGTCATATGAGCTCCCGTTCCCGACTATCTGTCTGTCTGTCTATCTGTCTGTCCGACCCGGCCCGACTTCGCCCAGGCCCTGGCGGGGAGCATCTCATTTAATTCATATAAGTAGTCATATAAGCTCCCGTTCCCGATCTATCTATCTATCTATCTATCTATCTATCTATCTATCTATCTATCTATCTATCTATCTATCTATCTATCTATCTATCTATCTGTCTGTCTGTCTGTCTGTCTGTCTGTCTGTCTGTCTGTCTGTCTATCTGTCTATGTATGTATGTTCGGCCAGTTCCCGTTAAAAATATTGATAGAAGAGAAGAATAGATAGATTGATAGTAGAAAATATGATTGGAAGAGACCTATCTAAAGTAAACCTGTAGCCATATAAGCTCCCGTTCCCGACTATTTGTCTGTCTGTCCGTCAATCTGTCTGTCTGACCCGGCCCGGTTTCACACAGTCCCTGGTGGGGAGCATCTCATTTAATTCATATAAGTAGTCATATAAGTTCCCGTTCCCGACTGCCTGTCTGTCTGACCCGGCCCGGCTTCATCCAGGCCCTGGCTGGGATCTGTCTGTCTATGTATGTATGTATGTATGTATGTATGTATGTATGTATGTATGTATGTATGTATGTATGTATGTATGTATGTATGTATGTATGTATGTATGTATGTATGTATGTATGTATGTATGTATGTATGTATGTATGTATGTATGTATGTATGTATGTATCTATCTATCTATCTATCTATCTATCTATCTATCTATAGCCAGGGGACTTAACTTAGATATAACAATGCTACTAAAAGTTATGTCCCTTGTTTTATATTTTCTTATGTTCAGTCATGTAATTACAAAATTAAATTTTAGTAAGGTAATAGCTGATAGCTGATAGATAAAACTATGACAGTTGGTTGCACCGGAATGAGAAGAAGACGTGTAGAAAATTTCATCTCAATCGGATGGACTGTTCGCGAACGCGTAAAGAACGGACCCACATACATACATATACACATCGCCTTTTATATATATAGATCACGTCTTTTAACGTGGCCGAAATATTTTACTTGCCTCCTCATTTTATTTCTTTCATCAACTCTCTCTTCATTCCCAGTTTTTCTAGAACCTCTGCATTTGATTGTTTTTGTTTCCATGAAATACGACACAAACAATCAAATGCAGATGTTCTAGAAAAACTGGGAGTGAAGAGAGAGTTGATGAAAAAAATAAAGAGGAGGCAATGCTAATGCGGACTGACAATAGATGTACTGCACACATTCAATTCTGTCGCCATTCTTCATCAGATCCTATGTCCTCTAGTGAACACATTTGTTGAATAATGTCTTCGATCTGACCCATCCAAGATTTTCATATTTTTTAACCGTCAACCATTTTTTCTACCAACCTAATTCTTTCAAGCGACTCAGACATGTCAGACACAGACATTCACTACGGCATGTTTCCTTAGTGATTCAATGAGCATGCTCAAGAGGATAGAGATGGGGTGGATCCGAAGAGATTGGTTGCTGTCTCTGGAGCGGTCTCGGCTAGCCAAGATTAGTTTCATCTTCGTGCCAGGGCATGCGGGAGTACAAGGAAATGAGCGGGCTGACAAGCTCGCAGGCAAGGCTACTGTGGAGGACGGACGCGCCATGGACCAGGCTGACATTCTGAATGCTCTACGAGAAGTAAGACTTTTGCGAGAACCAAGTGATGACTGTGAATCAACAACCATGGTCAGACTGCGAGAACAGCAAATTAAAAGAGGTGTGGCCAAACAAGAACACTACGCAGGAAGCCAAAGAAGATTGCTAAACCAACACAGAACTGGTGTCGTTAGCTGCTAGACGCTGCGGGATTTGCTGTGTGCTTCTCTGTGCCTACCTATGCCATGTGTGGCGTGTCATAGGCTCTTTTCCAATCTCTCTCTGCCCCCTCTCTCTCTCTTTCTCTCTCGCAATCTCTCTCTCATTCAATCTCAACGATCGTGCTTCTCTGCGCCTACCTATGCCAAGTGTGGCGTGTCGTAAGCTCTTTTCCAATCTCTGTCTCTCTCAATCTCTCTCTCTCTCTCTCATTCTCTCTCAACAATCGTGCTTCTCTGTGCCTACATATAGTCATGTGTGGCGTGTCTTAGGCTCTTTTCCGATCTCTCTCTCTCTCTCTCTCTCTCTCTCTCAATCTCTCTCTCGCTCATTCTCTCTCAACAATAGTGCTTCTCTGTGCCTACCTATGCCATGTGTGGCGTGTCGTAGGCTCTTTTCCAAACTTTCTCTCTCTCTTTCTCTCTCTCTCTCTCTTCCATCTTGCTTCTCGGTGTCTACCTATTCCAACTATATCGCTGGTGGTCTGATGTTACACAGCCTCAATAACACAACCACTGGGGGGGGGGGGGTGGTGGTTGATCCTCATATACGTTGTATAAAAATCCACCTTACTGGCTCTATTTCATAGGGTACAGTATGAGTGAAGCCTCGTATATGTAGACCGATCGACCCCATACACATCCGGTGGCGTGCCGTAGGGAATTCTCCAATCTCTATCTCTTCCCCCCCCCCTCTCTCTCTCTCTCTCTCTCTCTCTCTCTCTCTCTCTCTCTCTCTCTCTCTTCCATCTCACTTCTCTGTGCCTACATATTCCAACCATATTGCCGGTGGTCTGATTTCAACACAACCACTGGGTGATTTGATCCTCAAATACGTTGTATAACAATCAACCTTACTGCCTCTATTCCATAGGGGACAGTATGAGTGAAGCCTCGTATTTGTAGACCGACCTACCCCGCATACATCAGGGGCGTGTCGTAGGCACTTTTCCAATTTCTCTCTCTCTCTCTCTCTCTCTCTCTCTCTCTCTCCCCCTCTCTCTCTCTCTCTTCCATCTTGCTTCTCTGTGCCTACATGTTCCAACTATATTGCCGGTGGTCTGACTTTAACACAACCACTGAATGATTTGATCCTCAAGTACGTTGTATAACAATCAACCTTACTGCCCCGAATTCATAGGGAACAGTATGAGTGAAGCCTCGTATTTGTAGACCGACCGACCCCGCATACATCAGGGGCGTGTCGTAGGCACTTTTCCCCCTCTCTCTCTCTCTCTCTCTCTCTCTCTCTCTCTCTCTCTCTCTCTCTCTCTCTCATCTTTCTTCTCTGTGCCTACATATTCCAACTATATTGCCAGGGATCTGATTTTACAACTACCACTGGATGATTTGATCCTCAAATACGTTGTATAACAATCAACCTTACTGCCCCGAATTCATAGGGAACAGTATGAGTGAAGCCTCGTATTTGTAGACCGACCGACCCCGCATACATCAGGGGCGTGTCGTAGGCACTTTTCCTCTCTCTCTCTCTCTCTCTCTCTCTCTCTCTCTCTCTCTCTCTCCATCAGGCTTCTCTGTACCGACATATTCCAACTATATTGCCGGTGGTCTGATTTTAACACAACCACTGGGAGATTTGATCCTCAAATTCGTGATATAGCAATTAACCTTACTGCCTCTATTCCATAGAGAACAGTAAGAGTGAAGCCTCGCATTTGTAGACCTACCCACTCCGCATTCCTCATGCGGTATATCGCATGCAGTTTTCCTCTCTCTCTCTCTCTCTCTCTCTCTCTCTCTCTCTCTCTCTCCTTACATCTTGCTTCTCTGTGCCTACCTACTTCACTTGTATTACCAGTGGTTGGATCTCACACAGCCCCATCAACTCGTACACTGGACGAGTGGCTCCTGAAGTGTGCTTTGTAACAATCAACCATACTGACTATTTCATAGGGTACAGTACGAGGGCAACGTCGTACGTGTAGACTGACGCGCCCCACATGCCTCATGTGGTATATCACAGGCACTTCTCTCCTCTCTCTCTCTCTTTCTCTCTCTCTCTCTCTCTCTCTCCTTACATCTTGCTTCTCTGTGCCCACCCACTTCACTTGTATTACCAGTGGTTGTATCTCACACAGCCCCAACAACTCAAACACTGGGCGAGAGGCTCCTGGAGTGTGCTGTGTAATAATCAACCATACTGACTATTTCATAGGGTACAGTACGAGGGAAACGTCGTACGCGTAGACTGACGCGCCCCACATGCCTCATGTGGTATATCACAGGCACTTTCCCTCTCTCTCTCTCTCTCTCTCTCTCTCCCTCTCTCTCACCCTCTCTCTCTTTCACCCTCTCGCTCTCTCCCTCTCTCTCTCGCTCTCCCCTCTCTCGCTCTCTCTCCTCCTCTCTCACTCCCTCTCTCTCGCTCTCTCTCCCTCTCTCACTCCCTCTCGCGCTCTCTCTCCCTCTCTTGATCTCTCTCTTGCCCTCCCCCTCTCTCGCTCTCACCCTCTCTCTCCCCTTTCTCCCTCCCTCTCTCTCTTCCTCTCCCACTCTCTCTCTCCCTTTCTCTCTATCTCTCTCCCCCCTCTCTCTCTCTCCCTCTCTCTCCCCCTCTCTCTTCTCCCTCTCTCTCCCCTCTCTCCCCCCTTTCGCGCTCTCTCTCTCACTCTCTCTCTCTCCCTCTCTCTCCCCTCCTACATCTGGCTTCTCTGTGCATACCTTCTTCACGTGCATTGCCAGTGGTTGGATCTTACACAACCCCAACAACTCTAGGACTTGGCGAGGGGCTCCTGAAGCGCGTTGTATGACTAGCAACCATACTGACTATTTCGTAGGTTACAATATACCCCATGTGGTAGGTCGCAGGCACTTTTCCTCTCTCTCTGTCTCTCTCTTTCTCTCTCTGTCTGTCTCTCTCTCGCTCTCCTCTCTCTCTCTCTCTCTCTCTCTTCTTGCATGGACTGTACATATGTCCACATACACTAGCAGTTTGTCTGTTGAAATGTGTCTATGTATGTACACGTGTTCATGCACACCAGTCCACCCAGATCAACAACACAATGGGGTCGTGGTCAATTTTACACGCCTCCTACCCCGCCCCCTTCTTTCTATGTGCTCACTGAACCGTAACATCCAGCACCGTTATACAAATACACCCGAGATTTCCGCATTCATTTACAGGTCCGTACGTGAGGTGAGTATGCAGTTTTTTTCTCTATAAACAGTTTTTCTATTAAACATTTTCTTCGACTAACATTCTTTTCAATTAACATTTTGTCAATTCTTATTTTCTCTTCATTGCTTCCATTTTTTCCATGCATTTGTTCCTCTCGTCCTGTCATCGCCGTCTAATGTAGAGTTCTCCTTGACTATATGTTGTGTTTGTGAATGTGTTTGTTTGCTGATGAAGGCTAACCGCCGCAACGTTCTGTATGTGTCGTAACTCTGTTATGTAAAGCTGCACTACTTTGTGTCATTTTATATTGGTTAGAAACCTGAACACTGAGAAGGACATAAATAAAGTAGTTGAAGAGATTGGGAAATGCATACTATAGGCACCACGAGAAACAATGCCAAGAGGAGCCCGTAAACATTATAAACCCTACCGGAGTAGTGAACTGGAACAGTTACATAATGATGTGGAAGTGTGTAGAAGGCAAGCAGAAGCCAACCCCTGCCAAGAGCACCACAATAAATACCAGCACGCAAAAGCCAAATTTCAAAGGGTCTAGCTGCAGGTCCACAAGGCAGCGTTCCACAAGTCTGGTCGCCAACATGGCGGTTAGGCGTTGAACCGTTAAGGCCTGTGGCGTGTTTATCCTAGTAGCTACGGTTTGCAATCGCATTTTTCTCATGTTGGACTGCTACCGAGTGAGTGCGTGGGCGACACTGTGAGCTGTGTGATTCGCGTGGAATGCTTTTGCATCTGTCCTGTACAGTGATCTGCATGTTCGGAACAATGGCTACCTGCTGTTGCTGAATTGACTGAGTTGCATTTTCGGTTCAAGAGTGCATTTTTCAGGAGACTCCTGGGAGTCGGCGCTGAAGCTGCGGAGTTCGTGCTTTGTGCGACACTTTCGGCGGTTCGCCCTGCTTTAAAAGACCGAGCCATGTCAGAAAACCCGGGTAAATGAGGTCTTTCTGGTGACTGCTGAGTCCATCGACGATGAACTGTGGTTTTCGTGGATGAATTTTGTGTTGGCATTCTGGCGGAGGCATTATGCTCAGTGTACCTGTGCGGGCTGTTGGATTGCCGAGACTCCTGTCTTTTCCACTTTTCACATTGGACAATTGGGAGCATTTTGTGTGATATTCACTAGCACATGAATGGAGCATAATGGGGACGACCCGTTGCCGTGAAGTTGGTACCTCGACTAACTAACAAACTAACCACAAGTCTGGAGAGAAGCAATCATGATACCCCTCCTAAAATCTGGGAAGGACAGTTCCATTGCCTCCAGCTACAGACCCATTAGCCTCACCAGTTGTCTCTGCAAAACACTGGAACGCGTCATCAATCACAGACTACAATGGTACATTGAAAGTGAAAACATTCTTGTGCCACAACAGGCAGGCTTTAGGCAGTGCTACTCTACGGAAGATCAGACAACCTACCTCTCTCAAGAAGTTGAGGATGCATTCCAAGAGAAGAAGCTGGTACTTGCGGCTTGGATAGATCTGAAGAAAGCCTTTGACAAAGTCTGGAAAGAAGGTCTGATGAAGAAACTGAGAAACTGTAAAGTCTATGGAAGAATGTACAAATGGGTGAAAGCATACTTGCACAACAGAAGAGCCCGAGTACAGATAGACGATCTCAAGAGCAAGAAAGTATTATTCTGTCACGGTGTTCCCCAGGGCGGAGTCTTGTCTCCAACATTTCTTCTAATCTTCATCAACGATCTTGTTGCTAATCTACCGTATGGAATTAAAGCGGCAATGTACGCTGATGACCTGGTTTTGTGGAGCATAAATGAACATGCATCAGTGGCCACCATATTGCTACAGAGAGCTGTAGATGCATTTGTTGCATGGGCAAATAAATGGTGTGTCAGCATAAACACTGACAAGTGCAGCACCACCCTATTTACCCTCTCTCCAAAACAAAAGGCAGGGACCATCCAGATAAATGGAACACCTCTAAGAGAAAATAAAGAACCAACATACCTTGGTGTAACATTCGACGACAGGCTGATATGGAGAAAACACATCAAAAAAGCACTAGCAAAAGCCAGAAGGAAAATAGCCACCCCGAGAAAGCTAAGTGGAACCACATGGGGAGCCAGTGGGAAAATACTTAGCAAAGTTTATCAACAGAGCATACGACAACACTTGGAATACGGGTCAACTGCGTGGTGTTCAGCATCAAAAACCACATTACAGGAGCTGGACAAGGTGCAAAATCAAGCTCTTAGAGTCATCACAGGAGGGATAAGATCACCCCTATAGTAGCAATGGAGAAAATGGGAAGGACACAAGCTCTAAGAGAACGCAGAGATACAAAAACACTAATACAAGCAGAAAAGTTCCTTAGCTTGCCAGGCCACCCTATGAAGAACCGATTAGAAAACTTAGCTATGAGGCGTTTGAAAAGAAGTAGTTTTATTCACCAGGCCAAACGACTCTGCAGAGAAACTATCGATCTTCCCACATTTGGTATCCCCCTGACAACTATTCCAGAGCGAACCCCGTGGAAAGATGAACATAGACTACCGCTACAAATCCAGACAAAAGTGAGAGGAATATTTGACAAGGAAGAACAGAACAGTGTACAGCGCAGAACAGCCACTCCCAGCTTCCTTGACGACTAATACCCACAGGATCTCTGGATCCTAGTCTACACAAATGGATCAGCACAAAATGCTGTTCGAAATGGAGGAGCGGGAGTGTACATAGAATACCCAAATAATACTAGGGACATGGCCAGAGTTCCAACAGGAAAGTACTGCCATAACTATGATGCTGAAATTGAGACAATCAAGATAGCCACGGAGAAATTGCAAAATACCAGCCATGGTACACAACCTGTGATGATATTGACAGTTTGCAAAATCCGTAATTGAGGCGCTCCTATCTGGGAAATTGCCAGTTCTAAGGACACTACTTTCTGAACTTAACAGTAATCATAAGGTCACCATACAGTGGATACCATCCCACTGTGGAGTATCCAGAAGCGGCAGAGCTGATCGATTGGCTAAGGAAGGAGCAAAGGAAGAACAACCTGGTGTGCCCATTACATACCACCAAAAGAAAAGAATGATCAAATCAGTCAGAAGGCCACCGAACCCTACTCAAGACGACTACCACGTTATGGAAGATCAGAACAGGTCATGCTTCTGTGCCTCAGAACAGGACACAATAGGTTACGCAACCACATGTATACACAATTCAAGATTGGTGACTCAGTCATGTGCACATGTGGTTTGGCGTCGCAGACCAGTTTGGCCTTTTAAAGCCAAATTCGGCAATTTTGGCTTTTTAAAAACAGGTTTGTTGTCAGAAAATCGGTTTGGCTTCTTGGCTTTTTCTTGGCTTTTTTACAATTTGTAATGGCATATGCCTCTTTTTGAATTTTTTCAGGTTAATTGTTGTCTTGTTTACTTTTTTTTTTTTTTTTAGCTAACATAAATGCGAAACGATAAGCTTAGCGTATGGTTTTCGTACTGTACTTGTACCTGAACGCACTGCGCAGCTTTCTGTTTAGTTCAGTTTTCAAATTCATTATACCTTCATCTCAAGTATTTCTTCTTATTGAGCCTATTATTATTATCATGCCACAGTGGAAACCATCTTATGATACTAATCGGAAATATAATGATCAATGGGAAAAGACATTTGTGTGGCTCAAGAAATCCACTGAATGTTCTGAACAGGCGTATTGCAAATTGTGCCATTGTAATATTGTTTCAAGATTTTCAAATCTCGCAAACCACGCAACAGAAAAACACAAGCGGAGCGCGCCATCTTCTTCATAAAAATCACTTTCAGTGGTGACAATAAGCAAGAAAATTGATGATAAAGTCAAATTAGCAGAGTTACAAATTGCTGTTAGCATGGCCTGCAATAGTGCCATACGCACCATCGATCACTTAGGTGAAATAATGGTAGCCCATGGATGTGGCAGCACTCTTGGTCAGATAAAACTGCACCGAACAAAGTGCATATCACTAATAAAATTTTTTATTTCACCATCTTTAAAATCTGATCTACTTCTAGATCTGCAAAACAAGAAGTATGCACTCATCATTGATGAGTCCACTGATGTCTCGACCCAAAAGTATTTGTGCATTTTAGTTAGATACCTCAGCAATAAAAGAAATGAAATTACTACTAGTTTTCTAGGTTTGATTCAAGTTCAGGAGGCTTCATGTGTTCAGTATAAGTGTGTTTGCCATTCATTAGCATTGTGCATCAAAACTACCTTCAAACATTGGACTTTTGCTGACAGAAATACCACATTGGTTTAGACATTGCAATCTAAGACGAGAAGCATTTGAAGATTTATTCAATATTATGAACTCATCGACAGAATTTCAGCAAGCTAGAACTGCATCGCTTCCTTTTGAGAAAATGTCTTCTACTCGCTGGCTTGTCCGGGGAAAAGTAATGTTCAACATTCTAATGAATTGGGAAGAGCTCAAGGCTTATTTTTATTTCTGCTGAATTAGCAAATTATGACACTACATTTAAGTCACGACTTATAAAGGAAATGCTTCTAGATCAAAGAAACTACCTTTATTTTCATTTTGCAACCCCTATTGTGCAGGAATTTGAAAGGTTAAATAGCCTTTTTCAGGAAAGTAAGGCAGATCCTCATGAATTACATGAAGAACTATTTTTGCATTATAAGAGTCTTAATAGTAGGATTTGTGGTACCAATAATAAGAAAAAAAGATATTTATAATGTTGATTTTGGCATCAAGTTTCTGTCAGTGTGTGATAACTACATTCAGAAAAGTTCTGATACGAAAATTAATTGCCAACAAGTAATCTTAGATCTCAAAGAAAGATGTTTATCCATGCTAGAAGAAGCACTTGATCAAGTTAGAAAGCGGCTTCCTTCAGCAAGAAATATATTTAAAGATGTAACCAATTTTAGCCCTGGAATAATCTTAAACCAGGCTTCTAGACCACTATTTTCGAAGTTGCCCTTTTTGAATTTGGCTGAAGAAAATCACCACACTATTATTGAAGAACAATACAGAAAATTGCCTTTTATAGATTGCAAGGAAGAAGAACAATTTAAAGAAAATGGACTGTCTAAAAATGCAGAGCAGTTCTGGCAAGGAGTCATGAAACATCCCCAAATTAAAGAGCTTGCTTCTTTTGCTCTTACTTGCTTAATAACACTTATTAGCAATGCTGCAGTGGAGAGGATGTTCTCTCTTTTAACATGCATAAAAACCAAAGCAAGGAATAGACTTCAGCTGTCTCTCTTAGAAGCAATTATTAGAATTAGAGCAGAACTATTATCTTCCATCAAGTGCTGTAATGAATTTGTTCCTTCATCCAAAATGTTGAATGATTCCAAAGCTGGAATTGTATATTCTAATGAATCCTGTACTGAATTTCTCAACAATGAAGAGGAATACTTATTTGATGAAGAGGTCTTCGTGTGATGTAAGTATATTTTTAATATATCTTTTTACTGGGCAATGTTTGGCTTTTTCTTTGGCTTTTCCATTCTTTTACTGGACAGTGTTTGGCTTTATTTTGGCTTTTTTATTTCGTGATTTGGCTTCTTTTGATCACGGCGATCTGGTCACCCTGTCGCAGACATCAGACTCCAGGATTGCCCAAACTACAACATATCCAGGCGACTCATGGCCTAGAGAGACAACAGTGAAAGATAAACTCTATGGACCGCTGAGTGAACTAAAAAAGGCGGTTAGATTCATATAAGAGACAACATTGCAGTTACAAACATAGTTGTTGATTCCTATAGCTGCTGGGAGCTGCTGGGAGCTGGCGAACAAAAGAAGAGGAAGAAGATTTGTCGACTTTCAAAACACTTCGGACAGACATTTTGAACTATAAGAAGTTTAAAGGATTAGCACACTTTCAATGAAAAAAGAATTATTAGATTAATAAAGTTATTAATAAATTAATGATAACTACGAAACGACACATATGATAACATTGTCTTATATTCTTGAGTAGTGGCAATATTTAAATATTAATATTTACAATATTATTCTTAATCACATTTTCAGTCTTATCCATGTTTTTTTCAGCATGGCTGAATACCCAAACACAAGCATAAAGGGGAAATCGTGTTGAGTGACTGTGTTGTATTTTTATTTTGTATTCGTTTGTTTTCGTGTTAGTAGCACATACAAATATCAAAAACAGCACAACGGTAATTCATGTCTATTCTAGTGTGAACTGGCAGCTACAAAGACAGAAAAGAAACCGATGAAGGTGTCGGAGAATGATGATAACGCCTGTACTCCTTTTCACTTATGGATCAGGATTCTCAGCTGTTAGACTGAAGTCAAAATGTCGATGTCAGCTACATCCACAAAAGGCGACCTCACTGTCGCGGGGAAGTATCGTCTTGTGAGGAAGATCGGTAGCGGGTCCTTTGGTGACATATACTTGGCGATTAACATTGTAAATGGTGAGGTAAGCAGAACCTTTTAAATTAAATAAACGTTCACTGTCATAGTTAAAAAGATCCAGTTGGCAAGTCAAGTCCCTCTGCAGATATAAAACAAAATCAACAGTCTTGGGTAATACCCCTTGGCTGAAAAGAATACTCACAGGTCATATGATTTAGCCCCTTGTTTTTCATGTTCACTATATGTTCATATATGACTCATTCTCGAAGATTATTGAGGTTCTTGAATTTGTATTGGATCAGTTATTTGCTAACCGAAAGGTTCTTTAGGGATGCTTTGGTTATTTTAGACCCTATTTTTACTATATAGATTCAATAATTTAAAACATGATGAACACTTAACACATATTATTATGCTAATGTTGATTACACGTCTCACTTATAGTTTATAAATTTAAAACAAAAAAACAGTAAATAACCCGATTCAACACCGTGGGCACCTGGTAAGAAACAGTCAAGGAAACTGTTACACACCTTGAGGAGTATTGCCCTCTATTGTTATAGATCAGTAGTTATTTGAGGCTTTATGTGATAAATTTGACACTGGTTCCATTTATGTTCTAGAACAGTTTCTGGTATCCATTTTAATGGTGAGCCAACCTGGTAGCCGAGGTCAGTTTTCACGAAATTGTGGCTTGAGGAGGATTTGAACTTGTGACCACTGTGCCTATAGGCAAGCATGCTAACCACTGTGCTACTGCAGCTCCCAGCAGCTATAGGAATCAACAACTATTTATATTTTACTGCCAGCCATTTATACTACAGTTTATATCATCTCAAGATAATTTAATAATTTAGTTATCTTATTTCTGCCATCATCACCTTTTCTTTAAATGAAGGACTAACAACTGGATCAACACACGATGTATGTCTAAATGTCAGTAGAAAATGACTTTAGAATTCTGCACTGAGCAAGGTTTGTGTATTGCAGGCACAGTGTTCTCCCACACTGGTAGGCATTCATTCCTGAGACATGAGCCACCAAGGAATGAGATATCAATTGATGTCATTTAAAAATATAACTTGTCAAATATATAAGGGATGCTAAAGCTTGTACAGCACTAGAAATGAAACATGACTGCATTCTGCCAGTGGTAGCTCATGGCTAGTACACCTACTTAATGACCAGTGGCCTTGTGTTCAAATCCCCTTGGAGGTAGGGATATTTTGTTATTGACCCTGGGCTCCTAGGTTGAACCAACCTAACAAGAGTGCCAGAAAATGTCCTGGAAAGTAAAAGCAGCTGGTGTGATATTGATGACGTCACTCATTGATTGCTGATTGAACTAAAGCTATTGGGCTAGCACTAGGCACCCAATATGATGTGAAAATGATTCCTTTAATTACTTTACTTCATTCAACATTGATGGGAAAGATTTAAGAATATTTACTGGAACCAAGTAGCAGCAATTAAAATGGGAAATAAAGAGGGTAGTTACAAACAGATAAAGCTAGGAGTACGACAGGGGTGTGTTTTGTCACCAGATCTCTTCTCCCTCTATAGTGAAGTAATAATGAGAGAGATCAAAGAGAAGCCAGGAATACTAATCGGAGGTTATAATATTAACAATGCACGCTATGCAGATGACACAGTATTGGTGGCGGAAAATGCAACAGACCTTCAACAATTGTTGGATATTATAGTAAAAGAGAGTACACAGAAAGGACTCCCCTTGAATATCAAGAAAACAGTAGCAATAGTGATATCAAAGAAAATGGTGAAACCAAAATGTGATATAGAAATAGAAGGGAAAATTCTTAACCAAGTGGATAATTTTAAATACCTAGGGGCATTTATAACATCAGATGGAAGATGTACAACAGAGATAAAGAGCAGAATAGGGCAGGCAAAAGCCGTATTTAAGAAAATGAAGAGTATCTTATGCAATAAGTCACTATCAGATAATGTAAGAAAGAGAGTGCTAAAATGCTATATAGAACCTGTTTTGCTGTATGGCAGTGAATCTTGGAATGTAAATGAACAAATTAGGAAGAACTTAGAAGCAACAGAGATGTGGTTTTTGAGACGAATGTTGCGAATTCCTTGTACTGCCAGAGTAACTAACAACGATTGCTTGAGACAGGCTAATGAAACTAGAGCATTATATACAACAATAAGAAAGAGACAAACAGCTTTCTTTGGTCATGTGATGAGAAGAGAGGCATTGGAGAACATTGTGACAACTGGAAAGATCGAGGGGAAGAGAGGCAGAGGCAGACCAAGAGAAATGATACTGGACGGATTGAGACGGTGGCTTGGAGGAACATCATCGGCAGAGTTGATCCAGAACAGCAAAGACCGAGATCTGTGGAAAGCCATGAACGTCGACGCCAGCTGGCAGGGCATTTGATGATGATGACTTCATTCTAAACAAATTATTTATCATTATAATACAAATACATGATGGGTACATAGTTTAACTATGTTGTTTTCTCCACATCTTCAATTTTAATGATTTTCTACTTTATTTCTTTTTCAAATTCTCAGAACACCATGTCAACACAAATAAAACCATATAAACATGTATTAATACATGCAACCCTATGAATCCCATCAATCAGCTCACACAAAGTTTTTCTTACGTTTTGCCATGTTTTCATAGTCTTCACTCTTTATTCATGATTGTTTTTGTAATAATATTTCTCTTGCCACTTACGGCAAGGTGCCAATGGAACTTGCACCCCAGCTGTGGCTTAGGGGTAGTGAACAAAGTTTCATATTCCTGACATACTGGTTTCGAAATCAGCAACAGGCAGTATGGAAGTAGATCGTTTCGCGTTGATTTTCACAATGGTATGAGTGTCAGCCTTTCAGAAAGCAATGGCAAACTACTGAATATAAAATTGCATAGACATTCACAAACATTCAGTAAATGCTGGGGTTGATTGGGACATCCTGTAAAGGACATGCAACAAACTTTAACTTAACTTGCAATTACGTCATGCTACATACAATTTTCTGACATTTCAACGGTCAGTTCTAAAAACTCATGGGTGAAATGAGATATGCACTCCTGACCGTTTAAATTTTCTCAGTGTTTCATCATTGTTCTTCATGTAATGGTATAGTGGTAAGTGCACTTGCTTACCAAGACAGTGGTCTGTGTTCAATCCCCAGAGAAGGTAGGATTATTTTTTTTCTACTCTTTGCGGCACAGGGGTAGACCCAGCGCCATAAAACTGGGTACCAAACAATTTTCAGAACTTCCTGAGAGTTTTCTGGGAAGTAAAAGTGAGGAAGAAGGGAAATTGCCACCCTCACCTTATATGATGTGACCTAGAATATGTGAAGGCCTAATACTTCACACATCAGCAGAAGTATTGGCTATGGCTCTACCTATTTCCTGTAATGCAGGATATTCTTTATTTGTTTCCTTTGAAGACTTCTTCGTGATTAGATTTGATGTCTGAAGTTTCCACAAGATCTCATTGTCAGTTGCTTGAGAACCCTCCTTAATTGATTCATTTAGTGTGTTTGATAAGATAAGCCAGTCAGGTACCATCTCCACAGTGAAGGTTGTCTGCAGTAATTTCAAACACTGTCTCTCACCCTGTTAGCACACTCAGACATACTGCTGTTAGCTCATCTCTTGATGTTATTTTCCCACTTGCTGTCTACCTCTTGCTCATCTGCTGTCAACGCTTCACTCCAGTATTGTTTTTACAAGAGTGATATGTCTTTAAATGTAGCAGAAATTATTCACACATCTGTATATTATTTCTTTTATCAATTGTCTTTTTATTCCCAGCCTCCCAAGAATGTCAGCATTTGTTTCCATGAATACAACATACATTGATATATTACAAGGTTGTTATTCTTTTTTACATTTTCAAGTCTTGTAACACAAGAGATTAATGATCTCCTGGATATAATGAGCTATTCTGCTACAGAAGGATGTTAGTAGATTAAGTATTTCCACTAAAGTAATGGCGACTGTGTGATACTGACCCTTTTATCCACCAAGTGCTGACTGGTCTATATAAATATGGGTTCCCAGGAATGCTAACCTGACTAACAAATGCACACTAAAGTCGGATGTGTTGGCCTAAGGGTCTCGGCCCAAAGAAGCCTAACAGACACACCGCAATTACATCTGAAAAAACACTCCGGATGAACGCAGAAGAAGAAGAAGAAGAAAAAGACAAATATGGGTTTAGCACCATATGCCCAAAGCATTTGAAGACATGTAAGAGGGCCCTTAACTTTGCTTACTTTGCTGATCCATTTAACATTGCTTCCAGGAAGTGGCAGTTAAACTGGAATCTGCAAAAGCCAGGCATCCGCAGCTGTTGTATGAGAGCAAACTGTACAAGATTCTGGCCGGTGGTGTTGGTGTGCCCCATGTAAGGTTAGAAGTACATTTTTCACTTTTAGTTAATACATGTATGTACATAGCATCCTTCATCCTGTCTTCTGGGGGGTAGTATAGTTATCCTGGCAGATACTTTCATTAGGCTATGAAGTGTTTGACCTACACATATTCTAGGCTGTGTCATAATGGGAGATAACCAGTTCCTTTCCTTGGCAAAGTGGTCAAGCTGTTTGCCTCGCACTTCAAAGGTTGTGGGTTTGATTCCGGGCTACATGTTTCGGTTCACGAGTGCATTTTTCTTGGAGACTTCTGGGGGTCGTTGCTGGAGCTATGAAGTTTGTGCTTTGTGCGACTGTTTCGGCAGGCTGCCTTGTAGAAAGAGACAGAGCCATATGGGATTAAACCCGGTGCAATGAAGTTGATTCTCTCGACTTTTAACACTTTTTTAAGGCCATCTTTCCTTTCAGAAAATTCCTGGAAGATTCTGAAACACCATCCATTGCTTTGTACACAGAACCTCAAGTTTCCTGCAGAAATGTATTACAGCTGAATGTAGTTAGGGCATTTATTATATGAAAATGGTTGCAAATTGTGTTCTAGTTAGCCACACAATTTTTGAGATGAGTTTGAGTAGTACACAAAGTTCATACTTTCTGCTTTCATCTGTTATTTTTTCCAGGTCTTTCCTTATCTCTCTCATACTTTCTGTGTGTGTGTGTCTATTTCTCTGCTGCATGTTTGTTTATTCCGTTCCTGTTTCTTTTAGCCTGATGTTTATTTTAAAAGAAAGGACAACCCTCAGGTGCGTCATGTTTTGCAGCTTGTATATGACATTGAATTCTGCAAACTGGTTTGGATTCTGTGTTTGCAAGGAAGCTAATACAATAACCTGGTCATTCACTATTAGTATAAACAATGGTTGAGTCGAACTATTCCTTATATTTTACCTTGAGGGTTAAATCGTTGCTCCATATTAATATGTGAAGGCAAAAAGTAAAGTAAGTAAAGGACATATTCTGTGCTGAAGTCTGATGTGGACCTAACACATACTGTACTAAAGTCTGATATGGTCCCAGCACATGCTATACTGAAGTCTGATATGTCATGCTGAAAGATACAACCATAGCTAATTTTCAGGACACATGAGTTAACAGAAGAATAAAATGTTCATGTATCAAAATTTCGCTCTCATCATGACCTGCCGAAAATACTGTTTCGCAAGTTTCTCTGCCTCATGCATTTTCATGCCCAAGGTGTCTTTAATGTCCTGAGTCCACCTTCATGATGGTCGGCCCCTGGCTTTTCTTCCAGGAACCATGCCTTCCATTACTGGTCTTTCTAAGCTATTGTCACATTTAATATCAATCAATCAAGTAGGTGCCATCTCCACAATGAAGGTTGGCTGCATGGAACTTCATCACTGTCTCTCTTCCCTTGATTGTACATTCTGTCATTTAATACTTTGTGACATTAATATGAAGATGTCAACAGAGAAATGAGAAAGATCTAGATTAAAAGTCAACATCATTATCGTGAATAGAACCAAATGAAAACAGACAGTACTTGAAGCACAGAGCCTCATAGGCTCAGAAAGCTGGAAAAAAAAAGTTGAACATGTATCTTATGTTAATAATTTAATTTGCATCCTTACATAGACCATTAAAAACATCTTTAAGCATACTGTGTGCACACAATTGTCTATTCATGATCAAATTTAAATATTATTAACAATTATTAATGCTATTTAACTTTTCACTGTACCAAATATCCTGCTTTACATTCATTGCAATTATGTTGGCTTTCATGGTGCATTTTCAGATGGTTTGGCCAAGAAAGAGATTTTAATGTTCTGGTTATGGATTTATTAGGACCAAGTTTAGAAGATCTGTTTAATTTTTGTAGCCGCAAGTTCACCATGAAGACAGTTCTGATGTTGGCTGATCAGGTTGTTAAAATTGTTTCGTTTTCTTATTTTAAAAATGGTGTTGTGTATTGTGGTATTTGTATATAAGTTTACATTTGTGTGTGTATGTAATGTAAGTGTTTGCATGTATGTGAAGTGAAGAAATGCAAGCTGTAATTAAGCTTTCTTAGTATGTTTTAAAGCTTATGTAGAGAGATAGGGGTACAAGCCTTATCCTAGTCCAAGGAAATGCAACCTAAAGACTAAATGTCATGGCAGGACAGACCAGGCCTTAAGCCTTGGTTGGAAACTGGTCTAGGATGGAGGCTCAAACAGGCAGACAGTTAGAGCATTGCTTTGCTGATTCTGCAGCTTGTCTTGTTCCAGGTTTATTGGTGTTACCTTTCCTCTGGAGTAAACTAGGCAGGCCAAGAGAGGGATCGTGTTGCATGGGCAACACATGGTCACTGCAATTGAGCCTAGGCTTTGTGCTACGGAGATGTATAACTCCATCCCTGGTCCCCACCATGGGTTGTAGTTTTTATGTCTGTTTTGAAACACAGTGCAACAAACTTTCATCTGTCAAGACGTTAAAATAGAGATTGAAAAAGAATAAAGAATGTTTCATAAAATATATCACACACCTTGGCATATATTGTTGAATCCCCTTGTAGGAAAATCAAGACTCTAATAATTTCAAGAACTTAAGTTACAAAAATAATGTGTTTGTAAGCCACATTATAAATTTGTTATTCTCATTGTTTTGTATATATTTACTTTTGCATCTTGAGACATGATTTTTATACTTAAAACATCTCACATAGCTTTTTATGTTTTGTTAGGTAATTTAAAAATAAGAGTAATTCATACACATATCAGTAAAAAAAAAATTAAAGTAGTTCCCTATCTTTCCTTATGCTTATAATTTGTCTTAACCTGCAACAGAATAGTGAATAATTAGTTGCATATTCTTTACAGGGTGTCTCAGTTAACCACAGAATGTTTTGGCTGTGTGTGATTTCTTGGCAAGTTTATGTTCAATAGTTTGCCATTGTTTTCTGAATGACCGGCTCTCATACCATTGTATGAAAACCAACACAAGGCGGTCTGCTTCCAAATTACCCTCAGCAGTGTTTTGAACACGGTTTGCGGGATTACGAATTGTGTCCGTAACACCTTTTCCACAGAGCCGGTCAGTGTGAATAATGCATTGACTAAAATATTGATCCAAATTCATTCCCTTGTTCACAGGGATTGTTTTTCATATGTTTCTAGTGGTGGTCCCGGCCCTGTGAACAAATACTTGAGTTTTCTCTGGGAAATAAAGGTAGCAAATACAGAAATTGGTCATCCCATCTCGTAATTCTGTGACATTACATCTTCTGACATGGAGGGGGCAGCATTTAATATGAGTGTTCCCATTGGGCATTGGGTTAGAGTCTGTTGACAATGAAATCCTTGAATCCTGTGGAAGAAATATTAACGACCTATACATAATCCTTGCCAGTCTACACGTGCTGTGCTGAATCAATACCTGGTTACAGCCTAATATACCTCTCCCCAGATGTGAGTTTCCAGTACCGGTCTTGCACACCCTGTTGGTTTCTGCACTTGGAGAGGGGAAGGCGAGCTCTGCAAGTGTCCCCATGGAGATTCTACTTTGTTGCGGGGTCACATGGAAAGTTACTACACCAACCTCATGCTGATAAATGCAAGCCTTATTGAGGGTCAGGTGACCAAAATGTATGCATTAGGCTTCAAGAGTTAAAACTCAGTCTTTCATAGAATTCCCAACCAAGCTACCAGCCATAAATGTATGATTACCTTGTAATCTATAGTTTGATCTAATTCTCACAGATGCTGAACAGAGTTGAGTTTACACACAGCAAGAACTTCATTCACCGTGATATCAAGCCAGACAACTTCCTTATGGGTACCGGTAGCCACTGTAACAAAGTGAGTGCTCACTCATTACTCACTTGTCAGTACCACATGATACACAAGGACATATATTGTTGTGATGAGTTTAGCATTGCAAAGAACAATACATGGTCTTGATGATAATTCATTATTATATTTTAGGTCTTGAGAGGGAGTATCCATGGTGAAGTGGTGAAGCCGTTTGACTCGAGCTCCAAAGGTTGTGGGTTTGATTCCGGGCAGCGTCCTTTGGTTCACGAGTAAATTCTTTTTGAGACTCCTGTGGGTCATTGCTGGAGCTACACAGTTCGTGCTTTGTGCGACGCTTTCCACACTGCTGAAAAAGACCGAGCCATCTGGAATAAAAACCCGATGCAATGAAGTCGACTTTTAAGCGACTTTTTTAAGGTCTTAAGAGAAGGTTTTGCTACCTTTAAATTGATTGTTGGCATCACTTGCCTGCAGTTCTGGTGGTCATGTGTTCAAATCCCCCATTGAGGGGGAGATTTGTAAAAAGTTGACTTAGGCACCTAGGTCAACCCAGTGTGAAATGGCCACCAGGAAATTTTCTGGGAAGTAAAGGCCACTTCATTACCTATTGAGCTCCATTTGGTTCATACAATTATGAGGCTAGCACCATATCCCAATACACTTCAAGACATGGAATTGGGCTTTCTTACTTTACTGTACCTTGTTAGCATGAATCAGATGAGTACCACTAGAACAGAAGTGCTATAAAGACATTGTTCTAGAGTTGGGGGTAAAGAATGTGGTTTAAACAACCCAATAAATCATTGTTCTGGAGTCCTTATAGTAGACTTAATGGGAATCCTAAACATGAGACAGCCGGTCTCCCTGGCAAAGGGGGTTAACGGCTTTCTCCATAATCCTGTATATCCACATGAGGAACACAGCTGCGCAAGATTCGGATCGCATTACTTTGGTTACTTACGGGGTATGTGAGCTGGTTGCTCAGAAAGCAATCGCAAACTACAGAGCGTAATCTTGCCAAGAACATCAACAACAGCTGAAAGATGCTGGTGTTGACTGTAGCATCCTTTAAAGGATATGCAACTTTAAAAAAAAAACATGAGACAGATAACAAGAAACAAGAAGACTTGGGAAGATGTCAAGTGCTGCAAGCCTAGAAGCTTGAAGATCTCTTATTTACATGGATTTAAAGACCCAGAACAAGTATGCACAGCTTTATTTAGCACTAGGTTTTCTCACATACTAATATGTTTCTGACAGTGTAGTTGAGGAATGCTATACTGTTTCGTTCTTACATTTTGTCTAATTGTCTTGTGTTCAGAAGTTATTAGCAGTGATGTTTCCCTAATCCAGAGACTTTCATGTTGTTCCTTTCAAATGTGTACATAGCAAGTCTCATGCCCTATATTGAGCCATTTTATTATATTCCGTTGCTTTATTTAGATGGTCATATGATTTAATGACCTTCATTTATACTTTTAAAATGCACTACAGTTTTGTATTTAGTTTACTAGCTGATTTTATTTATCTTTAATAAAATTCAATTTTAGATGTTTATACAAACTAAAAATGTTGCATATCCTGTGCAAAATGTTGCGATCAGCAGGTTGATTTTCTAGGCAATTTTACATTCAGTACTTTGCCATTGCTTATGAATGAGAAATCAATGTTACGTCCATACTTATATTCTATTTTTATAAGCCCTGAGACATTGTTTAAAATCATTAGACCAACTATGAACACGTTAATTGAATCTTTCTGTTGACTGAAGGCTAACATGTAGAGATACATTCTAGTTGAGAATTCTCCCAAAATTATACATATAGCTAGGGTTGCTAGACATCCGGCAAAAAGAGGACATGTTCTCCTTTGTAGCCTAATAGTCTCTGTCTAGCAGGCAAAGCTAAAAACCTTTAAATTGTCCGGCTTTTCTTATATTTTATGTTATAATTTTTTATGAAAGACTTGCCTGAACAGTGAAGTTTATTTTTCCAAAGTTGCCCAAATGCATGTTGCTTTCCAGAGTTACTTAAAATTTGTGAAGTATTCTTCTGTATTCCTGGAAACAATGGTAATGTAGAAAGAGTGTCCTCCTTGATTAATGCTCAATGGACAAAGGAAAGGAACAGACTCTTACTCAATTCTGTAAAGGGCATCATTCTCACAAAGTACAATTTGAGGAATCTTACCTGTGAACAGTTTTATACATATGTGATTGCTAACGAGGATCTTCTACGAAAAGTTGGCTCCTCTGAGAAATATGTTGTGTAATTAATAAAGACTATTAGGTAATAATTGTACACTCGGCTGTTTAAATAATGTTTTTTTTTAGCATTTTGAAAAATGCCTCCATTGAATTTATACTTATTTTTTACATGATTGTTTCTTGGTCGATTCAGTAAGAGTAAGATACACTTATTGGCAGCTATTGTAATAAAATTGTACTGATTGTAGGTTTCTTCTTCTTCTTCGTTCATCCGGAGTTTTTTTTTCGGACGTGATTGCGTTGATTGTAGGTTTAATCTGGAATGATTCAAATGAAACATTCAATATGTCCTCCTTTTTGTCTTATTATGTTCTCCTTTTGGTGCCCACGTATCTGGCAACGCTACATATACCTCACAAAGAGTTTCTGTTATTATTATTATTATCCCTGTTAATTTATATATTGCTACTTACCTTTTGTACAATATTAGTCTTTATACTTTCATTTGGAATTAATAGCACAGCTAAATTAAATAATGTCATCACTAAAAGCATGCGTGAAATGCCCTAAAATCAGATATAGAATTGGAAAAGGACCTGAGAATAAGAATAATTTGAACTGCATCTAATTGTTGATCTCTCTGGGCATTGGGTTAGAGTAGGCTGACAATGAAATACCTAAAACCCATAGAGGACACATGACCAACCCAAGCTTAATCCCAGCCAGTCCATGTGTGCTGTGCTGAATCCTGACCTGGTTACATAGTAATATTCTTCTCCATAAATGTGACATTCTAGCACCAGTCCTGCGCATCCTGCTGATTTCTGAGCTCATGAACAGGTGAGCTCAGTATCAGAGCCCATGTGGAGACGCCACTTTGGTACCGGTTGAGACAAAACTTTCCACTAACCTCACTCCAATAGAACTCCTTTCATGGCTGACGTGATCCGAACCCTAGTGCATCAGATTTAAGAGTTGAAACTCTAAGATTCACAACCAACCAAGCATAATTGCATGTCTGTGTGATGGGAACAGTAAGCTCGACCTAAGCTATGGAGTGTTGCATTCTAGTGAACATGAAAGTGGTATTGTTATAGCAATGTTCATATTGAAATGTTTAGCAGCGTTTGGCTAATAATCATAAAGGGTAAGCGGCTCATATGGAAGCTTGAAGGTAGTTTATTTTGGAGCTCAAGGAATCTATGCCGCGTATCGGTAATCTTTGAGAGGTAGTTCACATTAGTATCTTTCTTCCTCTTCTTCTTTGAGCGCCTTTAGACGTCAGACTGAAAATAATTTAAAGAAAGCAGCAGCCAAGTTTGAGATATTCCTTTTTGTTCTGTATATGTGGACACTACTGCTGCAAATGTTAAGTCGACATTTGATCAGTTCCACAAATATTTATCAGTAAGAAGCTGATATCTTACAGCAAATACTTTCAGAACTCTTTTCTTGACGTCTCCATAAGTGTTCTGCAAATGTAAAGGGAGTTAAGTAAACTAATTATAAAGGAAGGGAGTTAAGTTAACTAATGATTAAGAAGGGAGTTAAGTGAAAAATTATCCTTTTATTCTCCATTCTGATTGCAAAGTTTAAAGGGAACAAGTGTAAAGGGCCCTTTTTCACACTTTGAAGCATTTTGGATTTGTTGTGCTAGTCCTATATTTTTGTAGACCAATTAGCACTCCATGGATGTTGTGGTGAATATCACGCTGGCATTTCCTGGTACCTATTTTAGGTGCTGGTTGAGAGGGTGCTAATCAGGGGACAAGTCCATTACCCCATATGGACAACAATCACCTTCAGATTAATAGGACTATGTGGCTAAAACCATGGGCTTTGGTGGCTGATTAGTCACAGGACTTTCATTCTGAGCCGTGATGGACCCTACTATAACTTCTCTTTGAGGTTGAAAGGGGTAGGGGTAATGGTGAGAACGAACGAACAAAAGGGTGCTAGTGTAGTGTGTAGTTGATAGGGCTTTCACTGATAATGTCATGATCACAGATCACATTCATTGTCTGCCAACAGAGGACAAGACTGGCCCACCTATTTCTTAGTGCATTCAGGCCTACAAAATCTGATCTACTAAATGGGGGGGGGGGGGGGGGAGAGAAGAGATCTGGCCTCTGCTCTGGATTGAATCCGGAGCATTGTCTTGAAAAGCAAGTGCACTAACCATTATGGCATAAACAGAAATTATAAAATAATTTCTTTTTAATGTATGTGTGTATAAGCCTGATGAAGAGGATGGGAATTTCCTCAAAATATTGTGTTGCACAGAATTGGGAGAAAAACATTTTTCTTGGTGATGTGGTGGTCGTGAGGTTCACATCACATAACAGCAAATTGTATTTCCTCTGGGCATTAGGTTGGAGTCTGCTGACATTGAAATACCTAAACCCTGTGGAGAAAACATGATCAATCAAATTCCAACCAGGCCGTGTGTGCAGTACAAATCGACCTGGTTGAAACTTAATATGCCTCTCTATAGATGTGAAGTTCCAGTACAGGTCTTGCAAACCCGACTGATTTCTGAGCTGGAAAAGGGAAGGTGAACATTGCAACACTGTTCTCATGTAGGCTGTGCTTTGGTATCAGGTCAAAGGAAAAGTATCTACACCAGCCTGACTGATTACCAGGTCAACCCAGCTCTTTTCATAGCCTAAATGGCAATGCATCAGACTTAAGAGTAACACTAAGTCATCCAGAGGGTTCACAGTCAACCAACCGTATAGGAATATATGCAAGTTTTCATTAGCTGTTGTGCTGTTCCATATAGTGTTCCTTTTGTCTGGTCAGGTGGAAGGAATAATTTCCTAATATTTCTTAGAGTTGGACAAAGGATATTTACTAAAACAGACACTCTAGAGCAGTGGTTCTCAACTGGTGGGAAATTTCTTCCAAGGGGGAAATTGAGATCATTTCAATATCGCGTTAATACAAGAAGCGATTACTTGGTATTGTTTTTCCTTCCATACTTTACAGTTCTGTACTTCTCGCCCTTCTAAAATTTGTTTTATAACATAAGTAGACATGCAAATCACGTTTTATGTATTCTATAGTTTTGTTCTAGTATGTGTTATTAAATTTAGCTTCCATTTTTACGTATACTGTGTGTGTGGGGGGGGGGGGGGGAGGATTTATAGGGAGGAAATACGGAAGTGGGGGGGGAATGACATTCTGAACGTATGGTAAAGGGGTGCATGGGCCAAAAAAAGGTTAAGTGACCTGTGGTTGAAGTCTACTCAGGTGCATGTTTAAATGTAGTGTGTTATGTTCAAAGACTGAAAAAGGCATGTGTTTCTTCCTTGTCTGATTGTTTTTCTTGTCTATGGGGTCAGATATATATTTGTGTACTTCCCACCCACTGTCCCCAGTTCTCCTTCTATTCAACCACATTTCATTTACAGTTTTTATTAGCTGTTTGCCTGTTTTAAGACTTGTTGTAGTATTGTGATTTTCTTGTCTAGATCCCATCTTTACTAGTCTGTCTGCCTTGTCATTACCAGGTATATAAGAATAACCAGAGATCCACTGTATGCCTCTCCTAGTGTTGTGAAATGTAGCCATCTGGTCTGTAGTTGTGTTAAAACAAAGCTAGAATTGTCAGTTAATAGATTAAAATTCTCCAAACACAACTGTTTATGAAGTCATGTATCCTACTCTGAAGTTATTTTTTTTCAGGTTTTCATTATTGATTTTGGCCTGGCTAAAAAGTACCGTGACAGCGGGACACGTGCACATATCCCTTACAGAGAGGACAAAAGTCTGACAGGCACAGCAAGATACGCCAGCATCAATGCTCATTTGGGCATTGAACAAAGCCGTAGAGATGACATGGAATCCTTGGGTTATGTATTCATGTACTTTAACAGAGGCTCATTGCCTTGGCAGGGTTTGAAGGTACTTTAATACATTCTAGCTGCCTGTTTTTGTTTTGCTTTCAGTTGCATTGTTTGTGTGTTTAAAAGTGAGCAAAGACTAGAAGTTGGTTTCAGTTATTTTAAATTTGGTTCTTAGCAAATGTATTTATTGATTAAGTTTGCTAGTCAAGTCAGTGAGCCAGGTTCAATCCCCAGCAGAAGAAGGTTTATTTGTCCAATCAGTGCAGCTCTGAGAAACATGGTGAATGACTGAAATGATTACATATAAACTACACACATGAATTAATTGGTGTCTGAGCAGACTAGAAAAACTAAAATAGTAGGACAGAATTACCAATGTGGAGCTCATGGAGAGAACTAGACAAATGCCAGTGAATCATGAGATGAAGAATGGAGGCCGGTGCTGAATTGCCAAGTACATTGAGAAAAGTTGATAGTTTTGTAATTTGAAAGGCTCTCTCACATTCTTTCTATCTGTTCCCTCTATGTTTCACTATCTCACTTTCTGTCTCTACCCCACTTCCTCTGTGTGTCTCTCCCCATGTACACTATCTCTGTGTAAATACCCCTTACACCTCCATTCTCTCTGACTCCCCTATTCTCTGTTTCAAACTCTACCAGTCACTCCTTGTTTCTTTCAGCCCATGTCTCCCACTTCCCCACTCATTTTCTGTGTTTCTGTCTTGAACTCTACTAGTCTCTTTGTTTCTCTGTCATGGTCTTTAAATCTGTCCATCTCAATCTCTCTCTTTGTTTCTAACCCCCCTCCCCCAATCTTTGTGTCTCTGCTCTGACTCCTGCATCCTTTATCTATCTCTGTCTAGTTCCTTCTCTTTTCCTACTTTCTTTTGTGTCTGTCTCTAACTTACAATTTTCTAGAAAGTCAAAGGAAGTTAGCACTAAACTTAGAATTTTAAACTCAAGTGTTAAATCTTTACTCCGAAAAGGTTAACCCGGTCAGTGCCCGCAGAAGTCGGATGTGCCGGCAAGAATGCAGCTCTGCTATAAACAGGCACAACGCAGTCACGTCTAAAAAAAAAACTCTGGATGAGTTAGTTAGTTAGTCGAGATTCCAACTTGATGGCAACGGGTCATCCCCATTATGCTCCGTTCCTGTGCCAGTGAATATCTCACAAAATGCTGCCCACTGTCCAATGTTAAAAGTGGAACAAACAGGAGTCTCGGCAATCCAAAAGCCTGCATAGGTACACTGTGCATAATGCTGCCACCAGAATGTCAACACAAAAGTCCACGGAAACCACAGTTCATCGTCGATGGAATCGGCAGTCACCAGAAAGACCTCAATTACCTGGATTTTCTCACATGGCTCTGTCTCTATCTGCAGGGCGACCCGCCGAAAGCGTCGCATAAAGCACAAACTCCGTAGCTCCAGCGCCGACTCCCAGGAGTCTTCTGAAAAATGCACTCATGAACCGAAAAGGCAAATCAGTCAATTCAACAACAGCCAGTAGCCATTGTTCCGAACGTGCAGGTCACTGTACAAACAAAAGTGGACATGTAAAAGCATTCCACGTGAATATCACAGCTCACGGAGTCGCGCCAAGCACTCACTCAGGAGCAGGGCGACGGAACCATATACCACCAGTCCAACATGGGGAAAATGCAAAATGCAAACCGCAGCCACAAGGATGAATACTCCAAAGGCTGTAGTGGTTCAATGCCTAACCGCCATGTTGGGGACCGCCGAAGAATAAGAAGAAATCTTCACTGCTGTACAGACCAGAAACAAGAACAACTAAAAGGATTACTAGTAAACTACAAACATTCTCTAATTAGCGCCTATGCAGAATAGTTGGAATAAACTAATATGACAGAATTGCCAATGTAGAACCCACGAATAGAACTAAATAAATTCTGTGAATTAAAAGGTGAGGAAAAGAAGCTGGTGCTGGATAGGTTACACACTAAGAAAACCTGAGGTAAATATAACTAGACTCTCTTTTCTGGAACCCACAAGGAAAACAAAATAGCGAGAAACTTAAAAACTCGTGTAGAAGAGAAATACAGATAAGAGGTGAATAATACGGGGAGGACATGCAGGAAGCTGCAGGAGATAGGATGGGTTGGTGGAGGGCCTAAACCCCAGTGTGGGAATAAAGGGCAGAAGGAGAAGAACAAACACTAGTATTTGTAGAACTCGGTAGCTGTATAACATATCTGACATTGCTCGCAAAATTACAGTTAGCATACAAGCTGCTTTTACATTTTGATTTGCATACATAATTATGTATTGCATCTTCTGCAAAAAGATTTCTTGATGCTATTCATACACATATTTTACTTATCTCATTGACTACAACTCTATATTATGGGGTTATGTCCATTAATTTTCTTAAACACATTGTGTGTGTTATGTGAAGATAATTTAACATGTTTGCTTCTATCGAAACTGCAGGCAGCAACTAAGAAGCAGAAGTATGAGCGCATCAGTGAAAAGAAAATGTCAACTCCTGTGGAAGTACTTTGCAAAGTATGATCATTTAAACAAATTCTATTTATTTGGTGACAAAGAAAACACATGTAGAGTATGTTTTAGAGTACCTTTATGGCAAGTCTAACACACATGTTTATTATCTATTTTATCCTATTGTTTTTTAATTATTGCATAGTTTAGTGACTTTTGAATGTTTGTTTTGTCTTCATGTCATCAAACTAAGGACATGTAGAACAGAGCATCAACTTTCAGCCAAGAAAAGATCACTAAACCAAATATGTCTTTCCCATGAACATTTGTGGTTCAGGTGGCTAGATTTTTTTGGATAGCAAGTAAAAAAAATTAAAAGGCCTTCATTACATGCCCTGGGCATATTATGAAAGCTTATAGATATTTGTCTACACCCATCAGCACTCTAGGAGTGATGTGGTCAGTATCACACTGGCTTCCTTTACTTCCCAAGACATTTCCTGGTAGCCATTTCAGACTTGAGTTCTAGTAGCCCAAGTCAGTTTAAATAATCTGCCTCGATGTGAATTTGAACCCAAGACCACTGGGTCAACAGGTAATCGTGCTAGCCACTGTGTCACTGCAGTTCCCAATATTTGGATACGGGTGAAAGAAATAGGCAGTCCCTTGTATATTCAAGATCATCCTAAAGTTGAACATTGTGAAGAGTAGGTTCTCTTTTGTGTTACTGCTGTTCCCAATGTTTGGTTTAAAGTGAAAGAAAAAGGTGGTCCCTTGTGCACACTGCACACATTCAAGATCACCCAGAAGTTGGACATTGTGAAGAGTAAGTTCCCTTTTGCAGCAGCCCTGTCAAAATGTTTGACATAAAACAAGTACCCACATTAGAATAATAGTAGCATGTCTGTTATGTGAATTTGGAAGGCAAGGGGAAACTACCATATTAATGTCTCTAGAATAAGGTTTTGGACAGTCACAAAGCTAGATTTATAATTAAGTGACGTGCTCACACAACTTCGTGTCAGTCTTGACAGACCCAGCCTAAAATGGGCACCAGGAAATGTCCTGGGAATTGAAGGTGGCTGGCCTGTGTGTTGCTGGGACCCAGGGAAGCAAAGAACAGTAACACCGCAACCTACCAGGCATGGCATAAGTAACACCACAACCTACCAGGCATGGCATAAGTAACACCACAATCTACCAGGCATGGAATAAGAGGTAACTTTAGGGTGAGTTTATTTGAGACTGGCTACCTCACCCCGTAGACAACTTTAGTTACAAAATTTAGCCAATCATGAACAAGTCTACAAATGGATTGACAGCAGTTGGTTGAGGGTCTGTGTTTCATTGGGAGATAAAATGCAGCAGCAGAAGGAAAAAATACTTTCTCAGAGTTTGCCATGTAATTTAATCATCCAAGCAAACGTAATTTGTAATCCAGCATACCATGTTTGAAACACAGCTGTGGGAGATTTAGAAGTAGACTGCCTTGTGCTGGTTTTCATACCATGATATGAGTGCCAGTCATTCAGAAAGCAATGGCAAACTGCTGACTTAAAACTTGCCAACATGTCACAAAAAAAAAAAATAAGATACGGGGGTTGAATGCAACGTCCGGTAAAGGATATGCAATGAACAAACTTTCTAAAAATATTAATGCCTTCTAGGACTTTCCTCCAGAGTCATCCATGTGTCATAATCATTCTAAAGAACTTTCTAAACATGTGTATGTCTCCTAGGGCTTACCTGCAGTTTGCTATGCATGCTATTCGATTGAAGCATCATTCTGAAAATATTCATTTCTCCTAGGGATTTCCCTCAGAGTTTGCCATGTACCTGAACTACTGCCGAGGTCTGAGATTTGAAGAAGCGCCTGACTATGCATACCTAAGGCAGTTGTTTAGAATCCTATTCCGTACACTTAATCACCAGTATGACTATGTGTTTGACTGGACATTACTGAAGCAGAAAGCCGCCTCGTCCACATCTACGGGGTTTGGTGCATCAACACATGTTACTGCCTTAGGTAAGTAGAAGCCAGTACATTATTGTTTAAGGGGTGGAGTAGATCAGAGTTTATGGCTCAAGCAGGCCAGATTCGTCTCATGACTGTTTGGCTTTTTAAAATAAGAAAAGGGATGGTAAATCCACTCCTGATCCTGCGGTAGTGGACTGGATGTCTAGCCTGCTCAGAGAAAGACAAAAACCTCAGAGACCCGTGCAACATTGCCCATATAAAAAATCTCTTGGCAGTTCGAAATCGAAAAGAGCAGACTGAATAGACCACTGTCCAGGCTGCATTTTCAAATTAGAAAAGTACCCACAAAAAATGTATAGTATGTGTGATTCAGTTATCGTGATTTGGATCTTCACTGATGCTGTGGACTTTGTGCACTGTGCAGAGAATATCCTTGTGTGATCTATAGGAGGAGATTGGGGCACTTAAGGAAATATCCATGTGCAATGAAGGTGATCCTTTAAAAGTCAAATGTTATTGCTAAGTGGAATTTGTTTCATTGTAGATTTTGTCTTTTTCTTGTTTGTCCGTTGTTGCTGAAGAAGGCCATATTGTTATCTGTCAGTTCTTGAGCAGGTTCATAGGTGGTTGATTAGACAGCCCATGAGGGCAGAGGTAACTTGACCTTTGATTTTCATACAGTGTATCTGCTTGTAGCTACCTAAATTCTTAGTTTCTCCAAGATTGCTGTGCCAGCAGAGATTTGACTTCACCAGGCATTGTTATCCCAATTTTCCAAGTCATTGCCATAGTCCTTTATAGAGGTTCTGTTTTGCATCTTCAGTCCACCATAAGCTTGCTTGCCTGAGTTAAGTTAACAGTAGAATATTTTCTTTGGGAGGAATTCATTTGTCATGTGGGCTACATGTCTGGTTCATCTGAGCTGCAATATTGATTATAGATAAGAATAAAGCATTTAAGAAGGTTCTTAGAAGAGCAGTAGTTTTACTGGTTGCTCGTGGCTGAAAGAAAACTGATAAGGTCCACAAGAGGCTTTCACACGACTGTATAGTTACTATCTTTGATCAACATTCAGTGTATGGAACGTGTTGGAATAAGTGCACTTCTTATGGAATCATTCTAGGAAAATGTGGAATAAATGTGCTTGTCAATAGATTGTCTTAGATAAACATTTTAATAAGTGCACTCATCATGGAATCATTCCAAGGAAATGTGGGGACAAGTGCACTTCTCGTTGAATTGTTCCAGGAAAACATGTTGGGATAAGTGCACTTCTCATGGAATTGTTCCATGAAAACATAGGATAAGATCACTTGTCATAAAAATGTCTTATTCCAGGAAAATATGTTGAGATAAGTGCATGTCTCAAGAAATTGTTCCAGGAAAACATGGTAGGATAAGTGCATGTCTCAAAAAATTGTTCCAGGAAAACATGGTGGGATAAGTGCATGTCTCAAGAAATTGTTCCAGGAAAACATGGTGGGATAAGTGCATGTCTCAAGAAATTGTTCCAGGAAAACATGGATGGATAAGTGCATGTCTCAAGAAATTGTTCCAGGAAAACATGGTGGGATAAGTGCAACATCTCAAGAAATTGTTCCAGGAAAACATGATGGGATAAGTGCATGTCTCAAGAAATTGTTCCAGGAAAACATGGTGGGATAAGTGCATGTCTCAAGAAATTGTTCCAGGAAAACATGGTGGGATAAGTGCATGTCTCAAGAAATTGTTGCAGGAAAACATGGTTGGATAAGTGCATGTCTCAAGAAATTATTCCAGGGAAATATGTTGGAATAAGTGCATGTCTCAAGAAATTGTTCCAGGAAAACAATATGAGATAAATGCACTTCTCATGGAATTGTTCCAGGAAAACGTATTGAAATGAGTGCTGTGATCAAGAAATTTTTCCAGGGAAAACGCACCGTTGTGACTCCACCTTGAGGTAACCACCTTGAAGTGGTAGATGAGCTTGCATGTTTGTATTACTCCCAACAGTATGCTGATGATAGGGTCTCCCATGTTGGGAGAGAGGGCCCAGATGAAATGACAGAGATGTTAACAACTTCAGGTTGACTGCTGCTTTCTTTAAAGTATATGCAGGCCGACGAAGAACAAGTTCTAAGGAGACATGTTGGGATAATCAATCAATCATGTGCCATGCCGGAAAGCGTGGGCGGTCATGACTCGCCATTTCACTCGATCACCAGTGTCGTGGATCAGCTCAGTGTTCCTGTCTCGTCCATGCCATGTGGCCAAGCCATCCAGGTATTTTCCTCTCGGTCTTCCTCTTGATCTGTTCCCCTCGATCTTGCCAGTTGTCACTAAGTTCTCCAATCCATTTCTTCTCATAACATGTCCAAAAAATTTTGACTGTCTATGTCTAATTTCTCTAATCAGTTTACGATGTTCATTTGTCTCCTGTAGTACTTGGTCATTGGTTTTTCTGTCTGTCCATGGTATTCTTTGCATTTTCCTCAGAAACCACATTTCTGCAGCCATCAGATGCTTTTCAGCTTGACTGCTCATTGTCCAAGTTTCACATCCATACAAAAGAACAGACTCTATGTATCCCCTCAACACTCTTTTTCTTGTTTCAATTGACATCTTTTTATTGGTCAGAATGTTTTTCATCTTGCTAAAGGCTACTTTCGCCATGGCGATTCTTGTTCTAATCTCTTCAAGGCATCTCCCATCAGATGTTATGACTGTTCCAAGATAATTGTACCGATTCACTTGTTGAAGAATATTTCCATTTACCTGTATATTACATTGTGGCACTTCCTCCTTCCTAGTGACGACCATAACCTGAGTCTTTTTACAATTTAATTTTAACCCCAGTTGCTCACCGTGTACAACAACCGCATCTACTAATTGTTGCAGATCCTACTCATTGTCTGCAATCAATACTGTATCATCTGCATATCTAATGTTACTGATGTTTCGTCCTCCAATGCTGATTCCATTTATATCTTTTACATTTCTGAAAATATTTTCACTGTACAGGGAAAAATGATCTGGAGACATTACACATCCCTGTCTCACACCTCTCTTAAAAGGGTGATGTTGTCCTACTTCATTATCAATCCTGTTGGCAGCTTGTTGTTTCCAATATATGTTTTTTATAAATCTAATGTATTTCCCATCAATTTGTAGGTCTGCAAGCATATCTACCATGTTGACATGTCTTACTCTATCGAAAGCCTTTGTGTAGTTAATAAAGCAAAGATGTATATTTTTGTTTACTTCTAAAGAACGGTCAATAACTGATCGCAGCATATACACATCAATTACTGTACCCTTTCCTTCTACAAACCCGCATTGTTCTTCCCCTATTTCAGGTTGTATCTTCTTCCTCACTCTTGGCATGATAATTCTTAGCAAAATCTTTGTGATGTGACTCATTATACTAATTGTTCTATGTTGATCACATTCCAAGGTTCCTGATTTCTTTGGGATTGCAATAAATATAGAGTTACATAATTCAGGAGGTATATCTCCAGTATCATATAATGTGTTCAGCAGTCTGGTGACTTGATCTAGTCCAAATTCTTCTAAAGCTTTAATCATTTCTGTTGTGATGTTATCTGCACGTGGGGCCTTGCCAGCTTTCATATGCTTAAGAACATTTCGAACCTCCATCTCCAAAATTGGCGGTCCTTCATTATTAAATCTAATATCATACTGTTCATCTCTGTTATCATAATAAAGGTGTTTCACATAATCTGTCCATACCTGTAGAATCTGGTCTTTTTCTATTATGATTTTGCCATCTTCAGTTTTTAGACACCCTGTAGATGTACTTGTTCTTTTATTAGTAAGTTCCTGAATTCTTTTGTGCACTAATTTGGTATTTTGACTGTTGTGTTGGTTTTCAATTTCTAAGCACTTTTCCTCAAGCCATGCTTCTTTTGCCTCCTTACATAATGTTCTGACTTGTCTGTGAATTTCTTCATATTTGACAGAATTATTTTTGTTGAGTCTTCTTGTTTCCATGAGGTGTAAAATTTCTTCAGTCATCCATTTCTTACGACCCACCCTCTTTAATTTTGGAATAGTTGTTTCTGCAGCCACATTGATTGAATTCTTCAACGTTTCCCATTGATCATCCACATCCTGGAATAGGATCTCTAGATCAGACAAAATTTCAAATCTGTTCTGTACTTCTATGTTGAATTTGTTTTGTATTTCCTTGTCATTACTCAATGTACACAAATCATATTTAGTGTTTCCTGTTATATACTTGACTTTCTTCAACTTTATCCTCAATGTTCCTGTGAGTAATCTGTGGTCACTATAACAATCAGCACTGGGAACTGTTTTTGCTATTGTTAATGCATTTCTAAATCTTCTGCTAATCAGAATGTAGTCAATCTGGTTTCTAATCCTGCTATCAGGACTCCTCCATGTCCATAATCTTCTAGGGTGTTGTTTGAACCAGGTGTTTCCTACAATCATTTCCTGTTCTTTTGCCCACTCTACGAGTCTGTATCCTCTTTCATTTCTCTCTCCTAAACCATAGTTTCCTACTGTGTATCTATCCCCTTGATTTCCTACTTTTGCATTGAAGTCCCCTATTATGATGTTTATTTCTGAATTTTTACATTTCTTTAAGCCAGACTCTATGTCATTATAAAATTCTTCTACACTATCTTCACTGGATTCTCCTGTTGGGGCATATACTTGAATAATATTTATGCTAAAAGGTCTGCCACTTAATTTAACTAGTAGAACTCTGTCTGACACGGCCCAATATCCTTGAACAGATTTTGATGTTTTCCGGTCCAGAATAATTGCCACTCCCCTATGATGATCTTCACCTCCAGAATAAATAATCTTGAAATCTTCTCCTATCTTGATGCCTGCTCCTGTCCATCTCGTTTCGCACATACCTAAAATATTGGGATACGTGTACTCAAAAAATCATTCCAATGAAATACGTTGGGGCAAATGCACTTCTCTTACACATTATCTTGTAAAGAACCAGTGTATACGTATGTGAGTGTTTGTTTATGTGTTATACATTATAGCTTCAAGTTTTTCTTTTCTGTCTTGTCTGTCATTGAAAAGTAGTTACTTGAAATACCAATAAATATTGTTTCCATGTGGGATATTACATACTTTTTGTCAACGAACATTTCGAACCAAAATAGACCTTACCAGCCATCTTAGAACTCACGGCTCCAAACTTTCAACCCAACTGGATGAAATGAATGATGATCATCAATCTTGATGGACTAACACCATTACATACTAAGAGGTTCCCTATGGCGCAGTGGCTAGCACACTTGCCCTCCAGTCCAGAGCTCAAGTGTTTTAATCCCGCTCACAAATAAAATGTACCTGGGCTACCACGTTGAGCAAACCTAATATAACCTAATATCAGCAAGTGTTTTGGCAGTAAAGACCCATGGCATAGTATTGACCACAGTGCCCTTTGAACACTGGCTGGTCTATAATAATATGAGGCGGGCACCATATCCTCAATGTGTCAGAAGGCATGGGAGCAGATCCTTTACTTGTATATAAGACAAAATGTGTTTGATTTATTCTCTAAAGAGGCATCCGTGAAAGTACCCAAAAGTAGTAAGTGATTTTGGTTTGGAAGTTTCTCATTTATTTTGTCTTTACTTTGTTAGTGATGAAAACTTCATGTTGGCAGGTCTTGAAGATTTGCTTGTTAAGTACCTAACAAAATGTTGAAACCTATTTAATCTGAGTTATGTTGTCTTATTTGTTTGTTTTTTTGAGAATCAGTGAAATGAAAAGGTGTCTTTGAGTGTTTGTATACAACACATTTTCCCCCCCCCCATCTTTGGGTTTCATATAAATTTGTTCTTAATTCTAATTGAATATCCTAAAGACATAAGTCATGTCCCTACTGTGCTTCAATGATTTAAATTCTCTCATGGGGGAACTATGCCAGATTGGCAGAAACTCATTAATCACATTGTTGTCTGCCAATAAGGAGTCTAATGCTACACCAATAGTCATCTGATACATGTCACTGTGGTTGGAGTTTAACACGATGAATCCCATCTCATTACAGCCCTGCCTGGCAATGAAGAGGCTAGCAGATTGGCAAAAGAAGTCAGAAGACCACCTCAACCTGATACAAGCATCCCATTGAAGAGACAAAGGGTTTTTAAAGACTACTAAATAAATTTATATGAAACAGGGCCACAAAACTATACAAAATTTGTTCAGGATAGCCACTGAAGCAAAGGAAATTCAACAACTCACACATTCAATGACAAAAGTTGTCTTGCTGTAAGTGAAGTACTTACTAAAATTGGTCTTTTGAAGTCAGACAATGGGAAAAGGTGTAGAGCAGGATGTTATGAGTGCATATTAAAGAAAATTGAGGAACCCTGAATCTGGAAAGATCTGTATGCCCAAAGCACTGACATATAATGAGGAAACATGAGAAGTAAATTTTATGTTAGAGTAAAAGGATTTGGGAACAATATTTTCAAGCATGTGTGACTGGAGACAGGACTATGGAATGGTGTTTTCAAGCATAAGTGATGGGAGGCCAGGATTTTGGAACAATATTTGCAAGCATGTATGACAGTAGGCTAGGACTTTGGAATGATATTTTCAAATATGTATGACAGGCGCCAGGACTTTGGAATATTTTCAAGTATATATGACAAGAGACAGGATTTTGGAACAATATCTTCATGAATATGTGACAGAGGCCAGGACTTTGGAATGCTGCTTTTAAGCATTCCTGGTGGGACACCAGGATTCATCCAACTTTTCCTAAGCTTTTTGTTTTTGATGTCATAGTTACAAAAATATTCTCTGTATTACACCAAATTCTGAAAGAAAAGGGGACATTACTCTTATGTCTGCAATGGTATTTGAAAGAGAGAGAGAATAAAATCTCTGCACCAAACATTGACGTCATCATGAAGTAAGTTGCATAGCACTGTTCGTCAAGTCTGTGATGCAGTAATCTGATGTCCACAGGCATTTCTTTTGAGTTGCCTTTCATAGCCTTAGTCTGACCCTAGTCTGCTTGCCAGGCAGCAGATTTATGTCTCACTTCGGTCCCCATTCCTTGGCATTCCTGATTTGGGTCACCCTGACTACAGCTACAGTACCGTCTGTATTGCTTTTGAGGTCACAGGGACAGGCAAGTCCCTCTACCATTATAAGTTCGAGACATAGTGGAGGGACATCAATCCTTGCGTCATTTAAGAGTTAATAACAGTGTCCTAAAGCTGTGAGATTGAATGCTGCTTCCCCAAGTTTGAACGTTAGCTTCGGTTTTAGTTGTTTGTTGTTATAGTGTTTTGTCAATGTAAAGATTACAGGCTTTAGATGCAGCAACATTGAATGTCATTTCTATAGTGTTAACACTGTTGATTTACTTCTGACTCTGATTAAAATGTATGTTGTTTCTGTAGTGTTATCACTGTTGCTTTACATATGACTCTGGTTAGAATTTGTCATATTATCACCGTTGATTTACATCTGACTCTGACTGGAATGTCTGTAGTGGTGGCACTGTTGATATACTTTTACACTATATTTTTTTTTCTGCACTGTTATATAACTGGTTATTTCCATTTTGCTCTGGTTAGAATTTGTCATATTATCACTATTGATTTACATCTTACTCTGGTTAGAATATATGTTATTTCTGGAGTGTTACCACTGTTGATTTACATCTTATTTGGGTTAGAATATATATTATATCTGTAGTATTTTCACTGTTGATTTACATCTTACTTTGGTTGGAATGTATGTTGTTTCTGCAGTGTTATAAACCTTGTTATGTCCATTTTACTCTGGTTAGAATTTGTCATATTATTACTATTTATTTACACTTTATTCTATTTGTAATACATCTTACTATGGTTAGAGTATATGTTATTTCTGTAGTTTTATTACTATTGCAATGTTTTTTTTTGTTTTTTTAAATACACAAAGCTGTACAAAAGAACATAAATAGAACTGTAGTCTTATTCTGTTCGATTCCATCTTATTTTATCATTTAGTTTTCTTTATTGTCTGTATTATTTACTCATTTGAATTCAACTTTAATAGTATCTATAATCCTGCTATCATCAAATTAAAAACTTATTTCTTGAAAATCAAATTTGTATAAGATTTATGCTACATATATATGGTTGAGTGGAGTGGGTGGTCCAGTGGTGAGAGTATTATCTCAAACAACAGAAGATATTGATTCTAATTTCTGTAGAACAAACAATGGTACTTAGTGTAAGTAGAGGTGAAAACCCTGGTCTACACCCAATGTGATGACTGCTTGTCGAGTGGCCTTTAATCCTCAAAAACTCTCCCGGCAAACACCAACAGTGGAGAAAAATGCCATAACATTTCTGGCTAATATTACAAACTAAGGTACCTTTGCTGAATGGATTGTCAATGGCACAGAAGACAATCAGAATTCACAAATCAAGAAAACAAAGGGCAGAAGTTTGTGGAGCAATATAATCATCTACACAGCTTTCCTTGGCACACAATAATGATATTCGCCATAATGGCCTCGAGGGGATAGTGTACTGGTTTGGTGGCACAGTGGTCCATGTTGAATCCCCTGTTTACGGAATTATTATTCTGATAACATGCTGCTATGAAGTTAGTCTAATCTTGGATACTAACTGGGTACTAAAGTTTATATTTATAGGAAGGACAAAAAGGTGAGGAAGGTAGATGGCCATCTCACTTTATAATACCGTGACTGTAGGTCAGCATGGCTGAATGGATAAGAACACATGTTCTTAAACATCCAGTGTGCTGATACCGAGGTAAGGGGTTCAACCCCTACACTGGATAGTTGGACTAAAATGTTGACCTATCGTCCTTGACTTGGGGACGTGAATTTCAAGTACTTCTGAAGTTGGAGTGGGTTTGTCTGATGGTGAGGGACACTGTTAATAGGGAAAGCTAATCCACACGCAACATTCAGTCCAGCACTACTAGAAGTAGTGCTATGGACTATGCTTAAGTTCAAAGTGATAGCGAGCACCAAAAAATATACCACGACTTACTGTACGAGGGTAAGTTAATAAGTAAGTCACAAATGGCTGTAGAAAAATAACTAAAGATGATAACAACTTGAAACCAGTTTATTTTTATACATACATTGTCCCTTTATTTTTCAACATAATGTCCATCAACATTGATGCACTTACCCCATAGTTTTATCAGTCCTCCCAAACCGGCTGCATAGAACTGTGTGCTTAGTTTTCATTGACCTACCATCCCACAGAACTGTGTGACTTACTTATTGACTCCCCTCACACATTTTTCTACCCAGCTATGCACCGCTTTGCGAGACAAGCATTTGTCAGCATAAATAGGAAACCCACCTTGGCATTTCGCGAATGAAAACATGGTTTAGAAAACAGAGCACGCAGTTCTATGCAGCCGGTTTGGGAGGACTAATAAAATGATGGGATAAGTGCATCAATATTGGTGGAAATTATGTTGAGAAATAAAGGGACAGTGTATCTATAAAAATAAACTGGTTTCAAGTTGTTATCATCTTTAGTTATTTGTCTACAGCCATTTGTGACTTACTTATTAACTGACCCTCATATGTGAGTGAATACGTATACGTTTCCTTGCAAACTCAAGTTTCTGTTCTTTAACTGGTTCAGTGCCAAACCAAAAGTCGGTTTTGTATTTTAAACAAATGGATGGTAGAAAAGTGGAATAACTTCAAAGTTGTTGATGGTAGCAACATGATATATTATATATCACATTCAAGAGGGTTGCATAGGGAAAACTACTGTATTGATTGTTTAACCATAGCTTGAAAAAAGTCATTCAAATAATATTAAATTATCTAACACAAATTACGAAAAAAGGGAGAAAATTATTCAACATTTTCATTTATCAAGGCAAATCGCCTTTCTTTAGTGATGATAATCCAGTTAAATTTTGTGAATAATGATAAATGCACCACTTTTTCTTCACAATTTACAAGAACTGTTACTTTATACCATCAGAGTATAACTATAACATCATATTTTGAAGCACATCCTTGTCACGCAAAATTGAAAGTCAGGAAAATACTAGGCACATTTGTACTAAGTGGAATGAGAACCAATATATACGCAACTTTCTGTTTCATTATGAATATTTAAATTACTGCTCAGCTTATTTGTGATAGGCAAAGCAAACTTTGGGGCACTAGTGTCGCTCAAAAGAGCAAACATAATTCGACATGTGCTTTCATATGATGGCAGATTTTTACTGTGTTTTGTTTTCCATATCACCATCTGCTAAATAATTTGTCAGAATAACTACATTACATAGGGAGGCTGCGTGGTCTCGAGGAATGGTGCCCGCCTTGAGTGCTGGAGGTCCCGGGTTCAAGCCCCTTGATGACCGGTTTTTTTTTCTCGTGGACTTCTAGTAACAAAATCTCCCCTGGTCTCTGTGTAGTGAGATCGGAAGCCCGTGTGTATTGTTGCGCAAGTAAAAAATCCCTTGGCAGTTGGAAATCGAAAAAGAGTAACCTAACTGTGCTGCCCAGGCAAAATTTTGAGTTAAAAATCTACCGAAAGTATTTCAGGATCCTCGCCGGTGCTACGGAGTTCGTGCACTGAGCTGAGTTTCTCCAGACTCAGGTTTGAGTTAGGAGGGGAACGGAGCACTCATGGGTTACACCCGTGTGCTGTGATGTTGATCCATCGACTAAACTAAACTAAACTACATTACTGCACATGCTATCAGAACCTTTCACAAAGTCCTTTAAATCAGAAATCAATATCATCTAATATTGTTTCAAACAATAATCTGATGTAAATCGATGCAGTATAAAACTAGTGGGCTTTGCCAATTCTGAAATCAGAAAATTAACCACATTTCTGATAGTTCTGCAAAATTTTAAGCCAACATGACTAATTTTTCGATAAATGAGAATGAAGGAATTCCCCAATGTCAATTTTCATTTACAGAGCATTAAAATTGCGGAACAGATAGGGAAAAGAAACAACAGTTTTTATGAATGAACCATAAGCACTTAATCATTTAATGTGTGCATTTTAAGTCTCCCTGGACCATTTTACTTATTGACTTTATTGTCCCTAGTCTGAAAGAATCCAAAATAAATAGCCTTCTTTTCTGCAAGACACATGTTTTATTGATGATATTTTGTTTGCATTTGTGGTTAATACAAATCTTCAATAAATTGATTGTTCTTGATTGAATTTCAGGTGTGCAATGACATTAAAACTTAATGCACCAAGTTGAACTACACAGAATTTATGTGTTCACTGGCACAGTCTAGCCAAGTTGATTAGATCTGCATGAGTCTGTGGGCTATTCTGCCAGTTATTATGTCATTCATTTCTATGTGTACCTTATTCATAAGCTGTGTTGTTGAAACTCAAATGAACAGAACCATGTATAAGACAGAAACATAATTTACAAACTGCCATATTATGAGTGATTAAGCAGATATGAACTGAAGAATGTGAAATTGAGTCGGTAACTGTAAGGCTATCTTGTATAAAGACTTGGTAATTGTAGACACCATTTTGCCGTTGTAGAAACCATTTGGTGTTTGTAACTTCTGTGCTTGTTGATTTTTGTCTAATAACTGAGGGTAGATATGTGCTTTTAACACTTCGTTTATTAGAACTGTTTGCACAGAGCCGAGATACAAGACATAAGTGTGTCAGTTGTTGGGAATTCCTTGCGGCCATTGAAACAATAGGATAAATAAATTCACAGGTATAATATCAAAACATGTGAAGTTATTTCTCACACTAGGTAATAGTATATTGGTAAATGGTTATAAGAGTTTAATAGATGCTTTTACCTTAATAATGCTGTCATCCCACTTCTACTCTTGGAGTTCATATATACAATTCTTCCACTTCAGCAATGTGCTTCAGATCTAGTTTTAGATCCCTCAATGATTTCACAATATTGCTGATCCAGTAGACTTGGCACTCCCAAAGGTCTTTAGTCTCCCATGCTTAACGTAGCTGTCAGTTTGATCCCATTCCACAGACATAAATCAAGGCACCTCAGCTGTGGATCAACAACAGTTGGATCTCCTGGCAACAGTGTATTGTTTGGTTATATGCCTTGTCGCTTGTCTGAAATTTTCAAAACTGCAATTGGCTTTTTGTTTAAACTGTGATTGACATCCATTGGCATACTTTATCACATGCCAAATTGATTCTTCATATGTCTGTTGATTTGGCATGCTGGCTTCAGTTCAACAATCTTTGTTCTGAGATGGAGGAATCAAAGGCAGTGATGGAAAGAATCATTACATCATTATCTGATAATAGATTGCTTTTACATATAATGGGAGCTGTGGTAGTTTGGCGAAGAGAGCGCTTGCTTACAAGACAGTGAGTGGACCAGGTTCAATCTTCAGCAATGGAATGATTCTTTGTTCCACCCAGTATGCCTGGGATTGACCTAGAATCATAAAATGAGTGCCAGATAATTTTAAGCATTTTCTGGGAATTATTGTCTAGACAGGAAAGGCAGCGAGGGAGGAAACTGACCAGCCCTACTTCAATATACCGTGACCTAAAATTTGTGAAAGCTTAACACTTTACTACGAGCACCTTTTAAAAAAAAATTATAATAAGCAATAGTTAATTATCCGCGTTCGCTGATTTTTGCAGCAGACCGTGTCGCGTTGTGTTATAAAGTGCTGGTATGGGAGCCGGTCGTTCAGGAAGCAATGGCAAACTACTGAACGTAACACTTGCCTAGTACATCAGCAGCAGCTGAAAAATACTGGTGGTGACTGCGACGTCCCGTAAGGGATACACAACAAATGTTAATAATAATTAATTATTGTCCATTGTTTGAATCATTAATTTAACTGATTCACTGCTAAATTGTTTAATGCTGTGAATGGAATTATTGATCAAATCTGAAAAATGGACACACATATAATTGAAGTCTTCTGTAATACAATGGCTTCCTTAATTAATATTTAGTACTATAAATCATTAATAAAGTATAATGTGTTAAATACCAAATTAAAGAGCATTTGATGAACAATGCAAATCTTTTTACTTTCTTCAAGCACATTGAAATCCATGGAAATGTTATATTTTTATTTTTTTCCCTCTATATTATGTCACCTGATCTAATTAGTCAAGAAAATGCAAGTAAAAAAAAAAAAATCACTTTAGTAGCTATTTGCCATATGGTTGGTTAAAATTAATCTGAAAGACATTCCTATTTTAACTTTTAAGTTGGGTTGGTCATCATTAGGTTGCCCAGCCCAGAAAAGAGATGCCATCCATTAAAGTCAGGTTGGTGTACAGATCTTCCTTCTAATCCGACACTGAAGTGCCATCTCCCTGTGGACTACATTTCAGAGCTCTCCTTCCCCTCTCCAAGCTTAGAAATCAGCTGAGTGTGCAAGTCCGGTACAGAAACTTCACATCCTTGGAACGTTAACCAGACTGGTAACCTGTCTATGGACAGACTGCATCCATTAAAAGTGCTTCAAGATCTTGGCCAGTGTGAATCATGTTGCAAGTCTTGTAATCTGAGTGGCACCTTCTTTTTCTTCTGCTTTTCAGCTCCCAAAGGAGCATAAGTCCTCACTCAACTCACATCAAGTCCTTTGTAGATTTGTTCATGATTGGTTAGATTTTCACTGAAAGTTTTCTATGGACTGAGTTGGCCAGTCTCACACTAACCTTGCTTAGTCACCTCTTCCATGGACTGAGTTAGCCAGTCTCACACTAACCTTGCTTAGTCACCTCTTCCATGGACTGAGTTAGTCAGTCTCACACTAACCTTGCTTAGTCACCTCTTCCATGGACTGAGTTAGCCAGTCTCACACTAACCTTGTTTAGTAGCCTCTTCCATGGACTGAGTTAGCCAGTCTCACACTAACCTTGTTTAGTCACCTCTTCCATGGACTGAGTTAGCCAGTCTCACACTAACCTTGTTTAGTCGCCTCACACTAACCTTGTTTAGTCACCTCTTCCATGGACTGAGTTAGCCAGTCTCACACTAACCTTGTTTAGTCACCTCTTCCATGGACTGAGTTAGCCAGTCTCACACTAACCTTGTTTAGTCGCCTCTTCCATGGACTGAGTTAGCCAGTCTCACACTAACCTTGTTTAGTCGCCTCTTCCATGGACTGAGTTAGCCAGTCTCACACTAACCTTGCTTAGTCGCCTCTTCCAAATGCCTGCTAGCTTACAGTGTTTTTGTTCTTTGTTTTTCCTTATCGCCCCCCAGTAACAAATGGATGGGCACATACTGGTTACTGAAATACATATTTGTGGATATTTTATGTAGGAGTGTGAGAAATTTGCATGCGAGTTGAGGCTAGGGTTACAGCATGAATGATAAAGAGGACAGCTGTTCAGTTATGAAAGAAATACAGGAGGATTTGGAAGAATGCAAGTACTATCTGTGAAATAGAGGTATAATACAATCCTTATGTCATCAGTGCTAAGTGGGAAGGAGGTAGAACAGAGTTTGAGACAGCTGTTGTAAACATGTGGAGAATAATTGTATAAACATGTTATAGGACAGGCAAATTTTACTTGGAAAATAGCGTCTTCTCCTCTTGTGCTTTTCTTCTCCTCTTGTGCTTTTCTTCTCCTCTTGTACTTTTCTTCTCCTCTTGTGCTTTTCTTCTCCTCTTGTGCTTTTCTTCTCCTCTTGTACTTTTCTTCTCCTCTTGTACTTTTCTTCTCCTCTTGTGCTTTTCTTCTCCTCTTGTACTTTTCTTCTCCTCTTGTGCTTTTCTTCTCCTCTTGTACTTTTCTTCTCCTCTTGTGCTTTTCTTCTCCTCTTGTGCTTTTCTTCTCCTCTTGTACTTTTCTTCTCCTCTTGTGCTTTTCTTCTCCTCTTGTACTTTTCTTCTCCTCTTGTACTTTTCTTCTCCTCTTGTGCTTTTCTTCTCCTCTTGTACTTTTCTTCTCCTCTTGTGCTTTTCTTCTCCTCTTGTGCTTTTCTTCTCCTCTTGTGCTTTTCTTCTCCTCTTGTGCTTTTCTTCTCCTCTTGTGCTTTTCTTTTCCCATGGAGCATATCCCTGAACCAACTCACGTCGGGCCTATGTAGACTTGTTCATGGTTGGTTTGATTTAGCAGCTACAGTTTTCTACGGGGTGAAGTAGCCAGACTTACATTAATCCTCCTTAGCCGTCTGTTATGTCATGCATGGTAGGTTACAGTGTTACTGTTCTTTGCTTGTTCTGTGGGCCCTGGCAACATTGTAAAATAAAAAACAAATTGTGATAACTCATCTGAAAGTATTGAATACTTACTATTATGAGTAGAACCTTTAATATCAAAGGATCAAGTTGTTCCCACCTAAACGCAACATTTATTTAGATTGACAGCTGCTATTATCGTAATTTTGAAATTTGAAAGAACTTGGTTCACTAAATTTGATTTAAGTTTTTAATTTGTATGGCTCAGTCAATTCGTTTATTAAAAGGCAGCTCAATGCTCGTGTCAATGCAACTGTGAAAGCTAACACAGTGGTTCTCAACCGGTGGGGACTTCCCCCCCCCCCCCTCCCGGGAGAATTTTAGGGTTTCCAGGGGGAATTTTATTTCAAGATCACATTAATACAAGAACCAGTTACTTTATATTGTTTTTCCCTCTAAATTTTACGGTTCTGTACTTCCCGTCCTAATGAAATTCGTTTTATAACGTAAGTAGACCCGCAAATCACGTTTTATGTAGATGTCTAGACTTGTTCTAGTATGTGTTATTAAATTTAGCTTCCATTTTTATGTATGCTGTGTCAGGGTGGGGATTTATAAGGAGGAAATTCGAAGGGGGGGAGGAGGGGGGGGGATGACGTTCTGAACATATGGTAAAGGTGAGGGGGCATGAGCCAAAAAAGGTTGAGAACCACTGAGCTAACAAATGTTTTACTTTTATTCTGAGAAAATATGAAAGTGAAATTTTTAAAATCGACCAGGAAATAGCAATGAAACTAACCACAGTCTAATACTAGAGATACGAACCAACTTGATCGGCCAGGGGGTCTGAAATGAAACGTTACAAAGTCAAAGACCAGTTAACATATCTGATTAGACTTGACTGCTATTGTAAAATTACGTGCTTGTCATGATGATAGTATTATAATATTAATAATTTAAAGTACTAGATATAACTTGGTTAGGAAAACAGGTTTTTAGGTTTTCTTGATGATAACATAATATTTTTAATTAGTAGGTATCATCTGGTTAGAATATTATGTTCTTAGATTTTATTCTTCCTCCTGAAAGGGATACTGCTTGTATTCATTTACATCTAAGCTGTAATATTTTGCTTCTCTTGGTTGACATATTCAACTTCAAGATGGCGTTATTTGGACTGGATTCCCCCCCCCCCCACCCCCAACCTCATCGTACTATCAATATTTCCCTCTGGGTATTAGGCTGGAGTCTGTCTCTCCATGTGATTGTACAATGCCTTTGAATTCGTCAATCCATTGTCTTCTCTGGCATCCTCTTGCTCTCGTATCAGATCTTCTTTGATGTAGCGCCATTGCTGGTAGTTGTCTAACCATTTGATCTTCTGTCTTTCCATATATCTGGCACAAGGTGTTAGTCCCACCGTCTGTCTGATATTAATATCATCACTTTTTACTCGGTCTCGGATAGTTAAGTTGGCAGCTCTTCTCAAGCATCTCATCTCGCAGATTTTGTGTAAGTGTGACATTGGTAGCGTAGTGTTGATGTGAATATCCTATTCATTATCTTTCGTTTCGCGGACATATTTATATTTGCATGTTTCAATATGGATGATAGTTGATATATAAGCGCACTTGCTTTCTGACACCAGATTTCGATGTTTCTGTCTATCCAGCCATCTTCTGTTATTACTCACAGTTATGATATAAAAGTTGTTAATGTGGTGGCAGAAATGTTGTATTATATATCAAATTAAAGGGGGTTGCATGAGGAAAACAACTGTATATAAACCCATGGCAGATACCGGGAAATCGCTTACGACAATGAATCATCCCAGGACACTGGATCAGTGAATGGACGACACCTAAAATCCGTGCAGGAAACACGACCCACCCGGGCCTACTCCCAGCCAGTCCACATGTGCTGCGTGCAACCATGGCCTGACTACATTCTGATATGCTTGTACACAGATGTGAAGTTCCAGTACTGGTCTTGCACACGCCGCTGGTTTATGAGCTTGGAGAAGGGAAGGAGAGGTCTGCAACTTGCCTCTCTGTGGAGATGGTGCTTAGGTACCAGGTTGGGAGAAAAATCTCTACACCCACCTTACCTTGACATTTCATGACTGGGACGACCCGAATGCCAGCACATCGGACTTATATGAGTTAAAGCTAAGTCTTCCGGGGAATTCACCAACCAGGCAACCAGCTAAGCAACCACAATAACTATTCTGTTTGGGTGATTTTGATATTTTACACTGGCAGAAGCCATATGGGCCCACTATTCATGCCGTCCAACATGCCACAATATCACTCATTCTTTGCCCTTATTTGAGAGGGCTGGGCACCTGTTCCACTGCCCAGACATTGAAGAGAGTGGTAGGTCAACATCGTCAAGTTTATAAAACATTTTCATTTATCTGGATATGTTGGAGCGGCTTTTATTGTTTGGACTACAGGCAGAATGCGTACCTCTATGTCACTTCAACTACTGTCTGTTTGCTGATTTATGTTAGGCAGACTGCGTATCTCTGTGTCACTTCAACTACTGTCTGTTTGCTGATTCATGTTAGGAAGTCGTGGTGGCGTCTTGGCTAGCATGCTAGCCTGGTGGTCAGGCCTTAAATACCCCTTCAAAGTGGCCACTGTTTAAAGATTGGCCAGGACCTGCAGGTTGACCTAGCCTAAAATTGGCACTAGGAAATGTCCTGGGAAGTAATGTCAGCTGACCTGGCAGTGACCTCATCACCCAAAGAACCCGATTAGTCTATAAAATGATGGGGCTGTCACCATATACCCAAAGCGCCTCAAGATGTGGGAACGGGCACTCTACCTTGGGTTAGGTTCCATTCAGATGACAGCTCTACAATCTACAACCATGGTCAGACTGCGAGAACAGCAAGTTAAAAGAGGTATGACCAAACAAGAGCACTATGCAGGAAGCCAAAGAAGATTAATAAACCAACACAGAACTGGCGTCGTTAGCCGCTAGACGTTGAGGGATTTACTGAGGAAGGGATCCGAGCACTTATGAGCTGAATGGTTCGATGTGCAATGAAGATGATCTGTCGACTAACTAACTAACTTACATGAGCTGTAATCAGAAACAGTAAAGGACCCTTTCTACACGCCGTAAGGCGCACCTGGCACGTGGTGCTAAACCCATTTTGTATAGACCAATCTGCACCCCATGGGTGATGTGGTTAGTACCATGCGGCCACCTTTGCTTCCCAATATATTCTTGCTTCCCATTTTAGGCTATATTGGTCCGAGAACCCAGGTCAATTTGTAAAAATCACCCAGCTGCAGATCCCACCCATGTCCCTGGGTTGGCTGACGAGTGGCTAGCTATCAATGCATGCACATTATTGAGATAATGTGCAATTGTATTGCATGCTTTTGAGATCAGGGCACAGAACACCCCCCTCCCCCCAAGCGGTGGGTAATTATTTTGTTTTACACCAGTATCCTTATGTTAGGTATAGTTCACATCTTTTAAAGTGGCATATCCTTTATGGGGTGTCGCAGTTAAGCTCAGCATTGTTTTTTTTTTTTTTGACTTTTGACTTTTGTGATTTCTTGGTAAGTTTTACGTTTAGTGTTTGCCATGGTCTTCTGGACGACCGGCACTCATACCATTTAAAACCAACGCAAGGCGGTCTGCTGCCAAACTTCCCGCAGCTGTGTTTCGAACGCGGTATAGGGATCACGAATTGCGTTCGCAACCCTTCAACCGCAGATCCGGCATAGTTCAGATTACAGCTGTTTAAATTAACTGCAGGCAATGCATACACATTATTTGTGATAAACAATCGTATTTTGCAATGAGGGCAGCGAATACCAAAAGGGTGGGGGATTTCTGTTTTGGTTTCAAACCAATATTTGATGTAAATACTGATTTATTTGAACATTGTTTGAATTCATGTAGAAGTGGATGAAACCAGCACCAGTCTCAATAGTTTGATGGTGATAACAGCACCCCGACTATTCCAGTATGTTTAAAAGAATAATTTCGGTCTATTGGGTCACAATGGAACAAGTGAAATGTTACCTTCTTTTTGAGAAATTTCATACCCTTTCCTTATGCTTTATATGTGCGAGCTGGAGTGTGTCATGGCATGTCAGTAAAGCTGGAGGGGAGGACATGCTGGGAGGTCTGACTTTATGTCATAGAGAAACATCGGTATCAGAAATGATTGGCGGCAGTACACGAGACAGAAGGTTGTCGTTGGCAGTACACGAGACAGAAGGTTGTCGTTGGCAGTACACGAGACAGGGTTGGCAGTACACGAGACAGAAGGTTGTCGTTGGCAGTACACGAGACAGGGTTGGCAGTACATGAGACAGGGTTGGCAGTACACGAGACAGAAGGTAGTGGTTGGCAGTACACGAGACAGAAGGTTGTCGTTGGCAATACACGAGACAGGGTTGGCAGTACACGAGACAGTGTCGGCAGTACACGAGACAGGGTTGGCAGTACACGAGACAGGGTTGGCAGTACACGAGACAAGGTTGTCGTTGGCAGTACACGAGGCAGGGTTGGCAGTAAACGAGACAGGGTTGGCAGTACACGAGACAGTGTCGGCAGTACACGAGACAGGGTTGGCAGTACACGAGACAGAAGGTTTTTGTTGGCAGTACGCGAGACAGGGTTGGCAGTACACAAGACAGGATTGGCAGTACACGAGACAGGGTCGGCAGTATATGAGACAGGGTTGGCAGTACAGAAGGTTGTGGTTGGCAGTACACGAGGCAGAAAGTTGTGGGCGGACATGATCATCAACGCCACACCGCATGTGTAATAATTAGATGTGTGAGCCTAACGAAAGTTGGTTGCAAATCCTTTACAGGACGTCGCGGTCAATCCCAGGATTTTGGGCTGTTTGATTTTTTTGGGGATAAGTTTACGTTCAATGGTTTACCATTGCTTTCCGAATGACCGACACTCATCCCATTGTATGAAAACTAATGCAAGGCGGTCTGCTGCCTAATCTCCCGTAGCTGTGCTTCGAACGCGGTATGCAGGATTACGAATTGCGTCCGTAGCCCCTTCGCCACAGAGCGGGCCCTAAAGAAAAGGATAGGAGATTCCTGGAAATACAGCCCAACTGTTCTCATTATTTGATTGTGACACAAAAGGCCTTAATTATTCGTATATATATACGTAGTTTGTATGTGTCTCATAATTGTAAAATGTATGTTATGAACCAGATATTGGCGTCTTGTCAGTGTTCATGTGTGCCTATGTGTTTGTGTAAATACGTTGTATTCCCCAGGTGCAGTCCATGTGAACTTCCAGTGCCTGAATAAATATTTTCTGAGAGTTTTAGAATGTGCTGTTTTCATAATTGTTTCTTGTCTCGGTTCATTTGTTTTTATTGACAGTTATTTTCAAATGCATGTTGCCACGAAGACTAAAATAATTAGTAAATACAATGCTAATGAAAGGAAATATTATATCATAAACATGTTACTTTCAAACTGTTGTATTTGAGTAACAGTAGCCTCTCTCGATGGCCAAGTGGTTAAACTGCATATCCTGCGCTCCTAAAGTTGTGGGTTAATTTTCACTGAAGTCTATTCTCATGCGTTTAAACACAATTCTGAAACGATTATATTAAGTAAATATAGCTTACATAGCAAGCTGCTTCATGATCCTAGTTGATAACAGATTCAGCTATTATATGATATTTGTTGGCATCTCTGTGGCGTAGATGGGTAGCACACCCACCTTTCCAAGGTTAGGTTTACTTTCTGTGGCGTAGATGGGTAGCACACCCACCTTTCCAAGGTTAGGTTTACTTTCTGTGGCGGCGTAGATGGGTAGCACATCCACCTGTCCAATGTTAGGTTTACTTTCTGTGGCGTAGATGGGTAGCACATCCACCTGTCCAATGTTAGGTTTACTTTCTGTGGCGTAGATGGGTAGCACATCCACCTGTCCAATGTTAGGTTTACTTTCTGTGGCGTAGATGGGTAGCACATTCACCTTTCCAGGGTTAGGTTTACTTTCTGTGGCGTAGATGGGTAGCACATCCACCTGTGCAAGGTTAGTGTCAGAGTCCTAACTATTTGCCCCTTCTAGCTCACTGGACTTGGACAGGCAAATTACAACATCTACGACACATATACTAATAACACATGACTGCAATCGGAAATTCGCAGGAGCTATCTCCTGAACAACCTTTATTACTATACTACAGGATAACAATATGGTCTCACTTCACGCTTAAGCAATCATTCGACACAAGCAGCCAAACGCTCGCTCACATGGGCGATATTTACACTGTCGCCCGTATGACCATTTGCAATCACAGTCTCACATCATCTCGCACATATCACAGTTGGCACATTCCTCGAATATCAATACACAACGTTCATCTCCATCTATCCGTCACAACACTATCGTTCGATCGTTCTATCACTCGCTAGATCTCCACACGTCCGTCTCTATTCGCTGTCTCACACACTCTCTGACTCCGTCCTCCTTGACCTTCCCACATCACGTGGGTCTGTTCACGGGCTTCTTGCTTGACCCTCCGTTAGCCAAGCCGTGATGTCTCCTACTGCCCTTTACCTCAGCTATGCTTACACTGACTCTCGCTTACATACCGGCACTTACACTATTACTTACATATAAGTCCCTGACACTCTCCCCCCGCACAAACAATGTGGCACTTTCTCTTGGAAATGTGACACATTCTGCTGTTGTTACTCTTGGTACATTTTTTTTAAAAACTTGTCAGGGGATTGTATGATCATCAGTATACGCTTGCGCCCCTTTTTATTCTGATCTTTTCCGAGATTAACTTTAAATATTGTTCTCTCTTTTTCAGTAGTGAGGTTTCTCTCAAGGTTTTGCCGTGGTCTGGCAACTGTTCTGGTTGGGTTTACTTGCCATACCTCGTTATATTCTTCAATCCCCACTCCGTGACATTACATTCTGTTCATGTTTCCCAATCGATTTGCTGTGCATTATCATCTCATAGTTATTGTGGCTATGCTGGTTTAAGGATTCTCCATTGATTCACGCCTCGAATAAGGCTGCAACTTCCTCTTACAGCATTCTTAAATTTTCTCTCTATTCAGACGTGGTCCCCCTCGTCTCTATTTAATGCACCCTAATCGATTCTTTATGAGCACGGTATGTCACTGTTGTGGTTATGGTTCGAATATACTTCATGTATATAATAGTCCCCCTTACCTCTTTTTATGTCAGACCTTGACTTGTTTCCCTTTTTGGGTACACCTCGTTTACTGTTCTGGAGAGTTATTATTAATCTCTTTGGTTGGTATAACCCTGTTGGTATGTTACTTCTTGTTACGATATTATGATGTTAATTTTGTACCACTATTGCTAAGCGTCATTCGTCGGGCTATCCACCATACGCGAAGGCAAGTTTGGTAACACTCGCGTATTGGGATTGCCAGGCGTTGATTCTCAGCATTACAACTTATACCTTTCACAGCTGTACTTACGCTTATATGTACATATCACATTCTAACAATACACAGTACTATAATACTAAAATTAGACATTGGATGTCATGCACTTAATAAATTTACAATAAAATGTTCATCGTCGCTGCCTTTATGCCCGTATAGGATACTGTTCTTGTCCTGTGAAAGTTATGCACACGTAATTAAATTATCAGTGTTCACTGTTCATTGCGGTGCTGGAATGTTCGCCGTTTCTTCCTTCTCAATCGATTGTTGACGTATTCTGTATATCATGATATTGTCTTTCATTCTGTATAGTATTTAAGACTTTGCACCACATTTGGACAATTTATAAATCCGTTCTGTAAAATTACTGGAGTTCACACCTGTAAAATAGTATTACTGTTTTAAGTTCGGAGGCCTTACTTAGGAGTGTGGCCATGGTGCGTCTGTCTGAAACTGTCTTTGCCATAGTTTGTAGGTTGGCATCTGGTTTCTTAAACTGATCACTGGAAATGAATGTCTATACTTGTGAAGTCCTAGTTGTTGTTGGTCGATTTCAAAATGTGGATTCTGTAGATACTCGTTTGAAACAAAGTCAATATTGGTATAGTTTACTGTTAGATACTTGAAATCACATGTTGAGTCTTACTGTTCTGCTGATGACACTTTTCACGTTGAAGGAACTTTTATGTTGGTCTATACAATGAAGTGTGCTAGTATCATAGCGCTGGAGTCGTACAGCAGACAAGGCAATTCTGGAGTTACTCGATCTAAGGATATAAAGTGGGTTACGGTTAAAATTAATGTTCCGACGGGTGGGGCTTTACAAATTTAATGTTGAGATCATTTTGAGTGCTATCTCCAAACCTGCACTCGTACATGTGTGTATACATCCAATAGTTCAAATAATAATAAAAATAATACACCATGTATAGTTTTGAACTGTAATCGTGCATGTTTGTACACTGCTCTGCAATTTGTGTATAGTTTCCAAAATATGTAGGGTACTTTGTTGCTGATTTTTGTCAGTACTTCCACCGACTGATGATTTACCTTGTTCGGCCTAAGTATGTGTTTGAGTTGATTTGACATAGTGTTTATCAGTGGTAACAACAAATTTTGGTTCACCAGTACTGATGTAAGTATCAAAGTTAGCTGGTTTGTCATGAGTGCTATCATTTGTGTTGCGTCATGTTGATGTGTGAATAAAACTGTTAGTGACGTCATTTGTTTTGCATTTACAATGAGTAGTGCGAGTAGAACCATCCATTGTGTGCACTTGGGCATGTGTGTAGTTAACAGGAGGTATAGCATGTACCATGATGTTTTATGATCTTTTCCCGCCCTTGTGAAATGCTTGTCATCTGTACCTTTTTTTCTTTGTTGATATACACCAGTTTTTGTTTTTTCTTGTTGTGAGATGGTAGTTAAGTTGGTCTGGTGTGGTACTTTGGTCTGTTCATCATGTTGTTGTATGATGAGTGGTGTGGTTAAGGCAGTGTTTGTTGTTGTGTTAACTTTCTGCCATGTCTGGGTTTTGGAATCTGTGTGGTCTATTACATTTAATATATTTCCAATTAATAAATCGCAGCAAGGATTGTCTAATAATGCGCAAGTTACTCTGCCTGATAGGAAAGGTGATTTTATATTGGCCCATGCCATAGGATATTTCTCTACTGTTCCTGAAACAGTTCTGCAATAGATGTACTCATCTAGGTAATCTTTAGGATCAGCTAGGGTCTTCCGAAGACCGATAAGACAGGACCCTGTGTCGCGTACACATGTGCATACTGTGTCATTAATGTATCCCTCATGGAATGTTAGTTTTCCTAACGACAGTCTGGATGTTTTGTTCATTTCATTTCTTGCTTGTGGAATATTCTCCTCTTTTACTAAGGAGTGTGGCTGACTGCTGTTGACAACGTTATTGAAATATGGTACGAAGTCTGTTGGGTAAAACTCAGTCTGTTCTGAATTTGCAGTGTTTGGTCTTGTTTTCGTTTCTGTGATGTTTACTTTTTCTAAGTTCTGTGCTGAACTGTTTGTTGTAATGTTTATGGCTGCATTTGCTTTTGCGTTCTGTATTCTTTTTACTCCTTCACACTCGAAACGTCTGTGGCCATACGCCAGGCAAAAATGACATTTTGTTCTATATTTCCTTTGATTTACCTTCCCCAGTTTTTGTGCTATAATAGTACATACATTAGATATGCAGATGATACAGTCTTGATTGCAGACAATGAACAGGACCTGCAACATTTAGTAGATGCGGTTGTTACACACAGTGAACAACAAGGGTTAGAATTAAATTGTAAAAAGACACAGATTATGGTCGTCACTAAGAAGAACGAAATACCACAGTGTAATATACAAGTAAATGGGAATATTCTTCAACAAGTGAATAGGTACAATTACCTCGGAACAGTAATAACATCTGATGGGAGATGCCTTGAAGAGATTAGAACAAGAATCGCCATGGCAAAAGTAGCCTTTAGCAAGATGAAAAACATACTGACCAATAAAAAGATGTCAATTGAAACGAGAAAAAGAGTGCTGAGATGCTACATAGAACCTGTACTTTTATATGGATGTGAAGCTTGGACAATGAGCAGCCAGGCTGAAAAACATCTGATGGCTGTAGAAATGTGGTTTCTGAGGAAAATGCAAAGAATACCATGGACAGCCAGAAAGACCAATGAACAAGTCCTTCAAGAAACAAATGAAGATCGTAAACTGATCAGAGACATTAGACGTAGACAGTCACAATTTTTTGGGCATGTTATGAGAAGAAATGATTTGGAGAACTTGGTGACAACTGGTAAGATCGAGGGGAACAGACCAAGGGGAAGACCTAGAAACAAGTATCTGGATGGCTTGGCCTTGTGGCATGGTCGAGACAAAAACACGGAACTGATCCACGACTCTGTTGATCGAGTGAGATGGCAGAACATGACCGCCCACGCTTACCGGCATGGCACATGATGGATGGATGGAATAGTATTCAAGTATTCTTGATAAGTGGGATTCTTATCGCATATTCCATTTTCTGTATGTGGGGTGTTACAATGTTTGCACAGTACTGGTTTTGTTTTCTGTGATTTGTTTTGACAGTCTGTGGCTGCAGATGCATTTGCACTTCTAGTACTCTTCTGTTGAGTGTTCTTAACCAGGTTCATACTTTGGTTGTAATATTCGCGGCATTTTTCTAGTAAAATTTTGATAGGCTCTGTGTTGTGTTCTTCTAAATATTTTCCGCATTCGGCTGGGAGTGTTGCTTTTAGTTTTTCCACTACTAAGAAATTTATTGCTTCTTGATTGTTGTCTGTCTGTTTAATTTCAAATGTTAACTTTCTGAAAAATTCTTCTATTTCCCTTATATACTGGGTGAATGACTTGTCTGTGGCTGGTTTCAAATTTTGTACCTCTAATTTTAGAGTCTCGAAATAGTTTACATAGTGTTTTAATATCCTTTTTTTTTAAATACTATTCATAGTCTGCCCTTGACAAATCTGGTATGATCTCACTCAGTTTTTTACTTTTTATTGGTACGTGTCCCGTGTACCATAAACCCCAATAGTCCTTTGGGATTTTGTAGTCTTGCATTTTCTTTTCAAATTTCTGTGTCCAATCACGTATTAGGTCATGTTTTATATTACACTTTGCTTTGTCTTGTGCCCGTGTACCATCAAAAAAATCTAGCAACTCTCTGTACTGATTTGTGCCCCATAAATGTGATTGATCTTCCTCATCCGACATCATTTTCTGTTAATTAATACTTAACTACCCCAATGATGATTTTTATACAAGCAACTCGAAGACTGCAGATCTGGGTAATTAGTAATCAAAATTAATCAACTTATCTTTATCTGCTGTTTACTCGAACGCTTGATGTACAGGAACGTGATTCTCGTGCTGGTTACCGTTGATCGCTTTGTAGAATTGAAACCTGCTGTGGAAAGAAATGATGTTATTTTCGTTCTGATTTTGTTAACAACTCTCCGATTTATAAATTTTTATAGAATTATGCAATTGATCTTCTTCTTTACATAATTAGCGTTCTTTTATGCATTTTAATTGGGAATGTGGTTCGTGTGTACTTCTGACACCATTATACCTGTCAGAGTCCTAACTATTTGCTCCTTCTAGCTCACTGGACTTGGACAGGCAAATTACAACATCTACGACACATATACTAATAACACATGACTGCAATCGGAAACTCGCAGGAGCTATCTCCTGAACAACCTTTATTACTATACTACAGGATAACAATATGGTCTCACTTCACGCTTAAACAATCATTCGACACAAGCAGCCAAACGCTCGCTCACATGGGCGATATTTACACTGTCGCCCGTATGACCATTTGCAATCACAGTCTCACATCATCTCGCACATATCACAGTTGGCACATTCCTCGAATATCAATACACAACGTTCATCTCCATCTATCCGTCACAACACTATCGTTCGATCGTTCTATCACTTGCTAGATCTCCACACGTCCGTCTCTATTCGCTGTCTCACACACTCTCTGACTCCGTCCTCCTTGACCTTCCCACATCACGTGGGTCTGTTCACGGGCTTCTTGCTTGACCCTCCGTTAGCCAAGCCGTGATGTCTCCTACTGCCCTTTACCTCAGCTATGCTTACACTGACTCTCGCTTACATACCGGCACTTACACTATTACTTACATATAAGCCCCTGACAGTTAGGTTTACTTTCTGTGGCGTAGATGGGTAGCACATCCACCTTTCCAAGGTTAGGTTTACTTTCTGTGGCGTAGATGGGTAGCACATCCACCTTTCCAAGGTTAGGTTTACTTTCTGTGGCGTAGATGGGTAGCACATCCACCTTTCCAAGGTTAGGTTTACTTTCTGTGGCGTAGATGGGTAGCATATCCACCTTTCCAAGGTTAGGTTTACTTTCTTGGCGTAGATGGGTAGCAATTCCACCTTTCCAAGGTTAGGTTTACTTTCTGTGGCGTAGATGGGTAGCACATCCACCTTTCCAAGGTTAGGTTTACTTTCTGTGGCGTAGATGGGTAGCACATCCATCTTTCCAGGGTTAAATTTACCTGCATGAGCTCTCCAAAAGATCTCACAAACCAAGACAGCTTGTTTTTCAGAGTTGACATCATAATGTTATGAGCGCCGGCCGTGCAGTAAGCAATGGCAAACCTAGAAAATCACACACAGCCAAACAAGGACATGTAACTACTTCACATTATGCGCATGTCAAACGAAAATAGGCAAACCTTGGCTAATTGTTGAAAAAGTACTCACCATGCACCAATGCTTCCATATTGTACGTAATTATAAAAACGAAGTTAAAGCTCTAATTTTTGCAATAACTCATGTCTTGTGCTCTAATTGCCAGCCCCGATATCTGGCAGATTTGCCCTCGTATCCCAGACTTTATCAAGGCCTCATTAAACGCTTATAGTTTTGTTTTGATGTCTGGAAAGGATAAGAGCTTCTAATTTCCCTCATACAGTTTCCAGCCATTAAAGCCGAGTTTGCTGTCCCGATAAGAAATTTACTGCTCATGTATTGCCAGGGGAAGAGCACATTTAGTGCGGAGAATCATCGACGCGCTAGCAGTGATGCATTTCAATTACCTTGGTCTGTTTGCGAGGGTCTGAATATGTTCAACTACCTCTTGAAAACACGTGGTACTGGAGGCAAATGACATGGCTTAGGCAAATGGTTCTCAACCTTTTTTTATTGTGTCCACCTTGCGAGTTAGGCCCATGTCTCCATTTTTGCGTTTGCTGTTATTTATTCTCTGTAGATTATCGTTGTGAAGAGAGGCGAAGAAAAGAGTTCTTAAAGGCTATATTGAACCAATACTGATTTACGGAAGCAAATCATGGATAATTAGCAGACAGGTCAGGAAATTATGTTGAAGCTACGGGAATGTGCTTTTATAGAAGAATAATGAGAACACCATCAACAGATAGAAAGAGCAATGAACATAGCTTGTGATAGGTTACCACAGAAAGAAATTTGGTTACTTGCTTCAGAAGCAGACAGCCCACATTCTTTGGGCATATCATGAGATGGGAAAAGCTGGAATATGTCATCACAACGGTAACATTTGATGAATGGAGAAGCAGGGAGAGACCAAGATAGAAGATACTGGACAGTCTGACATCATGCCGCGGGTAAACATCAGTATTAGAAATTGGCAACACAAAGAGACAGAAGGATAGTTAGTTAGTTAGTTATCAGTTGGGGTATCTTCGTTGCACTCCGGACATGTCCATAGGTGCTCAGATCCTCCCCCCAGCATATGCATCAGCGGCCAGTGGCTAATAGTGCCAGTTCTGTGTTGGTTGACGAGGCGCTTTGTTTTCCCGATGTACCTCTCGCGTCTGGCTGTGCCGATTCTTACTCCCAGGTCTTTCATCCTGGAAAGCGATGTGGAATCACTGGCTTCAAAATCCTCTGTTCTCGCCATATCTTTAAGGGCGTTAATAACATCGGCACGATCCATGGGCTGGCCATCTACAGGGGGTGCAGAGCCAGCCAATTTATCAGCTCGTTCATTTCCCTCGACTCCCGCATGTCCTGGAACGAAGATGAAGGTGACTTTGCGGACAACAGACTTCCGCAGCGACTCAGTCCACTGTCTACGTACAGATCCAGCTTCGACCTTCTGAATCATGCTCATTGAATCACTTAGTACACACACGTTGGTATAATGCTGTGATTCCAGCCATATGAAAGCCTGTGTAACTGCCATCACCTCCATCGTCATGCTGCTCGTGGTCATGGAGTGGGCACCACTGGATTCTTGAACGGTTCGGCCCGCTGAGCGGGCTGTAAATGCCCACGCACTTCTCTGCTGCTTTACAACAGATCCATCTGTATAGATGAGCACTTCGGGGCTATCTGAGTTATCATAGATGAGCGCGTTAACCTCTGCATTGACAGCGGCAGGGTTCTGCTCTCTGCACCGTCTGTCGAGTGTGATAATGCAGGAGAAGGTACACTTAAAAGCTGGAGGCACCGGCACCCATTCCTTGCCGGGGTTGATACTGGTAAGACTGCAGACCTGTCCGACGACATCTTCCGCCCGACCCATCCATGATTTGCCCCTCTTTAGCCTGTCACCCTTTTCTCTGAATACAGCGTCATGCAGAGGGTGCTGCTCATCTGCACTTATTTTTAAGTATGCACGAGCTCTCCAGATCTTGATCCTGTGTTCCATTGTCGGGAAGTCAAGGAGGTATCTCATTGCTACACAGCTGGTGTCTCACGTGCAGCCCAAAATGATGCGCATGGCTTCGTTTTGTACCTTTTCAAGTCTTCCAATCTGTGTAGGGCTGACAGTGAGGATGGCCAGGGCATACTCGATGCGTGAAAGCACAAGTCCTTGGAACAGAAGTAATAGCAGTCTTTGCTCGATATTGGCACTCGCCATGACTCTCATTGCTGCCAAACCTTTTCGAGCCTTCGTTATGACATAATCGACATGATCTCTGAAGGACAGGCTACGATCAAGCCTCACGCCAAGATATGTCATTGACTGGGTTCTACTCAGAATGCTCCCATCCATTCTTACTGCCGGCAGGTCTGTTTTCACAATATGGTTGTTTAGTGAGAACCATGTAACCGTTGCCTTTGCAGGGTTGACAAGGGCATCGGCATCAGCACACCATGAGGAAATTCGATCTAGTTCGCCCTGCATATAGTTGGCAACCGCCTGTCTATCTCGACCCTGTCGATACACGAGGATGTCGTCAACGAATGATAGAGTCCTACCCCTCCCATCCAACTGTTGTTCAGTGATCGGCACCGTATACACGTTGAATAGTACTGGTGACAGTGGTGAACCCTGCGGCAATCCTGGACATATCGTTATCGGCTCAGAAGACCAACTCCCGCATCTTAGCACCACCTTCCTTTGGAGTAGAACTGCAGCTATCCATCGTACAAGGTGAGGGTGCACTTTCAGTCTGAGGAGGGTTTGCATCAAGTGCTCGAAAGATACTCTGTTATATGCGTCCTCTAAGTCTATGGCGGCCGCACATGTCTCTTCTCTGACCTGAAATCCTTCGTAAACATCTTGAGCAAAGACCGCCGCATTCAGCCATGACTCTTTGTTGCGTCTGTATCCTCCAAGTGTGGGCGGGAAGCAGCCGAGCTGTTCCAAGTCCCAAGCAAGTCTGTGTGCTACAATTTTCTCCAGTAGCTTGCCAACAGTATTCTGCATCGTAATGATTCTGTAGCCGCTTATCTTGGAGTGGTCTTTGTTCGGTTTTGGCAGCGGCAGCAGGTAGCTGTGTAGCCATTCTTCTTTGACCTGACCCCTCTGGATACTGGTGTTGAATTCTCTGGCCAGTTCTTCCATGTCATCATCTGATATCACCATTAGGTCACCATATCGGATGCCGTCTGGGCCTGGGGCGGTGTTAGGTGATTTTTTGAGCATCGCACGCAATATGTCAACTGTGATCGTCCATTCTTCGTCTGTCCCGACCCCCTCGCACAACTGAGAGAGTGTTGTTGTGGTCCTCTGTCTGGCGGGCTCGTCTTTCTGGTCAGTCTGTTCTATGTAGCGTGCAAGAAGGGCCTTACCTTTATCCGCATCCGACTTTTTCCTTTCAGACAGAAGGATGTCGACAGACATGATCGCCAACGCCACACGGCATGGACGTTAATAAGATGATGATTATTGTTAGCCCGCAGTTACCATAGCTTCACTGTTCTTAACCCTTACTCACAACTGCAAGTCATTGTATGGTGTTGTTCTCTTACAGATTAATTATTTTATTTTATTTTATTTTGACGTTTGTTCTTCACATCGTGTTTGTGTTGTTTGTTTATACAAATTATTAAGCCTGGTTATAATTATGTTAGTGTTTTTGCTATCATATGTTGGCGGGGGTTCACTCTTGTTGATTTTGTGTCAAAAACTTACTTTTGTCTTATTGATGGAAGCTTTAAATTGAAGGGACAATCCCGAAAGTATATGGTCTCCAAAACTGCATGCCGAGGTAAGTAGGTGGTAAAAGTGTCTCAGTGGCTACCAAGTGGACAATTAATTGGGCAAGGAGTTGGTAAAAGTCTCAGTGGCAACCGAATGAAAAATTACTTGGACAAGTAGGTGGTAAATGCGTCTCAGTGGCTACCACAGTGACAATTACTTGGGCAAATAGGTGGTAAAAGTCTGTGTGGCTACTACATGGCAAATTGCTTGGTTAAGAAATGCTTTAGGTGGGAAGTCTGAAGTGAAAGGTCACTGTGCAGGAGTCATCAAAGTCCACAATCTGCAGACTGCCATTCTGGTCTCCGAAGGTGCATCCTGCTACGAAAGGAAGGATCAATATACGGAAGTGAGTTAAGCAGCCTAGTGTAGGACGTGATAATACCTTGGGATAGCTCAGTAGGGGAGACTGGGGAGAAATGGACCAGCAATTTTGTAGTTTTCAATTTTTGCTCATCGCCGAAACAGATTTTATCGAAACATAACAAAACCATGACTAAAATGTTGTACATTCATTTATTTTAAAAGGGGAAAACATTTAGCAATCTATTTCTATATGTTTCTTTACAAAATGCATTTCAAAAATGTATATGGACATGGGGAGAAATTGACCACCATTGGGGTGAAATGGACCAGCACGTGGGGAGCAATGGACCATAGTGGGGAGAAATGGACCTTTTTTAAAAAGAAGCAGCAACAACTCATCCATATTGCTATAAGAAATAAATAATCATTAAAAGGATATTTGCAGTTTTTTTTTTATTATTTTAAGCGACAGTAAAAAAGTTTAATATGATATATTAATTTAATATAAAGTTTTATCGAACATTTATGCCTGCAAGACTTTCTTTGAAGACATAGCCATCTTTGGTCCTAGAAGTGGTTCCAGTGATTGTAGATCTAGTAAGCTATGCTTTAATACATGTAATTGAGACACTGGCGACATCTTCTACCTTAGGCTTAACAAATTTACCAGCAACCTTCTCACTCTTGCGCAAGAACTCTACCTCAACATCACCATCATCATCAATGTCTCCCCTTACAATTCCTACATAGTAAACACAAGTCTTCTTTGTTCCATATTCACATAGCACACACTGGCCTTCAAAAACCTCACGCACACCAGTCAAGCTAACCGTACACTCCTCATTTTCACCAAATGAAACATCAGAATCTGTGTCATCACAAAACGAAATGTTAGTTTCTGGATCTTCTTCTTCTTCTTCTTCTTCTGCGATCATCCGGAGTTGTTTTTTTCGGATGTGATTGCGTTGTGCCTGTTTACAGCAGAGCTGCGTTCTTGCGCCGTTAGGCCGACACATCCGACTTCTGCGGGCATTTGTTGACCGGGTTAACCTTCCCGGGGATTTCTGGATCTGAATCAACATCAAGTTCTTTCAGCAGCTGTCTCTTTGCCTTTTTGGGTGGAACTTTTGCTGCCTTTTCTTTCATCACCGCTCTTTCCCTAATTCGATCCATTTCTGGCGTAGAAGTAGCCAGCATAGTTTTTCCTCTTTTCCTCATATTATTTGAATCTTTTCGCGGACCAGTAGTCCTCTGAAAACATGAGGCGAAGTAAAGGAAGAAGTAGCTTTATGTTGAAGACTCCCTGATATTTCCTGCAAGTCATCTACAAGGTTCTCAACATTATACTCTTTCTGATTTTCATGAAATTCTTGTGCAGTTTGATCTGTGCTGGTACCAAAATGTGGAGATGCTGATCCTGTCTGTTCATTGCTTTCTAAAGTAGCATTTTCACTGTCCTTGCTGATGGGCCTGTTCGTTATTTCTGAAGGCATAAAATCATCTTCTGTAAAAACATCTTCGTTAAAGGGCCAAATACCTGACACTGCAAAGCCTGATTGAATGTTAATGGGAGTTGCCGCTTTAAGAAAAGCGTGGCCTCCTAGATTTGCAACTTGATAGATTGGCAGTGGTGTCCCAACATTTTTCATCATCCATGAATCACACGCATTGTTGTAGACCGACTTCATGGGTCCAAAAACTGAACGGTCCAAGGGCTGAGGTTTAGATGAGGTGTGTGGTGGCAACGTGATCACATGAATGTTGTTTTTCTTGCACAGTTCAAGTGATTCAAATGAAATGTGGGAATCGTGATTGTCCAAGATCAAAATCAAAGGGAAGTCTTTGGAAGGTCTTGAATGCTTAATGAAGTGATTTATAACTTTGACGAAATTATCACGGGTCATCCAACCTGATTCATTCACAAGGCCAAGGGAACCTTCAGGTGCTCCAGCAAGCATAAAATTCTTAAAAAATTTTCTGGGAAACACAAAAACTGGAGGGATAATGTGACCCGCAGCTGACACAATGCAACAGATTGTGACCAGTTCTCCTCTTTCTCTGGATGTCACCTGGCCTATTTGCTTCACTCCTCGTGGGGCAATTACTTTTTGCACTTTCTGTACAGTGGTCAGACCTGACTCATCCAAATTGTAGATTTGAGCTCCACTCACATTTAGTTTTGTAATGGTTTCCTTCACAATGTTGAACAAGGTGCAAATATTATGTTTGTTGAAAGCTGTAGCTCTAGCCAGAGATGTTGCCTCAGGTTGCCTTATGGTCAGCTCGGGATTCCGTCGCAAAAATCCACAAAGCCAGTCATTCCCTGCCATCATTTGCTCATCCCAGGTTAAAGGATGTGCAATGTTATTGACTTTCGCCATCTCGTACGCCAAAATACGAACGTTTTTAGTTGTGAGTCCATGGAACATTCTTGCACAATCTTTCAAGTAACTAGCAAAATCAGCTTCTTGCTTAGCTGTGAAAACAAGGCTATGCCTATAATTTGGTACGAGTCTAGTAGGCAGTCCATTTCCTTCTCTGTCTTTTGTAAGATTGTTATTGAGGGTAGAGCGAGCAATGCCGTACTCCCTTGCAGCTTTCCTCACTTTCATTCCATTTTTCACAGCATTAACAGCTTCTCTCATACGTTCCTCCGTAACGAGACCCTTGTTGGTGTTTCTGATGTACAATCTTGGCATCTGAAACAAAAGAGTGACAGAATTATATAACATTTAGAATGGTAGGCCTATCATTTGCAAAGAAATACTGATCATAGCACGAATGGCGTGCATCTTTAATAAATCACTGAAATCAAATTTGTTAACAGTTTTATTGGTCTAGATTTAGACCCCAGTATTAAAAAGAATCAATAATGCTGATATTCCAATGCAATCTTCAACAATTTTAATAACAACAGACTGTCTTGTCAATTTCTTCTATGGGGAGAAATTAACCATGGGGAGAAATGAACCAGTCCATTTCTTCCCCATCAATGTATTAAACTATTCAGCCATAAAGTCTCTTAAATCTAATATTATATGCTATATTTTTTATATGAACTCGTAAATAACAAGTAAATAAAGATATTAACGTAATTACCTTGTCCTGATTCCTGACTATGCGTCTGCTTTACGATGGTGTCTGGAACTGGAAAAAGAAACTTTAGTGCAGAAAATTTTTCAAACTTTGCGTGGGAACGACCTGTGCGGTGTCACGAGCTCGCCATGAGTTAACCAGATAATAATACCGACGTTTGCTTGGCGTATATTTTCTAGGCCACAACAGTCGTACTACCAGAGTAAACACAGCTGCACGGGATACATCAGGTCAGCCCATATACACATTTGGTGGTGAGTGAGGAGGAAGTGAGTGCGCTGAATCATATATCACTTTGACAAGTCATAAACATATCAGAGGGAAAACGGAAGTACTTAGCACGGAAGTAACAGTACATATGTCAATTCTGGGTTTCCGGAACATCGAGAAGATTGACGGGGTTATTGGCAACTGTTGTTGGGGGTATACAGGAACTCGCTGGCGTGTTTTGGGAATCTAAACCAGTGATGACAGATCTAACATGGAGGGAGCCAGAGGGGGGATGGATCCCTGACAGGGGATGATCTGCCAAGGTGCCACCTGTGTGGGGGCAGAAAGGAGAACGTCACGTGGCCAACTTTGGTAGGTTGCCATATAAACCCGAGTTGGGGCCAACTAGGGGGACTTGAAAATGTGGCTCTAGTCGGAGTGAAATGTCACTGCAGTGCTTAGTGGAAATAATATCTACCGTGTGTTAATTAGTGACTTAATTTTACACGTGCCTATCATGGCAGATGTAGATATGATTGATAGGACTGCAGTAGTGCCATTTAAGGTATAACCTATTCTTATATTAGTTCTAATTAATATAGACTGTAGCCTTGTTAAAACTATAGTGTGATGATTAGCACTGTTAGTGGAAACTAGTTAGAGTAGAATAGTGATATTAGCTCTGCTAGTTAAGAATAGATTAGTGAAGTGTTGATAAGCTTTACTAGTTGAGAATTGAGTAATGAGGGATAATTGGGATCTTCCCGTAGGTGTCCCTGGTGGGCGGGGTTCCGCATTCTGTTTGCTGATTTTTTCTTTGTCATAGCCTGATTCGGCTCTAGGTGGGTAGCTAATCTGCTCCATGACTAAGTCTAGTTAGCTAAAGATCATTAAGCAAGGTGATAGGCTTACACTCAGCCGAAAGGATCAGTGACTAGTACTATCACCAGATGTGTTGTTTCTATCCTAGGTTCCCTACCAGATCCAAGGAAACTCAACAAGTTTTTGGGAAAGAATCACATCCCATTCGGAAGAACACCAGTTCAACAATCAATAAAGTTGCATACAGAACGTAACTAAAGCTAGAAGGAAGTTGATTCACCAAAGAGAGTGATGATTACTGATGCACCACACATCAGACAGTAGTAACTAACTGAGAACATTACTGATAATAGTTACCTAATGTGATATAATCTCGTGTAATAGAACACAAGACATGATACTTGAGGCTAGATAGACACGAGTGAGGATCAAGTACATTAAAAATTAACATTAATCTGTGTACACACTACAAAGGACTTGTGCATTTTTTTTTATGAACGATAGGAACGGACATTGTGTAGGGTGCAACCGGTCCATGATTAACTGTTTATACCACCGGTGTCTATTTCGGATGTTCATGAAATGGGATTACCAGAGGTCTACAGAGGCAAATCAGTATCCGGCAAGATGGTTTCGGCGCTGGGTGAGAAGTACATGTTCTGACGTAACGTGCTGTGGTCTATCCTTGCTGGGATCAGCTGACTGGGTTGTTGTCTGAGAGTCCGATTCTACACACTTTATAGAACACGTCACACATTTTCTTCGCATACACGTCTCATACACGTTACACTTTTCTTTTAATAAATTAATCTTTATTTATTTCTAGAAGCAAGAGTTGTTGAGTATGTTGCGTTGGGAAGTATGAGAGGGGGCATAGTACGACAGTGAGAGAGTGATAGGATAAGGTGTCCATAGGCTGATGGAGTGTGTTGGACGGAAGCTGGTGGATTCTCCAGAATATTGAGAGAAAAAAAATATTATAATGTGGGTGTCGACTCTCTTCACTCCAGGGACGACACTATAAAGGAGGACACGACATTATTGGGGGCTCGATAACGGGATCTTAGGACAGCGGGATCTCTCGTAAACGGAATCTTTGGACAGCGGGATCTCTCGTAAACGGGATCTTTGGACAGCGGGATCTCATGTAAACGGAATCTTTGGACAGCGGGATCTCCCGTAAACGGAATCCTTTGACAGCGAGATCTCCTGCAAAGAGGAACCGTTGACAGTGGGATCTTCTGACAACGGGGTCTTTTGACACGGGATCCCTAGTTATAAGAGGGAGATATCATTTTGGAGAATCCAGCTAGAGTGAATGTGGATAGGGGTTAGGACTAATTAATATCTTACCTGTTCACACTTCACACGTCTGCATAGGTCTGTGGTCCTGATTCTACTCTTGTCACTGAGTGAATGTGCTGTGTGTAGTAATATCTAGATTTATAGTACTTGTTCATATATCTGTATAGTAATTTGCAGTTATATTGTACTCGACCTGCTAGCTTACCTCTCTGTATAATGGCCACCCCTAAACTTAGCACAGCAGAATTAAAGGCAAAGGGGGAGGACATGGGATTGGCGGGGTCTGCTCTAACGGATTACATACAGGAAGTGGAGAGAGAGTATCGTCAAGCAGAAAGGGAAGATCGAAAGGCCGAGCTGGAATTGAGAAGGATGGAGTTGAAACAAGCAGCTAAGAAATTGGAAGCTGAGCAAGCAGCTAAGAAATTGGAAACTGAGCAAGCAGCTAAGAAATTGGAAGCTGAGCAAGCAGCTAAGAAATTGGAAGCTGAGCAAGCAGCTAGGAAATTGGAAGCTGAGCAAGCAGCTAGGAAATTTGAAGCTGAACAAGCAGCTAGGAAATTAGAAGCTGAACAAGAAGCACAGAAGAGGGAGCACGAGTACCGGATGCGGGAACTCGAGCTCAAGAGTCAATCTAATGGAGAAACTGAGGGAGCAGTTGGAGGTTCCTCCATCCCAGGATCAACACCAGTAGGTGGACATGGGTACCATGCTATGAAGTTTCCTTTAGCGGTCTACGAGGAGGACAAAGAGAAGATTGACCAGTACCTTCAACGCTTCGAGGCTATGTCAGTTGCTATGGGTCTGGAGCGTAACAAATGGAATCTTAAGCTATCCCAGGGTTTACGCGGGACCGGATACGAGGTTTATACTCGCCTGCCACCAGGACATGAGAACAATTATGATGAGTTAAAGACGGCTCTGCTGAAACGATTCGAGGTTACGTCACATACCTACCGGAAAAAATTTCGAGCAGCGAAACGAGAACCGGGGGAGTTGTTTGCCGCCTACAGTTTGCGTCTAAAATCTTATCTCCACAAGTGGATGGATTTGGCTGGGTTCGCACATGACTATGAGAGTCTGGAAGAGCTCATGGTGGTCGACCAGCTGAAGAAGCAAATGTCTAAACCTCTCAGGACGTTCCTGGGAGAACAAGGAGCGGAACGTATTGACCTCGTGACTAAATTAGCAGAACGGTTCGTCGAAGTACATGGGGAGGCAGGGGAAAACCTTTCCACCAACTCCAAAAGTCAAGAGAAACATGACAAGAAGAAAGCCAAAAACTCAGGAACCAAAAAGTGGGAACCTTATGTGCAAAAATCAGAGGATAGTTCAGAGAAGAAGAAGGAGGGAAGCAAGAGCACTTCAAGCTCTACACCTAAACGACCGTGGTCGGAGAAGTGGTGTTCAATTTGTAAGTCACCCTCTCACAATACGAGGGACTGCAAATCGAAGGCTAAGAACCCTCACTTCGCAGCATGTCAAGTGACTTCCAAGGAGGTTGTCACGGAATATGCCAAGGTCAACAAGGAAGCTCGCCACCAGGAGAGCTCACTCAAGTCTGGCAATAGAAAATCTAGGACAGGGAAATGGTGCAACCAATGCCAGTCGAATACGCACAATGCTATTGACTGCAGGGGAAAGTCAGGAGACACTCAATTCGTCGTGTGCTCAGGGAAACCTAAGGTGGAGCCCACCGAACAGGTAGAGGCCGAGGAAGAGACTCCAGACCAGGAAAAACCACCTGTAGTGGAATTGGTAGAGGTTAACGGTCGTCAAGTGGAGTGTTTATACGACACAGGACTGGACGGGGAGGCCGTGATTTCTGCGGATCTGGTACATCCAGAACAATTCACAGGTGAGACATTGGATATACAGCCTGCACAGAAGAGTGCTGTAGTCATGAAGTTGCCTATTGCTAATGTGGAGATTCGGTCAAGGTACGTCACCGGCACCATCAAGGCCGCTGTATTGACCGATCCCATTTTTCCAGTCATCCTAGGTTGCCGGTATGTCTTTCTGGGAATGCCCAGGGAGCCAATCCATATGGGAGCAATGCAGACTCGCTCTCAGACGAAAACGGAAGAGGCAGACGCAATTGTGACTAACCCAATGCAGGGGGAGCTACGAACTGCCCAGAGTGAGGATGATACTTTACGTCCTTGCTACAAAAAGCTGCAGAAAAGTGCTGATCCACCAGGACGGGGGCAGTACTACATGAAGAATAGGATACTCTACAGGAGAGCAGGAAGGGGAGACAACCTATACGGTCAGTTGGTCGTCCCGAAAGCTCACCGGTCCCAGATTCTTCATATGGGGCATACCATCTCCTTTAGTGGACACATGGGTATTGCCGCCACCATGCAGCGGATTTCCTGCCATTACTATTGGCCGGGAATGACCGATGATGTGCGTCGGTATGTGAAGTCATGCTCTGAGTGCCAGAGGGTGGCACCGAAACACTGGACAGCACCGGTGGTGTTGGGTGAGATGCCCATCATGAACTCTCCTTTCGAGAGGGTAGCCATCGATATCGTGGGTCCACTTCCCAGGACTAGGAAGAGGAACATGTATATACTCACAATGGTGGATTGCTGTACAATGTGGGGTGAGGCTATACCGTTGACCACGATTGACTCGAAAAGAGTGGCGGACGCATTGATGGAGGCCTTTACCAGATTAGGCTTTCCGGATCAAATTCTGACGGACAATGGATCTCAGTTTTGTGGAAAACTCATGGAGGAGGTATTTAGGGTGTTTCACTCTAACCACATACATACCAGCCCTTACCACCCTCAAGCCAATGGACAAGTGGAGCGTTTCAACGGCACGTTGATGACAATGCTCAGGAAACTAGCGCAGGAAAAACCTGATAGGTGGGATGAATATATCCCAGCAGCACTCTTTGCCTATCGGGAAGTTCCTCATGGCTCAACAGGACTACCACCCGCTACGTTGCTGTTTGGTCGTCCAATCAAAGGACCGTTGGAAGCCATGTTGAGGAGTTGGACTGAAGAGGGGACGTCAGAAGAAGTGATCTCATCCTACAAATACGTGGAGGAACTGAAAGAAAAACTCCACAAGGGATGGACTCTGGCAAATCAAAACTTGAAAAAGGCCAGGAAAAGACATGCGGCTTACTACAACCGTAGGTCTAAAGAAAGATCTCTAGAGGTGGGAGATAAAGTCTTGTTGCTACTCCCAACGGGAAACAACAAACTGGAGATAGGTTGGCAAGGACCATTTCCCGTGGAAAGGGTGATATCCAGAACCAACTATCAGATCCGGATCCGGGGAAAGTCGAAGATTTTCCATATCAATCTCTTGCGGAAATACGAAGAGAGACCCGGAGAAAAGGCAGCTCACCTCATGGCAATGGCAGTTGCAGTGGAGACGGAAGTGGGAACCAGCGAGGGCAGGGAATATCCCTTGGTACACCAGGAAACCTATAGGGATGTGCAAGTGAACCCTGATCTGACCTCCCAGGAGAGGGAAAGGATAACCCAGGTTCTCAAGTCTCATAAGGAGATACTGACTGATAAACCAGGACGAACGAGGTTGGTTGAGTTCGAGATGACTTTGACCACACAGGAGCCTGTTCGCCAAAAGGTTTACCCAGTGCCATTCTCTAAAGAAAAGGCCCTGGAGGAGGAAATACAGAAACTGCTGGCGGATGACGTGATTGCACCATCCACATCCCCATACAATGCGGGGGTAGTTTTGTTACGCAAACCAAGTGGAGAACACCGGTTGTGTATAGATTACCGACTTCTGAACAGTCATACACAGTTTCAGGTGGAACCTTTGCCGAATCCAACTCAGCTATTCGCTAGGCTCCATAAGGCTCGGTACTTTTCAAAGGTGGATCTGAGTCGGGGGTACTATCAGATACCAGTCAAACCGGAGATTCGACCACTGTTAGCTTTCAGTACACCCAGTGGACACTACGAATTCAAGGCCATGCCCTTTGGACTCAGCAATGCACCTAGTGTGTTTACACGCATGATGAGGACTTTACTAGATCCGTTACAGGATCCGTCCATCATCTCTTTCATGGATGATATTCTGATTTCCAGTGACAGCTTGGATGACCACTTACAATCCTTGGAGAGAGTGTTTAATAGACTCAAGGAAGCAGGGCTTACTGCTCGTCCAACCAAGTGCATGATTGGTTACCAGACTCTGGAATTTCTAGGTCACACCATCACTCCAGGACACATTGTTCCAGAAGAGAAGAACCTGGAGAAAATCAGAAATGCACCTAGACCAAAAACGAAGAAGGATGTGCGATCTTTTCTCTCGTTGTGTGGGTTCTACCACAAATTTATCCCACATTTCACGGAACTGGGAGCTCCGTTGACGGAAACCTTGAAAAAGGGATTCCCGGACCAAATCATTTGGACACCAGAATGTGAGAAGGCCTATAGTCAGTTAAAGGAGGCCTTGGTCAGCAAACCTGTATTACAGCTCCCTGACCTTTCCAAACAATTTGTGTTGAGAACAGATGCGAGTGGGATTGGGATTGGGGCAGCTCTGTTACAGGAAGGAAAAGACGATGCTTCGGTTTTGAAACCTGTAGCATACGCAAGTAAGAAACTTCTACAGGCGGAGAGGAATTATTCAACCGTCGAGAGAGAGTGCTTGTCCCTCGTATGGGCAGTGCAAAAATTTCAGCCATATTTGTATGGAGTTAAGTTTCGACTCCAGTCGGATCATCAGCCCCTGATGTTCCTAGCTACTTCTCAGAAGCTCAACGCCCGGTTGATGCGGTGGTCGTTGTTACTTCAACCTTATAATTTCACAGTAGAGTACATTCCTGGGAAGGAAAATGTTGGAGCGGACTTCTTGTCAAGACACCCAGCTCCTGAAGAAGAGGAATGAATCATCTGGATTTAACTCATGGTGGAGAAGAGTGAGATGGACTACTCTCTTAAGAGGGGGCCTATGTCACGAGCTCGCCATGAGTTAACCAGATAATAATACCGACGTTTGCTTGGCGTATATTTTCTAGGCCACAACAGTCGTACTACCAGAGTAAACACAGCTGCACGGGATACATCAGGTCAGCCCATATACACATTTGGTGGTGAGTGAGGAGGAAGTGAGTGCGCTGAATCATATATCACTTTGACAAGTCATAAACATATCAGAGGGAAAACGGAAGTACTTAGCACGGAAGTAACAGTACATATGTCAATTCTGGGTTTCCGGAACATCGAGAAGATTGACGGGGTTATTGGCAACTGTTGTTGGGGGTATACAGGAACTCGCTGGCGTGTTTTGGGAATCTAAACCAGTGATGACAGATCTAACATGGAGGGAGCCAGAGGGGGGATGGATCCCTGACAGGGGATGATCTGCCAAGGTGCCACCTGTGTGGGGGTATAAAGGAGAACGTCACGTGGCCAACTTTGGTAAGTTGCCATATAAACCCGAGTTGGGGCCAACTAGGGGGACTTGAAAATGTGGCTCTAGTCGGAGTGAAATGTCACTGCAGTGCTTAGTGGAAATAATATCTACCGTGTGTTAATTAGTGACTTAATTTTACACGTGCCTATCATGGCAGATGTAGATATGATTGATAGGACTGCAGTAGTGCCATTTAAGGTATAACCTATTCTTATATTAGTTCTAATTAATATAGACTGTAGCCTTGTTAAAACTATAGTGTGATGATTAGCACTGTTAGTGGAAACTAGTTAGAGTAGAATAGTGATATTAGCTCTGCTAGTTAAGAATAGATTAGTGAAGTGTTGATAAGCTTTACTAGTTGAGAATTGAGTAATGAGGGATAATTGGGATCTTCCCGTAGGTGTCCCTGGTGGGCGGGGTTCCGCATTCTGTTTGCTGATTTTTTCTTTGTCATAGCCTGATTCGGCTCTAGGTGGGTAGCTAATCTGCTCCATGACTAAGTCTAGTTAGCTAAAGATCATTAAGCAAGGTGATAGGCTTACACTCAGCCGAAAGGATCAGTGACTAGTACTATCACCAGATGTGTTGTTTCTATCCTAGGTTCCCTACCAGATCCAAGGAAACTCAACAAGTTTTTGGGAAAGAATCACATCCCATTCGGAAGAACACCAGTTCAACAATCAATAAAGTTGCATACAGAACGTAACTAAAGCTAGAAGGAAGTTGATTCACCAAAGAGAGTGATGATTACTGATGCACCACACATCAGACAGTAGTAACTAACTGAGAACATTACTGATAATAGTTACCTAATGTGATATAATCTCGTGTAATAGAACACAAGACATGATACTTGAGGCTAGATAGACACGAGTGAGGATCAAGTACATTAAAAATTAACATTAATCTGTGTACACACTACAAAGGACTTGTGCATTTTTTTTATGAACGATAGGAACGGACATTGTGTAGGGTGCAACCGGTCCATGATTAACTGTTTATACCACCGGTGTCTATTTCGGATGTTCATGAAATGGGATTACCAGAGGTCTACAGAGGCAAATCAGTATCCGGCAAGATGGTTTCGGCGCTGGGTGAGAAGTACATGTTCTGACGTAACGTGCTGTGGTCTATCCTTGCTGGGATCAGCTGACTGGGTTGTTGTCTGAGAGTCCGATTCTACACACTTTATAGAACACGTCACACATTTTCTTCGCATACACGTCTCATACACGTTACACTTTTCTTTTAATAAATTAATCTTTATTTATTTCTAGAAGCAAGAGTTGTTGAGTATGTTGCGTTGGGAAGTATGAGAGGGGGCATAGTACGACAGTGAGAGAGTGATAGGATAAGGTGTCCATAGGCTGATGGAGTGTGTTGGACGGAAGCTGGTGGATTCTCCAGAATATTGAGAGGAAAAAAATATTATAATGTGGGTGTCGACTCTCTTCACTCCAGGGACGACACTGTAAAGGAGGACACGACAGCGGGAAGTCGATGGCAAATGAAAAATTCGGACTATGTTTGATGTGGAAAACAAACTTATTATGGTTTCACTTTCATTGCATCACAGCCAGGGGCCAGAGAGGGGGTGGTCCATTTCTCCCCTATGTCCATTTCTCCCCAGTCTCCCCTACCAGAGTGTCATGGATCGGCTCTGCACTTATGGAAGCCTCCTTGGATAGTGCGGAATGCCCATGGTCTGCCCCTGCCTTCTCTTGAGGACCGACCAAAGTGCATGCGGTTGTTCTTTACGAGCCAACTTTTGTTTTACAGAGTGTACAGCAGATCTGTTTCACATACTGACAACCAGCTTACAACTTTAGCTTTACAGTGTGTACAGCAGATCTGTTTCACATACTGACAACCAGCTTACAACTTTAGCTTTACATTGTGTACAGCAGATCTGTTTCACATACTGACAACCAGCTTACAACTTTAGCTTTACAGTGTGTACAGCAGATCTGTTTCACATATTGACAACCAGCTTACAACTTTAGCTTTACAGTGTGTACAGCAGATCTGTTTCACATACTCACAACCAGCTTACAGCTTTAGTTTTACAGAGTGGGTACAGCAGATCTGTTTCACATACTGATAACCAGCTTACAACTTTTGTTTTACAGAGTGTACAGCAGATCTGTTTCACATACTGACAACCAGCTTACAACTTTAGCTTTACAGTGTGTACAGCAGATCTGTTTCACATACTGACAACCAGCTTACAGCTTTAGTTATACAGAGTGGGTACAGCAGATCTGTTTCACATACTGACAACCAGATTACAACTTTAGTTTTACAGAGTGTACAGCAGATCTGTTTCACATACTGACAACCAGCTTACAACTTTAGCTTTACAGTGTGTACAGCAGATCTGTTTCACATACTGACAACCAGCTTACAGCTTTAGTTATACAGAGTGGGTACAGCAGATCTGTTTCACATACTGACAACCAGCTTACAACTTTAGTTTTACAGAGTGTGTACAGAGTACAGCATATCTGTTTCACATACTACAACCAGCTTACAATTTTAGTTTTACAGAGTGTATACAGAGTACAGCAGATCTGTTTCACATACTGACAACCAGCAGTAACCAGCACACTTTAGGAAACTTGAATTGTTCAGCATTATCCACGGTGTCTGTTATTTCTCATTCATCCTAGCATATTTCCCGTCCATGTTTTAAGTGTACCAGTGTATTCATATATTTAAAATTGTCCGCTGTACTACTCACCTCGAGTCTTAGATTCGTTCTGGATGCCATTACCGTGTAATTGTCGGTTTTATACAAGTCCTAAATGTCGCATTTCCTAGGCATGACGTTGCAATCTATTCCAACTCCCGGTTGATTATGTAGGCAATGTTACATTCAGTAGTTTGCTAATGCTTTCTGAACAACTTAAGTAAAAAAATTAGTTGCATGTCTTTCATAGGACATTGCTGTCAACACCAGCATTTTTTGTTGTTGTGATCTCTTGGCAAGTTTACGCTCAGTAGTTTTCTTAACTAGACATCAACGTTTAAGTCCAACTGACTTACCGGTGTATGGAATCCGGTACCCCGCTGTCAGCGCACCTGCAGTTGTTTAGCAAGCGCATTAAAAATTAAAGGACCCCTTTTTACACACCTTTATGCATATTGGGCACTTGATGTCGGCCTCGTATTTTTATAGACCAATGCGCACTCGGAGGTTGTTGTGACCAGTACCACGCTGGCCGCCTTTATTTCCCCAAACATTTAATGATCCCTTTTAGGCTGTATCGACCTGGGGGCCCCATGTCAATTTTTAAATATCAGGTTAATATCAAATTTTAACCCACAGTTACCGGACCGGCAAGTTGGCGCACTAGCCACTGCACAACCACATTGAGGGTTTGATGTTCAGGGGAGGCCCTGCAGTTAATCTCCCCCAAGTTGTCTGTCTAGCGCTATAAGTGTCAATCATTTATTATTTCTTCAATTTCCTCTGTAGTTCCCAAGAGCTCTATCTGAAAACTGAAACCTTTAGGTTGTGCGACTTGCATTTAATGAAAACTTCCAGATACGTTTCAGAACAAAGTACCGCCTACGTATATACCAATAGAGCACATTGAAGATGTGATGTTTCTACTTTGTCCACACACCCATGTCCTACATTAGCCGGCGAGGATCACAGGAAGCCTCACGGTGTTCCCGGCTTCATTTGTCCACGTAATTGTAACAACTGACAGTCCAACAACGGGGCCGGCGGCAGGCAAAGCATCCTATCTGACGCCAGAATCTGTAACAAGTCGCGACTGCTGGTAACTACAGACACATGTATCCACCACATTCTCACCGATTTGGAACACATTCTCGTGCAAACGCGTCCTAGTACGACATTGGCGTTTGAAGCTAGTTTCTTTGGTCATTGGATAGTGGTGTCTGTACATCTTGTCCAGGGGGTAATTGCCCGCTCAGCCAACACTGAAACCTGAGAGGGATGTGAAGGGGTCCCTGTAGACAACTGAAGCCAGCCAAATACAACAACGGCCTAGATGTGACTCTCCCCAACCAGTCATCACTTACTAGTGACATTTTGTCGTTCTTATACTAAGTTCGCCCGTCTCTAATTTACTTTGATGGCAGAGGACGCCATAATAATGACAATCTTTAAAAAAAAAAAAAAAAACCCGTAGCAAGAATCTGTGGTGGGTATGTGAAGTGTTAGGACCATCACAGCTTTAGCTCTGAGTGCACGAAGCAACAGGTGGCCAGTCTTTACCTCTCGTAGCGAATGGCGACTGCTGGCATTGAACTCTCGTTCGACTGCGATCTCACCATTGTCAGCGTTTCTTCCTAACCGTTACACAAACGCGCCCGCTAAACAATCCTAGTGCCGTTGCAGGCATCTGCTGTCGGTAAATGAAGTGTCAGGGCCATCACATATGTGTCAGCCTGAGTGCACGTGAGATTAGGCAGTAATTATTTCCCTCCCGTAGCGAACGACAAGGGCTGATACCGAACCCTCGTCCGACTGCACTCATGCCAGTGCTCTATCCATAAAGTTTTTTATGAAGTAGGAATTGGATTAAAGTAAGGAAGAATTGCGCGATTCCTCGACCTCACTCTCTCGCCTGCGTCCATTTGAGTCCAGTGGCAATAAAAGTCCAGATTCTTCGTGCCTTGCCGTGCTCATTACGTTCCACAGCGCTTTGCAGGTAAACGCCGTTTTGCCCGTTGAATCATCAATGATTTCTTCCGCGCAGTCTGCCGAATCCTGTCTTGACACCCAACTAGCTTGCTAATGACAATATATGGCTTCTGAATATTGAGGAACTCGATTGCAGCAGCAGCCCTAACTGTGCTTTCCGTGTGACCCTGTGTATGTTGAAATGTTGTAACCTTTGTCGTGAGATGTGAACACTCCTTCTTCTTCTTCTGCGTTCATCCGGATTTTTTTTTCGCATGTGACTGCGTTGTGCCTATTTACAGCAGAGCTGCGTTCTTGCGCCGTTAGGCCGACACATCCGACTTCTGCCGGCATTTGTTGACCGGGTTAACATGTGAACACTTGACAAATACATTCACAGGTGTTGATTGAAATTCACATAAAATCGAACAGAAGTCAACATCAGAGGGCACACTAAACAGCTGAATATGAATAGAACATAGGTCAACATTACAGGGCACACTAAACAGCTCAACATGAAAGATCAAGTAGGGGTCAACATCAGAAGGCACACTAAACAGCTGAACATGACTAGAACAGAGGTCAACACCAGAGGGCACACTAAACAGCTGAACATGACTAGAACAGAGATCAAAATCAGAGGGCACACTAAACAGCTGAACATGAATGGTCCAGAGGGGGTCAGCACGGCCGAATGGTAAGAAAACTCGTTCTTACACTGCCGATGCGCTGATGCCGAGGTAACCATATTAAAGTTAGCTGCATGTCTTTTATAAGGCTTCGAAATCAACCGCAATATTTTTGGCCGTTTGTGATGTATTAGACAATGCTTGCATTCAGTAGTTTGCCCTTGCTTTCAGAACGGCTGACTCTCATACCATCGAAACCAACACCAGGCGGTTTGTGCATCTGATTTAGCACCTTCAACTCGGTATGCCCGGGAAATATTCGTGTTCACTAATGCTACATTACGTTGTTGCATATCCTATACAGGACGTAGCAGTCAATCCCATGTTTTGTCTATTCGTGATTCCTAGGCAAGTTTACGTTCAGTAGTTTGCCATTGCTTTCTGAACAACCGGCACCAATACTATTTCATAAAAAAAAAAACGTAAGGCGGTCTGCTGCCAAATCGCCCGCAGCTGTGTTTCGAATACGGTAATGCGGAATTACAAACTGCGTCCTTAACGCCTTCGCCAAGGAATCGGCAATGCTGCATGTTTGTTCCGCATATCCTGTTACAGGACATCGCTGTCAACACCAGCATTTTACCGCTGTTGTTGATTTCTTGACAAGATTACGCTCAATAGTTTGCCATTGCTTTCTGAGTGGCCGGCTCACATATCCCGTAAGCAACGGGCGCGGCGAGAACGGCTACCGATTCTCGCGCAGCTGCATTTGCTCACGTAGATAAACGAGATTACGGAGAAAGTCGCTAACACATGAGCCAGGGAGACCGTCTACATGCTACATTAATACTACTTTTTTGTGTGTGTGCATATCCTTTACAGGACATGGCTGTCAACAGCAGCATTTTACCGCTGTTGTTGATTTCTTGGCAAGATTATGCTCAGTAGTTTGTAATGCTGCATTAAGATATATAAATAAAGCTAAAGCCAGGAGTATGAACGAACGAAGTTTATTTTCAAAGGTCTCAAATTGGGCACTCAGGGCGTCTCACATTTGGCCCTTCCAATCACTGGTCTTTCGTACATCAATTATCATATATTGTTACATCCATTATCTATTGCTAAATATGGAAAAAAGCGTTGTCGAATGAAAGTTGTGAACAAGAACAATGCATTTTAGCATATTATGAGACAGGCAGGAAGCCAGACACACATACGCACATGTAACGGAAGTAGTGTGGAGTCGCCTAAGCCAGACAGTATGCCACTAAATGCTAATCACTTATATGGGTTTGAAATGAAAATAATTAACAAAGCGTACACCATTTATTTTAGCTATGAAACTCGTGACACTTAACTTCACTCTTGCTCTGAGAAAAATGTCTTATGACGGGGAAGATGGTCATGTGGTAACTGAACAAAACGACTCAGCGGGCTCTGATTTCTCATTTTTGGATTTTTGAACGCGGAAAGGACTAGCGACCGCCAAGGGGGCGTGTCCTGGTCATCAGGCACTGTCGCAGTAGGGAGCAAGCAGCCGCCTTTGTGGCGCGCCGACTTCTTTGAAAGCCTAGATTGAGTTTCAGCGACTGTCGACAAGAACCTTCCTTGGTTATTTGTCGCAATAAATGTTGTCTTCTCTTCGGCGCACCACAAGCGGCCTTGTACTCGATAACCCTCGTGTATTCTTCAGCTGCGGGAAATGTTAGTTAGTTAGTTAGTTAGTCGCGGTTCCAACTTCACAGCAACGGGTCGTCCCCATTATGCTCCGTTCCTGTGCCAGTGAATATCACATAAAACGCTCCCCACTGCCCAATGTGAAAAGTGGAAAAGACAGGAGTCTCGACAAACAACAGCCCGCACAGATACACTGTGCATAATGCCGCCGCCAGAATGTCAACACAATAGTCCCCCACGAAACATCCAGTTTATCTCTGATGGAATCGGCAGTCATTTTCCCATCTGGGAAATGTATTCACTGGTATTGATTGGCACTTATAGTAAAGTGTCCATTGCTTTCAGTGTTTCTCTTGTCTACTGAGCCCTCGCCGGCTTTGTGGCGAATGGGTCACGGGCGTATTGCGTAGTCGCGCAAAACGGGGTTCGAAACACAGCTGCGGGAGATTTCGAGGCAGACCGCCTTGCGTTGGTTTCCATACAATGGTATGGTGTCGGTCGTTTAGAAAACAATGGAAACTACTGAACTTAAGCTTGTCCAGGAGCTACAGTCACACATGTTGGTGTTGATTGCTACGTCCTGTAAAGGATATGCAACTAACTTTAACTCTTGGCTGCCAGGATCAACTCTACTAATCTCTTAGTGCCATGTGAGGGGGAGTGTCTCATCTGCATATCTAAGTTCCGGAATTGGATTCCCAGCAATTATGAATATGTCATTATTGTCTCTGCAGTAGCAAATAACTAACACATAACAACATAAGCACCATAACACTTTATATTTACACGATAATGACGTGTAGTTGATTGGGGGGGGGGGGGTGGAAATAAAGCAACAAAGAAACATACTAAAAAAAGCTCAAGGAAAGGAAATTAAAAAAATAATAATAACTGGAGAGAGAGAGAAAGAGAGAGCGAGAGAGAGAGAGAGAGAGAGAGAGAGAGAGAGAGAGAGAGAGAGAGAGAGAGAGAGAGAGAGAGAGCGAGGGATGGATGGATGGATGGATGGCAAACTACTGAACGTAAACTTGCCAAGACATCAAAAACAGCAGTGGTGGTGTTGACAGAGATGTCCTGTAAATAGGATATGCAGAGAGAGAGAGAGAGAGAGAGAGAGAGAGAGAGAGAGAGAGAGAGAGAGAGAGAGAGAGAGAGAGAGAGAGAGAGAGAGAGAGAGAGTATTTTGATAAAACAATAGCAAAGATCACCAAGGAACTATGGACAACATGTGCACAATGGGAGATTCAACCCCCCGCCGCTGTCCACACATGTGTACAAGGCAACGGTAACCACCTCATGCTCTGCTAGAACCGTGAAGGTGAAATGAACTAGCCCTAGTTTGCGGTCCTCATTCTGTATGTTTGTAACTGATTCAATGCCAAGCAAAAACAGGAAGTTTGGACCAAGCAGGGTGCACAATCACATGAACAAATATTATAATTTGAATAACGAAGATACAAACCATAGATTGTACGATTTATTGCCTGGAATATTTCGCCGCATCTCGCCAGGTACATACATCACACACCATAGAGCATCCCTCAAGCTGAAATACAAACATGGTCGCACAATATTGTCAATTGTCTACCACGGTAATTTTAAACTGACTACCATGTCTTTCTGCCTGCACAATGCCAACCCATGTAGATTAATCATGATGGCCTCTGCAAACCCCAACCAGCGACCATTTTGTGTATTAAACAACATTGATTTATTTGGTTGTTTCGGGATTTGAGATTTAAATATTGAGCACAACCCACTACTGGCAACGCTGATCGTATTCTGTTATGAACCTAAGGCCTATAACGAAAAGCGCTGTCTCTATCAATTACATGACTGGTTTCCAATCAACAACGTGCAATTCACTACTGGAAAACATTTTGATTTTCTGAAACAGTATAATATAAATTTCTATTCGCTGAGTATTAAAATTGTGGATGATACCCCAAAACGAAACAAATAACATGACCCTAGTATGGCGATATATTGTCTTTCTGTCCAAATGGATCACATTTGGCGATATACAGTCTTTCAGCACTGAATCTATGTCTCGGCTGTTTTGTTAAACCGCGTGCTTGCGCCCGACGCCTCCCTCAGTCGTGGCGCCCTAAGTCTTCAACATTTTTATCCTATAAGCCTCAGCAAAAATGCGACGCTTGCATAACTATGACAGAAAGCAACTGATTAACGTAACTTAGCAAATGCTCCCATTAGCAACACAGCTTCAGTGTTTTCTGCCACATCACCTAGCACCGCTGGAGATAAGACCTCGTTTAGGAGAGCAAATTAGAGAGTTAAAAGACTAATGACGACAGTGGGTGTGCGAACAAGGAGTGCTCACGGCCAAGAATGTCCAACAATTCATCGCTATACACCGGCGCTTGTTCGTCTGTTCTCGGGAATTCATAGAAGCAAACACGGAACGACAGACAACGGTTAAATGCGTGGAGCAGAAATTCTGACAGCCATTAGGCTAGTCATGTCTACCTACCACATATAGCGTAAATCTTTCCGCTGTTTAAATGAGGATTCTGTATCACAGAAATTGCTAGTTCGTTGTAAATGTAATATTTACAGCACTGGGCAATTAGTGGTGCACATACGCACATGCGTGTGCATAAAAAAAAAAAAAAAACAGACAGGAAGGCAGACACACAGACAGGCCGGAAGGCAGGCAAGCAGTCAAATAGATAGATACAGTCATACACATATATACATACAAACACACAAAGACAGACAAATAAATGCACACATGTACACATATGGATGCGGAAAGAAAGGGAAATATCATATTATTCCAAGGCGCCCGCGATGATACAAGGCATGAACATTCATGAAGTAGGAACACAGGCGCAGGATGTGGCGGGACGTGATGGGAGCCACGTTCTGGAAATGATCTGCTATAATATATATTTGTTTATGTTAGGTCGCTTTGAACTCAAGCGTACACCATATACGTGCTGCTACTTACAGTAGCGCTGGGCTGATTTTTGCGAGTTGATAACCTTTCCCTATTACCAGTACTCCCTCGCCATCAGGCCTACACACTGCGACTTCAGAGGTACTTGTAATTTACGTCCCCAAGTCAAGGTCGAGAAGCCAACATTTTAGTCCATCTATCCGGTTTAGGAGTTGAACCTCGACATCAGCACATCTGATGTTTAAGAACGAGTGTTCTAATCGATTCGGCCACGCAGGCGTTCTCTCTCTCTCTCTCTCTCTCTCTCTCTCTCTCTCTCTCTCTCTCTCTCTCTCTCTCCACCCCCCCCCCTTTCTCTAACATACACACACACGCGCGCGCGCATGTTGCATGTTTTAAGGTAGGACGTTGCAATTCCAACTCCAGGTTGGATTTATTTACAAAGCAACTTTACGTCAAGCAGTTTCTTCAAGCGCTTGTTCTTTCATGTATATACTCATAGTCGAGTTTAGTTCTCGTGATGTAGTCAACAGTGTTTTGAGCTCCTCGTTGTTCCATACAGCTTTGAATTGAGCCTCGTCTCACAAGGTTAGTTAGTTAGTTAGTCGACAGATCATCCTCGCTGCACATCGAACCATTCAGTCCATAAGTGCTCGGATCCCCTCCTCAGCAAATCCCGCAGCGTGTAGCGGCTAACGACGCCAGTTCTGTGTTGGTTTATCAATCTTCTTTGGCTTCCTGCGTAGTGTTCTTGTTTGGCCACACCTCTTTTAATTTGATGCTCTAGCAGTCTGGCCATTGTTGTAGATTCACAGTCATCACTTGGTTCTCGCAAAAGTCTCACATCACGTAGAGCATTCAGAATGTCAGCCTGGTCCATGGCGCGTCCGCCCTCCACAGTAGCCTCACCTGCGAGCTTGTCAGCCCGCTCATTTCCTTGTACTCCCGCATGCCCTGGCACGAAGATGAAACTAATCTTTGCCAGCCGAGACCGCTTCAGAGGCAGCAACCATTCTCTTCGGATCGACCCCTCCTCTATCTTCTTGATCATGTTCATTGAGTCGCTAAGGAAACAAGCCCTGGTGAATGTCTGTGTCTCGAGCCATGTTATTGCTTTACTTACTGCCATGACTTCCATGGTCGCACAAGGTTAGTATTCCCTTATTAGCTGGCTATTTTCTGAAAACATTTTAATGACAATCTTTATTCCATGACAGCATATATTTTCAGAGCCTAAAAGCACTTATTCCTCGACTCATTCTTGCTCTTGCAGGGCAGATCATTCTGTGTGAGAGCGCGACGCATGCCCCTCACCTTCTTCTGTCGGAGATCCTTGGGCTTGTGGACTTTCTTGCGGTAAAATGTACTCAGGTTGTCCTTCTGTGTCGGTTTGATGACTGTATAGGCTCTGACAATATACTTTCGTACTGTGTAGATCTTACATAGTTTGGCTGCAGCACTGCCTGTCACTTTAGCCACACGCAAGATGGAATCATCCAGTTGCTTGAGAAGCTCTTCCTTCTTCTTGCCTCGCAGCTCCTTAGCTTTGATGTCGGCCATCTTGGTTAGTATTCGGATGTTCGTAGATAGTGGACTGAATCGTTGCGGAGGACTGTTGTCCATAGTCACCATCTTCGTTCTGAAACATGCGGGAGTAGAGCGAAATGAACCAGCTGATAAAATTGCTGGCTCTGCATTCCCTGCAGATGACCAGCCCGTGAATCGTGCCGATGTTATAAATGCCCTCAGAGAGATGTCGAGAGCGGATGACTTTGACGCCAGTGAATCCACAACGTTGTCCAGAATGAGAGATTCGGGAGTAAAAATCAGCACGGCCAGACACGAAAGACACATCGTGAGGACGAGGGGGCCTCGTCATTCTACACAGAACAGGCACTATTGGCCGTCGGGCGCTGATGCATTTTTGTGGGTGGGGTGGGGGGGGGGGGGTGTGTAATCTGAGCACCTATGGACTTGTCCGGAGTGCAGGGATGATACTCCAACAAATAAAAGATTCCGATGTTAAAATACAAGAGTCGTGTGTGTAGTCTGATATCTCCTGAAGAACACGATCTGCAGCTTGATGACACTGCCGCATGAGCATAGTGGTGAGTCACTCAATGAAAGCCTGTACATATGCTAAATCAGTCTGCTTTGCCCTGTCCGAAGTCCTGTACACTCACTAGTTTGACCTTTTTGGTAATTGTCATTGCGCTTCTTTTTTCTCAGCCAATGAGTATTTATTATTATATATATTATTATTTCAGAGTTGCTACATAATGAAAGTGGAGGATATTCAGATTTCCCGTGTATGCCATAAATTATTAATAATATTATTACTTTAATACTTTTTCCTGAGTTGTATCCCTTTAAATATTCCCCAAGTTGTCTTGTTTTCTAGCAAAGTGTTTTTGTTTTCATTACAAACTATTATATCTTAAGTTTAAACATTAAAGAGAGGCCATGTTGCTATACAGGCTCGAAGAAAGTGATGAAATTAAAGTCGCGGTGAGATAGATAATACAGATAGAATCTGCAGCTCGAATGCTTGCATCACGATAACTCTGAGCTTCAAAATGTTGCATGTTCCTTGCAAGCCTTCGATCAAAGGCAGGTTGATTTTTCCTAGACCCTACACAATCGCCTGTGGCGACATGTTTAAAATCCATTGTGTACTACGTGGGTGTATGGCATCATTATTATTTGGACGATAGTGTAGGAATCAAAGGAAAAATAACGTAAAGGGTTCAAAACATAATATAAGGCGCACTTAACATATGGTGCTAGTCACAGTTTTTAATAGCCCAATTGGCACTTGGTGGCCAGCATCTCACTGACCGCCATTACTTCCCAAGGTATTTCATCTTTTATTTTACACCGCTGCGGGCGATTTGGCAGCAGATCGTCCTGCGTTAGTTTTTTTTAAAAATAAAATGGCATGGGTGCAGGTCGTTCAGAAAGCTATGGCAAACTACTGAGATCACAAACAGCCACACAAAAAATTCTGGGGTTGACTGCGAAGTCCTGTAAAGGATATGCAACTAACTTTTAACTTCTTTTATTAAGGTTGATTCAACCTGGAGCCCACGTCAATTTAAAAAATAGTCTCGATGCGGATTCGAACCCGGATTCGACCGACAGGCAAGTGTCTAGTCACTACGTTACCGAGGCCCCAAAGTGTTGTAAACGGACGGCTAACAAGTCGGACACGCTGTGCCAACATCACATTTGGTTGATGTAAATTACAGCCACCAGGGAAAGTTGGTATCTCAGTTGTTATTCATAAGAACACTTGTTTTCACGCTTGTGTGCCGTCCCGTAGGTGATATGTTCGAATCTCAATCGAGGTGGGATATTTGTTTTCCCCATCGATCTGGGCTCTCAGCTGGACCCAGCCTAAGATCAATGCCAGAAAATGTCATGCTAAGTGAAGGCGGATGGGGATAACATTGATCATACCACTCGCTGAGAGGACAAGTAACGTAAAAGAGCTAGTAGTTTGTCAGCCTAAGCTAGTAACGAAAATAACAAAAACAGAAAAACCACACAGCAGCAAATAAAATATGTCCAAAAAAAATTGTAGCCTTTTTTTCACACGCAGACAAGACAAGCAGGATATTATTCAGTAGTAAAAACGGAGTCGCAAAATGAACCACAAAAAAAGAAAAAAATGATTAATTCTCCCATATACACCACACTGCAATATCTGGATGTGAGTTAAACTGATCAAGTGTCATAGGATGATTTATGGTTTTAAGCTTCTTCACGTATCTGCAATTGGGTTGTATACAGTAGTTGTCCCTATGTAACCCCCTTTAATTTGATATATAATACAACATAACTGCTATAATTTTAACAACATTGAAGTCCTAACTGTGACACACCCCAACTTCCCATTTTCCGCCACCCATTTTTGTTTGGTCCAAACCCACTTTTAGTTTGGCGCTGGGTCTGTTAATAAACTCGGATAGTTTTCTCATGACACTCGAAGGGACCTGGCCCGCATGGGTCGCCACTGAGTCATGGTTTGTCGGGATGTGTGATCCCGTTGGAGGTTTACTGTTTCTGACTGATTTTAATGAAATCGGACAATTCATTTTGACTTTCTGTTGTGGGATATTTGATATAATGAGCCCACATCTCAGCTGTCTGTACAGATTTTAATGGCAAACTACCACAGCACATTTCACATTGTCTGTCTGTTTATCCGTTCGCCCTTAGGTGTGTAGGCAGGTAGGTAGGGATGGATGGATGGGTGGGTGGAGGCAGACAGGCAGGTAGGCAGGTAGGTAGGTAGGTAGCGATGGATGGATGGATGGATGGATGAATGGAAACACTATGGTTTAAGTTCTATGTCTACTATGATATGTATTATATCATATGTCCGCACGATTGTATTTGCGAGGAAAATTGTTTAACGTTTCATGAGAGTCAAAATGACAAATGGAGTATAAATTATGCTGGGGCACGTAGTCGTCCCAAAGATATCAACAGAAAAAGGTCAGCCTGTCTTGGGGAGACACAGTCTGATATGTAAAGCAGCGATTGGTACACATAGATAGATAGATTGGTAGAGAGAAAGAAAGAAAGAAAGACAGACAGACAGACAGACAGACAGACAGTCAGTCAGACAGACAGACAGTCAGTCAGACAGACAGACAGACAGACAGACAGACAGACAGACAGACAGACAGAGCATCTCATCAGGTTCCTCTTGTACCTTGCGGTGTCGAGATAAAGCATAAACAAGGAGAGACTGCCCGTTTATGGGCTTCATATATTGAGACGTCTGTGGATATGGAGTGAGAGCATGTTTACAGAAGACAGCAAGCAGGGAAGGTTTGACTTGTTGGCAATTCCCGAGATAAAGTCAGTTAACAACTGACAATACTCATCGCCGTATCCAGTTGGTTAAGTCACTTGCCTCGCGATCTGAAAAGCCTGGGTTCGTTCCTGGACCTCGCAATTGGAGTGTATGTTCTCGGAGACTCGTCTGGGTCGTTGCTGGAGCTACTGAGTTGGTACTTTGATGCTATCGGCAGGCGGGACTGCGGGAAGAGACCGAGCCGTGTGGAATAAAACCCGGTGCAATGAAGTCGACGCTTTCGCCTTTAAACAATCTGATCCACCAGTATGTATGGAATTTGTAGTAGTAGTAGTAGTAGTAGTAGTAGTAGTAGTAGTAGTAGTAGTAGTAGTAGTAGTAGTAGTAGTAGTAGTAGTAGTAGTTGTAGTGGTAGTTGTAGTTGATTTTGTTGTCATAGAAGAAGATAGGAAGAAGAAAAAGAAGCAAAAGAAAAATACGTGCGCATATATTTAGAAAATGAGACGTATCAAAAAAGTTCATATTTAAACTATAAAGAATTATATCTTCTGTCTGAACGACAAGAAAACACGACTGCAACCTTTAATAACCTGCCATTTAGTCCATTGGTGTATTTTGTGATGTCCGCCCCCCCCCCCCCCCTCCCCAGAAAACACCTTTCATTAAAAGACGGAATTCATCCTCGGGATGTTGGCGATGGCGGATTTTCAGCACGTATCCATAATATTAATTGTTGGGGTTTACGACTTGTTTTACACGCAGTTAAAAAATACAATCATGATCAGTGGCAACATATCCCTGCCTCCCGGTCGGCAACACAAAAATGTGAGACCCGGCTGCCCCTGTAGGTGGGCGGGGGACGGATACCATAGAACGCGACGGTCCTGCATAGAAGCGGGGCACTTCAAGACATCCAGGCCCGTAATTAGCCGCGTCTGATACTACAGGGTTGACAGCCACCACGATAATTTGTACCAGCAATTTACCCACTCTACGAGCCACTTTTGACAAGGTTCAAAATATGATACCTGCAGTCTCCAACAAGAGAGAAACCGCCCGCTCCACTGGGAATGAAAGAACGCACGCAAATCTGTGCATGAACCCAATAAATAGTCTCATTTATGAGTTGTGGTTGGAGAAAAGGAAACAGAGACCGGTAGCAACGGGACAGTTTTAGGTAACAGAAAAAGAGGAGACCATTCAGAACCCGGGATTAAAGTGTATATGACTATAGAGTAATTTGTTCCCAGGGCGGGAATCTGAGATGAAAGTGGCGACGCTGATAGCCGTTGGGGAAGAATTTTAGAAAGGCAAACGCTAGCGGGGTAAATAAGGGATATGGGGTTGATAGCTGTTCTGAACGTGACAGCGACAAGATAAATTAATTGAGATTATGTTTAGAGTATTGCACTAACTAACCCTAGACGGTTTGCTGAGGTGCTCCGCTACACTGGCGCCATGAAATCCGCCACCAAGTGTATCAGATTACAGCAGAGGCAATTCGTGTCCCTCTTGCGATCTTGGCAGAAGAGCTTCGGATGACCTCTGTTGCCTCGAGTATCAACACCGTGCCATAAAGATAGCAGCTTCACCCATTTACCACTATAGATTATCACAACCAGTTGCCGTTGGCTACCAACTCTTCTACACGCATCGACCCATCACAGTTGATGTGGAGAAAACAGCTATATACATTTATACGTCCTGTGCTGGCGTTGAATTTGAGGCTTCCCTCTCGATGGAGGCAAGGAAACTTAACACCTTGTTATAAAAATGCAACCAAGCACTAAAGCAATTAGGTTGGGGATAACATTTCGACATTAATGGTTGCTTAGAGGTTGTGCCTGGGATTTAAGATTTGTTCTGGCGCCCAAAAACGGCAACCTTTGATAAGCTTTAAACAGTCAGACGAGCGAGGGCAGAACAGTTTATATTCAGCCGTTTATTTATACAGAGAGAAGCTGCTGTAGCGCAGTGGCTAAGATTAATCACGCTTGCCCCCCTGCCCGGTATACGTAAGTTCGAATCTCCATTGAACCGGGGATTTTCAAAACAATTGACCTTGTCTCCCAGCTCGGCGCAGGCTGACATGGGTGCCAGGAAATGTTCTGGGAAGTGTTGGCGGCCGGTGTAATTTTGACCACATGACCCATCGAGTGCTGATTGGTTTATAAAATTATGGGGCTAGAACCATATACCAACTACGCCACAATGCACGGAGCTCTGTATTACGTTTATTATTTTACAGAAGCGAATACGCAATGCAGTCCTACTGAGGGTACAGACATGGCGTGTTTGAACTGAGAACTCCATAGTGTGATCTGTGCAAGCGCAAACAGAGGCACCTTTATATGTAACAAATGTGACGTGATTTCAGTTGGATAATTACATAAATAAACACACATGGTATTATTTGGCGCTCAGAGAAGTGAGAAGAAGGAAGTAGAGACTAGAAGACGCACTAGACAACATAAAATTTGAAAGCTATAGTTACCGACCGGGATCGAACCTGTCGCCTCCAAATGAACGCCTCGCTGCAGGAACAAGTGTAGTTCGACGCACGACCAACTAGACACTCCAAAAAAAGTGTCTTCATTGGTCATGTCTATCATACACATGAACCTAACAACTATGGAATACGGACAGAATTCGTATCAAACCATTGAGATATCACCATAGGTCTCATAATTTATATTAAACCAGCATAGGTCAAATAACAAACACACAAACACGTCGGACCGTAATGCTGTTGTCGAGTATATATGAACAAACATTTAAAGAAAAGAAATGATTGGTCGGTTCTAATGCTGTACACGTAAACACAAGAAATCAAGTATTCGTGTGTGTGTGTGTGTGTGTGTGTGTGTGTGTGTGTGAGTGTGTGTGTGTGTGTGTACACGAGCCTGACGAAGAGAATAAAAACTTTGATGAAAACATAGCTAACATTTGGTTTATTTCACTGTGAATGGATAGGTAATAAAAAGTATATATAATAGATGCCACAGTTTATTCACCTCGATGTCTAAAGGTGAACAAAGAAGAAGAGAAAGTTAAAGAACTTGGAAATCAATCACTTGTGTGGGCGTATCTTCTGTTCCATGGATACGCCAGCAGTTAGGAAATCGTTCTTTAGCGCCTAGAGATGAGCATTGGAATTCCTGATGACACACGGGAGTTGCATTTATCAGAGATGAGCCTTGCTGTACAGTGCGTGGCATTATGCCTGGGTAGACGGCAGTTATACTACAGTCTTAATTCTTTATAACCCAGGTAATTGCTATTTCAAAATAATAAATCTCTGGGTCAGAAAGAGTTACAAAATAGCCCTGAAGGAATAGATTACAGGAGTGAAAGTCACGATCAGAAATGACATACCCGGTTAAGATGGCAATTTGTTTTTTCTTTGTTGTGTTAGTTAGTTGCATATCCTTTACATGGCGTAGCAATCAACCCCAGATTTTTTGGCTTTTTGTGATTTCTTGGCAAGTTTACGTTAAGTACTTTGCCATTGCATCCTTACTCTATGACTCTGCTGCCAGATCTCCCGCAGCTGTGTTTCGAACGTGGTATGAGGGATTACGAATTGCGTCTGTAACCCCTTCGTCATAGACCCGGCTTTTGTTGTGTAAACGAATATAATATTCAATTCAACCAAGCTGGATTATAAGAAGTGAATGCATTTTAGTCATAATAGGGTTACTTTACAATATTTAGGCTACACAGTGACATCCGATGGAAGATGTCACACATAAATATAAAAAAAGAATCATCATGTCCATAGGTTCTCTTACACGAATAAGTAACGGCGTAACAAACAGACTGATCTCTTCAAACACAAATGTCGACCACTGAATGGCTGTGAGGCCTGCTCCTTTGGATTAGTGCAAATGGTGGACAATGAGTAGTGAAATGATGGGACACAACAAACAATAGAGATGTGTGTTTAAAAAACAATAAAATAAAAATGTTGAGAATTAAATGAACAGAGCGACCAAAATAAAGTCTTAAGTATTTATCGCTTTAGCTGTTACTAGATTAATCATCAAAACAATATGGAGAATGTTGCAATGTATAGGACATGCCAACAGAAAATTGGTCTTATTTGGGAAATTACTAAATAAACGGGACCTATTGTTGTCTGCTGTTGAGTTGTTACAGCATCAAATCATCTACTTATACAATCTGAAGGTGAAAACAAAAGTATTTAAGTGAAAGATTTCAGACACTAGCAGACAGTGGCGCAGGAGTTGATCCCCGTTAGTCATTAACAATAGATAACAACACACTGGTTAATTGGTTCGCTTCCCGCAAAAAAGGAAGACTTCTTTAAGTAATCAAAAAGCGTAGACTGCCATGGCCTGATCATGCCAAGACATAAAGAACACAAAAGAGAGTACAAGGGGGGAGGGGGTAGGGGGGGGGGGGTAGAGCCCGGCCGACATTTCTAAAACAAGCATGCACATATGCAGGTAGAGATGGATTTAAAGAGGATCATCATCATCATCATCATCATCATCATCATCATCATCATCATCATCATCATCATCATCATCATCAAGTGCCCTGCCAGCTGGCGTAGGCGTTCATGGCTCTCCACAGATCTCAGTCTTTGGTGTTCTGGGTAAACACTACTGCTGATATTCCTCCATGCCAACGTCTCAATCCATCCAGAATCATTTCACTTGGTCTGCATCTGGCTCTCTTCCCCCCGATCTTTCCAGTTGTCACGGTGTTCTCCAATGTTTCTCTTCTATCACATGACGAAAGAAAGTTGTTTCTCTCTTTCTTATTGTTACTAGTGTTCTAGTTTCATTAGCCTCTTTCAGGCAATCGTTGTTAGTTACTCTGGCAGTCCAAGGAATTCGCAACATTCGCTTCAAAAACCACATTTCTGTTGCTTCTAAGTTCTTCCTAATTTGTTCATTTACATTCCAAGATTCGCGGCCATACAGCAAAACTTGTTCTAAATAGCATTTCATCGCTCTCTTTCTTACATTCATTGATACATTATTGCAATTCTTCATATTCCTAAATGCGGCTTTTGCCTGCCCTATTCTGCTCTTCATCTCTGTTGTACATCTTCCATCTGATGTTATAATGCCCCTAGGTGTTTAAAATTATCCACTTGGTTAAGAATTTTCCCTTCTATTTTCTAGGTCACATGGAATTAAAGAAGAAATGATGAAGGGACTGAGCGGGAAGCCATTCATAAAACAAGCATGCACATATCTAGCAAGACACAGAGAATTAAAGAGAATACATGGAAAATATGATAACGCATGGCATTAAAGATAACAGACGTATTTAAAGATAATAAACGGGATGAAAGAGAATACATGGAATTAAAGATTATACACGTATTTAAAGATAATAAACGCAGTTAAAGAGAATACATGAAATTAAAGAGAATATATGGAATTAAAGAGAATACATAGAATTAAAGCTAACACACGTATTTAAAGACAATAAACTGAATTACAGAGGAAACGAGGAAGGGGTAGACCCAGCACGACATTTCTTTAAAAAAAAAAAAGAAAAAAAGAAAGCATGCACATAATATCTGTCTTTGCAGACATAGAGAATTAAAGAAAATACATGGAATTAAAGATAACACACGTATATAAAAAGAATGGAAGATAAAAGGGAAACAAAACTCGCTTACACTCAAGAAATAAATGACAGTAGACCCCGAGGTAGACCAAGAAGACGGTAGAGAGATAATACATATACAGACCTACAAGCACTTGGAATCAACGACTGGTAAGAGAAGGTCAACCAGAGAGACGAATGGAGACGGATTGTATCTGCAGCAAAGAACCTCAATGGCTCGGAATGCTGAAGAAGAAGAAGACACACGGACTTAAAGAGAATACATGGAATTACAGAGAATACGTGGAATTAAAGAGAATATATGGCATTAAAAAGAATACATGAAATTAAAGAGAATGCACGGAATTAAAAAGAATACGTGGAATTAAGTAGAAAACATGGAATTAAAGATAACACACGTATTTAAAGACAATAAACGGAATTAAAGAGAATACATGGAATTAAAGAGAATACGTGGAATTAAGTAGAAAACGTGGAATTAAAGATAACACACGTATTTAAAGACAATAAACGGAATTAAAGAGAATACATGGAATTAAAGAGAATACATGGAATTAAAGATAACACAAGGAATTAAAGATAATGGCACAAGACATAACTACAGAATGAAAAGACGGGGTAGCTGGACGACCAGCTCAAGAACTGAAATACCTGCAGTTGATGAACTGGAGGAACACACACATCACCTGCCTCATCACACACACCGACTCGACGCGCTATCCAGAGCAAGTCGCCTAATGGGATAACGCAGAAAATGCCTCGCGTTGAAAGTGCCGCGCAGAGATATTCGCTATATGCAGCCGGGAAGAAGAAGGTAGAGGCAAGGAAGGCCGCTACGACTGCTGAGCCCAGTTCTACAAACAGCAGTCCTGCACCTACACCAGCTGAAACCGTTCACGTTGCGGAAGAAATCACAGCTGAAGCCAGCAGCAGCCGGGAAGTGCTAGCCAGCACCAAGATGATGCAGCCCAATATACCAGGGACCTCCACACAGGAGGAAACAACAGCTACTACTGTAGACTTCACCGGCAAAATTCTACTCAAGCAGACAAGCGTGGGAGAAGCCAGACTGTCGGCGCTACTAAAAGACAAGATAATCAGTCTGTTGGAAAACGAGCTGGGAAGACACGGCATCGCCCAGCTGCGCAAGACACCTGATGGAGTAGTGGTCTCCATCAACAAAATCCCAGAGACCATAGCACTTATGCAGAAAATCGTACAAGGAGAGAAGGCCGACATCAAGCTTCACCACGGCATCACAATACAAGCAACCCGACACAGCATGATGAAACGATGGGTCATTAAACGGGTCAAGACCCATCTCACCAACGACCAGATCAGGGAGATGTTGACAAGGGAGATCAAGAAACTCAAGATCACCAGTGCCGAGATGATCATAGGAAAGAACAACATCCCCTCCACAGTCGTCATCGTAACATCGGAGGACCGAGTGATCCCTCAATACATCAAATGGGACAAGAGATACCATGTTCCAGAGCACTACATACCGAGAGTGCTGCAGTGCTCTAAGTGCCAGAAGTTTTGCACACCCGTGCCACCTGCAAGAGTGAGGTTGAGGTTTGCAGATACTGCTCTGGACCTCACCCATACAGTCAGTGCCAGCATGCAAAGATTGACAAGGACTTCAGGAGGCCTAACACTAACAGAAAATGCGCCAACTGCCTCGGCAACCACGGCACCAGGTACCTTGGCTGGCCCTGCCACCAAGACTGCAAGGAAGCTATGAAGATCGCCATCGAAACTAACCTGCCCTATAAAGAGGCTAGGAGGTAGTACGAGGCCACCAATCGACTCACAAAAAGCGACAAAGGGCAACTTGAAGGCCAACTGAAGGACCTACGATCAAAGTTCAACAGCATGAAGGAAGAAAACGACAAGGCGCAAGAAACACAGATAACAGCCGCTCAGAGAATCCTGGACGAAACGTAGCAATTTCAGCAGAAGATTGAGCAGGATGTCGCTCGAATGGCTGCTATAAAGGCTGAGACAGAAAAAAGGCTATCAAGCATGGAAGAATAAAAATAAAAACAAGACGCGGGACGCAGAGGTGTTTCCAAGGCACCAGGGCCGGGTTATATACTGGCCAAGACCTATTGACGCGTCCTCGTCGAGCGTCCATTGGGCAACAGGTCCCTTCGGGGTCCTGGCTAAAGTCAGTAGGATCGTTGATTCCTCCGAAGTCGGAGAGTGTCTGCCTGTACGGCGAGGAACCACCAGTCTGCACACCAATAAGCCAGACATGGGACAACGGATACTCACGCAAAACTCAGGTCCTGTATGACATCACACTGATGTTGGACAACAGGATGCCTTCATCCGACATACAGGACTTCGCGTTGGAGCTCAAGCCAACGAACACAAGCAAGCAAAACAAGACGCAAGAAACACAGATAACAGCCGCTCAGCGCATCCTGGACGAAACGAAGCAAGTTCAGCAGAAGATTGGGCTGGATGTCACTCAAATGGCTGCTATAAATGCTGAGATTAAAGAACAGCTATTAAGAATACAAGAAAGAACAGAAGAGATGCTACATGAAATATTAACACTGCTCAAGGCCCAGACAGCCACACCCGAACCAGAAGCTCCAAGAACACATACAGAAGAAGAAGCAGCAGAGGAAGGACGTTATAACTTACCACCAAGATCCGACTGGCGAACACCGAGAAGAACCGAAGGAAACCCACGACGTGGAAATACGAGGAACACCAGGAGAGACGACAACTGGTAAAACTCCCTGAAGGAAACAGCACCATATGACGGAGTGGGTACCCAATTACTCCAGACCTCAACAAGTGCGCAACTCTGTCCAGACATGAAAAACCTCATCAAGAAAGTAACGAACGCAATCAACCCATCAGAAGCCGGGAAGCTGTCAACAAGCAGCCTCAAGTACAAAAGAGAAACTACAAGCTACACCATAAACACTCCTACATAGCCAAGTCGAAAACTCGAAGGCTGAAATGGGGTACTCGTACCAAAAATTTGATTAGATTGGACTGGAGGAGCGGCTGCCCGAGTGACTAGAATGCGGGATTCTCCTTCGGGAGACCCGGGTTCGAATCCTCAGTAAGGTGTGGAGTTTTTTTTTTTTTTCCTGTCGAGGGCAAAACGAAAACTCTAACCTGCACAGTTCGCGACGACTGCACTAGCCAGGCGGCCTTAAATCATCAAGTTTAAGACCCCCCTGTCATACACCGTAAGATACTATATTGGCACTGATGATAGTTTAACAGATGAAGCACACACGAACAGACAGCGCCTTGTGCTGAGTCTTGTCAACACGAAAATCACGTCATCTCTGCCCACAGACACACGGCTGTCGGCCCTGTGCTCATGGGTTCGATCAGTATCGGGGCGAACAGGGATTTGTAAAATGGCTCTGGGCTTCCAGGTCGACCCCAGGCTAAGATGAGTAGAAGGACTGTCTTGGGAAGTAAAGGCCACCGTGTGCCGAATAGTCTGTACAATAATATTAATCTAGCACCATATACCAAATGCCCTTTAAGGCGAGTATAAGGTCCTTTTATCTTTACTGACTTTCTATCTACAGAAGAAAGACACAAAGCCGGTATAATGTGTCACTGAACTCTACGGATATGCTGGTATGGTGGGAAACGAGCAGGTGGGCGGATTGTCTGGGTCTACAACGCTGGATGGAGAGTATTGGTGCATGATAAGGCGGACGGATTGCCTGGGTCTACAACGCTGGATGGAGAGTATTGGTGCATGATAAGGCGGACGTGGTCGGGGTTCCCTTTGGGGGCGTGTGTATAGTGCAGCAGAACAGATAGATCATCACAGCCAGGAGAGAATAGTGCTGCAGGGAGGATCAGAGGATCTCGCCCTCACTCAGGATTCCAAGGAAAGGCCAGACGGACACATAATCAGGCTGATACTGTTACAATTAGTATTTGGGACTCTTCGCTGGTTGTTGAAGATGAGGACGGCTCACGTATGGGAATCTCCCGAGTGCAGTTATGTCTGTTCGTGACTCAACTAAACTAAACTCAGCTTAGTTAGTTAGTTAGTTAGTTAGTCGCGGTTCCAACTTCACGGCAACGGGTCGTCCCCATATTGCTCTGTTCCTGTGCCAGTGAATATCACAAAATGATCCTCCCGTATTGAGAGGATTTGAACACATAACTACTGGGCCGATAGGGAAACGTACCAACCACAGCGCTTCGCCGCTCCGATAAAAAAAACACAATTGTAATGATAAATAATAATACTAATTCCCCCCCCCCCCCCGGATGTGTCTCCACCTTGTCGCGGTGGGGGGGGGGAGGGGCCCTTGTGTGTCCCAATGACCCCAAGAGCTAAGTCGACGGAAGAAGCACAACGATGTGTCGGACAGGACTTGGGTTAGGGACCAGACCAAGCGAGACACAACCTGTTGCTCCTCAGCTTAACTCTACAGTAGTGCAGCGGCTAGCATGCTCACCTGTGGGATCGATGGTCGTGTGCTCGAATCCCCTGCCAGGCGGGTCTTGTAGAAAATTGATCTCAGCTTCCACCTCGATCCAGTCTAAATTGGGTTACAGGACATATTTCTTCTCCTTCTTCTGCGTTCATCCGGAGTCTTTTTTCGGACGTGATTGCGTTGTGCCTGTTTACAGCGGAGCTGCAGTACTGCGCCTTTAGGCCGACACATCTGATTTCTGTGGGCGTTTGTTGACCGGGTTATCTTTCCCGGGTGGACACATGTTAGAAAGCAAAGATGATGGCTCGCTAGTGATTTACTTCATCACACATAGACTCCTGATTGGTCTTTAACAATGTCGGGCTAATATCATACGCACAGTCCGTCACATGACATGTATGAAGAACCCATTACTTACTACTTACCCTATACCCAGTAGGCACCAAGGTCTGGAGAATGGTTCTTTGTTTATTCTAAATTCACCTCTCAATTTGTTGTTCTAATGCAAATCTTTTTTCTGCATGCCTCTCTAGAGGGATCACACCTGGTTATGCATCTCAGTGGCCAGTATGTCCTACTTCGGCATGCATTTGTGTTCCATTCACTTCCTCTAGACAGATTCCATCCAAGGTAACAAGCTATATCTATCCGTGAGTTGATTTATTATTTCTAAAAATGTTTGCCACGGCGGTGGCCTTACGGCTTACTATTTGCGATTTTCAACGGTCGTGGAATTTTTACCTGGCAACACTGGACCTGGCAACACTGGAACTCCTATTTTTCGACGTTATCCGAGATGGCTACCCATGAGATAGACGATTTGACGTCATTAGATAACAGTGATTCTTGGAAAAACTCCCAGCCCTATGTAGGGATAGAATCCGGTCCCGCCTGAGCTGGACGCCTAACCTCTCAGCCACGCCTTCCCCTATACAAATCTATATCGTGGTAAGCGACAACGAATACGTTGGCGGACAATGATTACAGACGCGGGGAGCATACATTGTTTCCTACACTTTCGCATCTGGCTGATAACGTATGAATATATACATGGATCATTATATGTTTGTCATTGATATACGGTATACCTTGACTTATGCACTATTAGTCAAAAATTAATTAGTATATTAATATACGTAGTACATACTACACATAGTCTGCTATAGTACAGTTGCTTACTGAACCATGCAGGAATAATCGTTAATCATAAATAGGTTCGTATTGTGCAATCGATATGGTTGGGGAAAGTGTAACGAACTAGTGTATTTAATAATATAAAAGTATTATAAATATGATAAATAGACTGCTAAAAAATGATTACTGGTGAAATAGGACCCATGTGTTTAAAACCGTTAAATAATATGTATAATTTCAAATGAGGAGAATATGTGAAAATATGGCGCTCAAACATTTAAGTAATTTAAACGAGTAGCGAAACACATAAAATATGTTTAAGAAGCTCCTAGAATGAAAAAGAAAAGTGTTTTATTTTTTGTTTGTTTGTTTCATCTCTCGAGAAAATTAGTCATATTTTTATTTCGAAATCACGTCTAAGATCGGCATCTGTAAGCCCTATCTATTGATTCTTCTTCTCCTCCTTCACCTTCTTCGTCTTCTACTTCTTTCTCCTATTCTTCCTCCTCGTCTTCTTCTTCCTCCTCTTCTCCCTCGTTTTCTGCCTTCTCTTCTTCTTCTTCTTTTTCTTCTTCTCCTCCTCACCTTCTTCTTCTCTTCCTCTTCTTCGTAGTAGTAGTTCCTCCGTAATGTTTTGTGTGTGACTGAAATGCGTTGTGATATTTGTTCCTTTCACATCCGAATTCTTCAGGTGTTTGTTGACCGGGTGTTTCGTAGGACGTTTCACTCTCAGTTCTCAATGTTGTGGTATGATTTTCATCCCTCCATCACAGCCGAACACATGACGGTGGGCCCTCAAGGGAAGGCAGGGGTAGACCATGGGCATTCCCTGTCATTCCAAAGAGGATCCCATAAAAGCAGAGTTCATTCATTCATTCATTCATTCATTCATTCAGTAGCATGTCCTTTGCAGAAACTCGCTCCCATAACAACCTTCCGGAAAACCTCTCGATCATAGGCAAGATGTCCTGCGTCCAATACACCCATCTGGAGATCCTCCGCCACATCTTGCACCCATCTTCTTTTTGGCCTTCCTCTTCCTCTCTTCCCAGGCATATACTCATCCATTATTGTTCTCTCCAAACTTTCGTGGCGTTTCAAGTGACTAAAATATTTCAATTTTCTTTGTTTTATCGTCTTTAATACCCAACCTTCTTCAATAATCAGCGCTTGAAGTATGGATGCATTTGTTTTTTTCTTTACCCAAGATATTCTTAGAACTCGTCTATAACATTTATATTCAAATGCATTTATGCGCTGTTCAGCTTGTTTAGTAAGTGTCCAGGCCTCACAGGCGTATGTTGCAATGGGATAGATGCATGCTCTTAAAAATCTAATTTTTTGTAATTCTGTCTGTCCCACTCCATAATTTATTCAGTTGTTTTAGTCTTTGAAGAGCAATTGATAGTCGTCGTTTAATTTCTTTCATTTTGTCACCGTTGTTGGTAATCAATAACCCAAGATATTCAAAATTTTCCACCACCTCCAATTTTCCCCCATTAATGTATATTTCTACATATCAACTATCACCCTTACTGAAGCATCCAAACATACCCATGTCCGCAAAACGACAGATAATAAACAGCATATTCACACCAACCCTATGCTATCAATCTCAAACCTGGACTTTATCCAAATTACACCTTCGCAAAATCAACACCTGCGAAATGAGATGCCTGAGGAGAGCTGCCAACTTAACAATCCGAGACCGAGTAAGAAATGCTACTATCAGACAGATTGTGGGATCAACACCTTGTGCCATATTTATTGAAAGACTGAAGATCAAGTGGTTTGGCCATGTCGTTAGAATGCAACACCAGCAACTACCATCACTGGCCTTACATCAAAGATCATCTGCGACGAGACCACGAGGACGTTCAAGAAGAAAATGGATTGACGACATCAGAGACATTGTACAACCACACGGAATGACACTATCCAGTGCCGTCCACCGGGCGCTGGAACACAAATTATTCCTCCCCACGACGCTTGACGGCAGAAGTGGAAGATGATGATGATGATGATGATGATGAATGTATATTTCTTTCTCCATAGTAGTTTTATATGTATGCATTATCTTTGTTTTTGCTATGTTAAGATATAAGTTGTGATTTTCACTATTCAATTGGGTTGAGGCTATTAGGTTTTCTATATCATTCTGTGTTGTGGATAGAAATACTGTATCATCAGCATACCGAATCTCTGGTATGTCATCACCACCGATATTTAGGGCATTATATAGCTCCCTGTTTATACCATCTCTTACATTTCTCATTATATTTTCGGCGTACAGGTTAAACAAATAGGGGGACAGAGTTGGCATATATCGCTCTCATATTGGACTCGCCCAAGGAATCGTCACAATTTTTATTGATACAATTGTAGATTCTAAGTAAGTGTAAGGTATAGTAAGCATAAGGTATAGTAAGTGTAAGGTATAGTAAGGGTAAGATATAGTAAGTGTAAGGTATAGTAAGTGTAAGGTATAGTAAGTGTAAAGTATAGTAAGTGTAAGAAATAGTAAGTGTAAGGTATAGTAAGGGTAAGGTATAGTAAGTGTAAGGTATAGTAAGTGTAAGGTATAGTAAGTATAAGGTATAGTAAGTGTAAGATATAGTAAGTATAAGGTATAGTAAGTGTAAGGTATAGTAATTATAAGGTATAGTAAGTATAAGGTATAGTAAGTGTAAGGTATAGTAAGTATAAGGTATAGTAAGTGTAAGGTATAGTAATGATAAGGTATAGTAAGGGATTCTTCTTAATCTCGTGATGCATATTGGATATATGGTGCAAGCGTTATGTTTCTGGACGATTGGGCACTAGCTCGGTGATGTAGACAATATCGTTTCGGCCGCTTTTACTTTCCAAGTAATTTCCCGGCACCATTTTTACCCATGGGCAACATGGGGGACCCCGGTAAATTAAAAGATCCCGTATTAAGAGGATTTGAACACATGACTACTGGGCCGATACCAACCACTGCGCTTCGCCGCTCCGATACCAAAAAAAAATTGTAATGATAAATAATAATACTAATTCACCCCCTCCCCCCCCCCCCCCCCCCGATGTGTCTCCACCTTGTCGCGGTTGCGGGGAGGGGGGGGGGTGGGCTTGCGTGTCCCAATGACCACAAGAGCTAAGTCGACGGAAGCACAACGATGTGTCGGACAGGACTTGGGTTAGGGGCCAGACTAAGCAGACACAACCTGTTGCTCTCAGGTAGACTGAGGATAGCAGTCAAAAGTTTAAATCAGGCGTACGAAGGCAGAAATTCTTGGTCCGGTCACATACTCTAAGGCTCTCAGCTGAGGGATATGCCTGAACGCCTCTAAGCTATAAGACCTCGGATGTGAGAGCCGGGCCGATACTCATATACTGCAAAATGGAGGTGAGTTGCTGAGCACGCTACATGCTTAGTTTAGATACATGTACGAAGCTGGGGGATATGAGGTATCCTCGGATGAGAGGGCCTGGCCGTTACTCGCTCACTGATGCATAGAGGTAAGGTGCTGAGCCGGCAGCACATGTAGCCTACCTAGTGAGCGGTTACTAATGGTGGAAAATGCGCCCAAGTCGCACACAATGGTTAAGATGAAAGTCTATATCTATACTCATAGAGTGAGCGTAGACAAAGGTAGAAGATGTCTCGTTTACACGAAACGGAACGCTTGGCTAGTGAATCCATTACGTGGAAGTCCGAAGTGAAAGCTTTCTGAGTGGATGTCGCCCGCAGTTTGTCCGTCCCTGGTTTGTGCTTGAGCGACCAGTGGCAAAAGAAATGCCCAATACATGGGAGTGAGGAATTAACGCAGCCATGAGCAGGACGTGGCAATTCCTCGGGTGAGCCCAGTCTCAGAGCAATATGTGCTGGCTCTGCAATTATGGAAGCTTCCTTGGATAGCGGGAAATGCCCATGGTCTGCCCCTGTCTTCCCTTGAGGAGTGACCGTGATGTCTCTGACCGTTCTATCCTGACCAGTTGAGATGTGGGCGACACCACAACAGTAAGAGTCTAACGTCCCTCTAAACCCGAGGAAGGCTAACCTCAGTAGAAAATGCCCGCCGAAATCGGATGTGCCGACCTAAGGGTGGAAAATAAAAACTGGCACTACGCAATTACGTCCGAGTGAAATGTCGATTGTGCCCGGAAAAGCTCTGACTAACTAGTCTTTGGAATGTAACGGAACAGCTCTGACTAGCTAGTTTTCCGATTGTCCGCCGTGCTTAGAACAGCTCTGACTATTTAGTCTTCCGAATGACCTTCGTGTCCGGAACGGCCCTGATTAGCTAGTTTTCCGAATGTCCGTCGTGCCCGGAACAACTCTAACTATTTTGTTTCCGGGCACAGCGACTAAGTACATGTCCGAAAAGAAAGCTCGCTGAATGGATAACATCTGCAATCCGACCGTCCCTGGTTTGTGCGGGGAGCGGCACGTAGCGAACGAAAGGCCCAATGCATTGAAGTGAGGAATTAAAGCAGCCATGAGCAGGACGTGACGATTCCCTCGGTGAGCCCAGCACCAGAGCGCTATGTGTCGGCTCTGCAACTATGGAAGCCGCCCTGGATGGCGGAAAATGCCATGGACTGTCCCTACCTTCCCTTGAGGGCTGATCGTGAAGTCTTCGACCTTTCTATCTTGACCAGCTAGGATGTGGGCGGCACCACAAAAGTGAGAATTCTCCAGGAATGCTAACCTGTCAAATATGCACGCTAAAGCCGGATGTGTTGGCCTAAGGGTTTCGGCCCAATGGTGCCTAACAAACACACCGCAATTACATCTGAATAAAAAAAAAACAACAACACTCCGGATGAACGAAGAAGAAGATACTAATTCATCAACAATGTGAATAACATTTATTTATTGATGTGTACATCATAAACCGGAGTAGTTGGATAGTTTAGTATTTACTCATGAGGCTAAGAATCTGAGAGGTTGAAAACTAGTGTCATTCAGTGTTAATTTCTTTATCTCCACTTCCTCATCTTTCTTTTTACCTGCTTTATGTTCTTATTCTTATTTTTCTGCTATTTCTTTAATTCCTTACTCTTATGGAGTACGTCATACATAGCTATTCGGCTCAACGGTCAGAGCACTCAACTTCTGCATGCATTTGTGCAAAGTTTGTTTCCTCTAGATAGATTACATCCATGGTAACGGGCTCTATCTGTCCATGGGTAGGTTTTTCTGTTCTATTTAACTACCGCAGTCGCATTTCGGCTACTCTTTGAGAATCCAACTGCCGTGGGATTATTAACTTGCAGGTTTGACCTCCAGTTTTATGTTTGTATCCTTCTTCTTCTTCTTCTTTGCGTTCATCCGGAGTGTTTTTTCAGATGTGATTGCGGTGTGTCTAAGTTATGCGCCCTTGGGCCGAAACTCGTAGACCAACACATCCGACTTTAGCGTGCATGTTTGACCAGGTTGCATTCCTTGGAGACACTCACTTTTGTGGTGCCGTCCACATCCCAGCTTGTCAATTTGGAACGGTCGAATGCTCAACGATCAGCCCTCAAGGGAAGGCGGGGACAGTCCGTGGCATTTTTTCCGCCATCCAGGGTGGCTTCTATAGTTGCAGAGCCGACACATTGCGCCCTGGTGCTGGGCTCACCGAGGGAATCCTCACGTTCTGCTCATGGATGCTTTAATTCCTCACTTCGATATATTGGGCATATCGTTCACCACGAGCCTCTCCCGCACTGACCAGACCGGTCTGCAGATGGTATCCACTCAGCGAGTTTTCGATTCGTGTGCTTGTCGATGTGCCCGTCAGAGCTATTCCGGGCACAACGGACACTCGGAAACTAGCTAGTCAGAGCTTTTCCGGACACGAGCTATTCGGAAAACTAGTTAGTCAGAGCTGTTCCTAGCACGAAAGACATTTCACTCGGACGTTTTATGCGTTGTGCCTGATTTATTTGCACCCGTAGGCCAGCACACCCGACTTCAGCAGGAGTTTTTTCGGGTTTGCCGTACCGAGGTTTTGAGAGACGTTAGACTGTTATTGCTGTGGTGTCGCCCACATCTCAGCTGGTCAAGGTAGAACCGGTCAACGACATCACGGTCAACCCTCAAGGGAAGGCAGGGGCAGACCATGGGCATTTCCCCGCTATCCAAGGAGGCTTCCAAAATTGCAGAGCCGGCACATATTGCTCTGAGACTGGGCTCACCAGAGGAATTGCCACATCCTGCTCATGGCTGCTTTAATTCCTCACTTCCATCTATTGGGCATTTCGCTGGCCACTGGTCGCTCAAACACAAACCAGGAATGGTCAGTCTGCGGACGACATACACTAGGTAAGCTTTCGCTTCGGACCACGCAATGGATTCGCTAGCCAGGCGTTCCATTTCGTTAATTGAGACGTTTTTCCAATTTGTTATTGAGACGTTTTTCCACCTTGACTACACTCTATGAGTATAGATACAGACATTTTTCGTAACCATTTCATGCGACTGGGGCACTTTTCTACCTTTAGTACTCGCTCATGAGGTAGGCTACATGTGCTGCCGGCTCAGCACCTTACCTCCGTGCGCGTTCAGTGAGCGAGAAACGACCAGGCCCTCTCATCCGGGGATCCCTCATATCCCCCAGCTGAGAGCCTTCGAACAAGTATCTGAACTAAGCATGTAGCGTGCTCAGCATCTCACCTCCATTTATCGGTAGATGGGTATCGGCCCTTGCTCTCACATCCGAGTGTTTTGGCTTAGAGGCGTTCAGCCATATCCCTCAGCTGAGAGCCTTAGAGTATGTGTCCGGACCAAAATTTAGCGGCATCGTGCGCCTAATTTAGACAATGACTGCTATCCTCAGTCTACCTGCAGAGCAGCAGGTTGTGTCTCTCTTGGTCTGGTCCCTAACCCAAGGCCTGTCCGACATGTAGTTGTGCATCCGTCAACAATGCTCTAGGGATCTCTGCTACACACAAGCTCCCCCACCGCGACAAGGTGGAGACACATCGGGGGAGTGTTTGTATCCGATCTGGCAAGGGGAAAATTACGGCCGCTGTGTTGTGTATTGTCACAAAATGCGCCTGGAGAATTGCGATCAGGAGATAGGGACAGACCAGACTCACGAGATCTCACGACCTGCAACACAGTTCACAATGTATACACCCACCCAGTAGTCAAAGGGAGATAAACCAAGTAATGTTACCCCTGACGGAGTAGGGGAATTGGCCCCTGGATTCCTGATTGTTCTAGAGAAAGACACCGGAAGTGGTTTCTGAACTTCGCCATTGCAGCAAGCTGGCTGAGACCGGGGAGAACTGATGGTTGTGTGGTGGCTGGCGAACTCCTGTGTGGCGGCAGTTTATCAGAAGGAAAATGGTTCCCAATGTCAACATGGTTTGAAGACTGTAGACAATGTTCCCAAGTGGACTGAGGTTCCATGCTTTTAACTGCATTGCCAAACGAAGAGGTAAGAATGATGTAATTCTTGAATCGAAATACACCATGTTGCATAGTTCATGCAGACGTGTTCACACGTAGGTCAAGGTCGAACATGCAAGTTACACCGACAAGCCTGTTGTTTGACCCGTTTCATCAGGCCTGCTATTTGACCCAGTTCTGTCCTGTCTCGAACAGTGAACTGCTGTAAAGAAAAAGTACAGGTAGAACGCAGGGTCTTGCCTGTCAGAAGTTGTTTGAGGAGAAAATAGGCGCGGCTTGTTGGTGATTTGATGGCACTATTGGTCCGCCTTGGAACTCAAACGTAGTCGACAAAACAGGAAGTCGGTGACGGCGTAACTAAAATCCTATCGTGTAATATATCCTCCGACTCGGCCGGTCAAGACGAATCTAATGGGAATGTCCGCGGTCAAATCGACGGGCATTTGAGCGATCCCGCGCGTGTCGAAGTTCGCATCTTTTATTAAGGCAACTACTGGTATTTTATTTGCCTTCCTCATACACATTATGTTCATGGTCTCCTTAAGGGAATACTGTTCTAATCTATAATGGGTTCCTGTAATGAGAACAACGGGGAGGGGAAGGAAGGACAGGGGATGCTACAGACATGTCTGATGATTGCAGGGGGGATAAATTGGGGAAAGCATGACCACCTGGGAATGGATGGAAGGGAGTTTTGCCAACGGCCCTCCTTCAGGGCCATCTTGCCTATGGGTACTGTAGACCTTCTAACCCTGTATGTCATTAGAAGACTTCCTATGGGGAACTGGGGCACAGACACTCATGACCACTTACCGTGGGTTCACTCTATCCCCATTTCAGGGAAACAGATGTTCTATTCAGCTGCTTTTCAGACCCCAGACCTTATTCTTTCTCTGACCCTGAGGCCTTGCCTGTAATTGAACCATCGCCCATCTGTGGGAGGTGTTTCACACTCTGAGTACCATGATGATGTCTATCCCATATGATAAGTCGTGGTCACGTGATTCTCACTGAGGGTTGCCTGTGTCATTTTGTTCCAGATTCTACCTTCCGGAGAGGAGTGATGGATAGTCAGTAAAACCATCATTCTGTGCCAGCATCAGCAGTCTGGACAAACCAGTCAACGTGGGGTGATCATACTGCCCACTACCCGGTCAGTTGTCTATATCCTCAGAGTAGGTCCAAGAGGACTAAACAAACAGTTTAAGATAGAAACAACGTCTGGGCAAGTATACTGTTCGTGTTATTGTCCAGATGTACCACTCATTACCTATTCGACAACCACTCAACTATCGATGATAACATTCCACACTTCGTTCACATGGATTATGGTCCTGATTATGAATATAGCCACAGACTTTAGACAATTGTGACTCTGGCAATGAACAATGTTCAATATATAAATTTAGCACTGGACAGTGTGTTTCGATGAACTTTAATTCAGGACCTGTGTTTCTAGCGGTATATTGTTGAGTTGGTGCCACTGTTGGTAAAGCAGCGAACTTTCAGATTAAGTAAATCTGGTATAGAGGCACCTACATGATCGGATGAGGATGAAAATTCATGGCACTATTTGGTCACATGCTTTGGTGTTCCACGGCCATTAGCCTGATCTAGGGTCAACTCGGAGGAGGTGTTATCTGGTCGAAGACTGAGGACCTGCTACGAGAGACACTAGCTAAGTACCATTCATGTGTGGTGTGAGGCGTTGGCATTGTGCTATGAAGACATCTTTATCTGGCTGTCTCAGCTAACTATCCAGTAGCAACTAGCACACCAGACAGATCTGCACTACAACCACATTTTCCTCTTCCTTTTGTACAATACACTTGTGTTATTGAGTATGTAGATACCGGAGTTGCATCATTTATTCAGGACGATGTTTGAAAGTGTAACCTCCCTTGGATGGCTGTGAGAGAGATAGGTATCCGAGGACTGGTGGGGTCGCAGACTGAAAGTGTCCCAGTCTCAGAACTGAAGTCATCCCGTGATTTATACATATACATATATAAATAAATATAGGGATATATGTGTGAATAGATAATCATAATAAATGCGACAACCTGTTCCCTTCATTCCAGGGAAGCTATGTGACATTTAATTTGGGGGCTCGTCCGGGATGGTAATGATTCAGCTCTGGTGATTATTGATAGGACACGACCTTCCTAATATCTATACATAAGTCTGCATAGGTCTTTGGTCCTATTTCCACCCTTGACACTTATAGTTTAGCTTGTGGTGTGCTGTTTTGTGTATATAGATAAGATCTGTGTATTGATTATTTATCTATTGCATTATTGATTTTGCATTTACACAACTCACACCCGCACTTGCTATGGCAACCTCCAATCTCGATATGGCAGAACTGCGGGCAAGAGGTGAAGGAATGGGCCTGTCAGGTACTGCGCTACAAGAGTACATACAGGGAGTGGAGAGAGATTTCCGTCAGGCGGAAAGAAAAGATCGGAAGGCAGAGTTAGAATTAAAGAGGATGGAGTTGGAGACCAAAAGAATAGAGGCTGAGCAAGCCACTAAAAAGTTGGAACTAGAGGCTGAGCAGGAAGCTCAGAAAAGAGAGCATGAGTACCGAATGCGGGAACTCGAGCTCAGGGCGCAGTCTAGCAGGGAAACAGAGGGAGCAGTGGGAAGTTCCTCTTTCCCTGGTTCACCTACATTGGGTAGACATGGTTGCCATGCCATCAAGTTTCCTCTAGCTATTTATGAGGAAGACAAAGAAAAGATTGACCAGTACTTACAGAAATTCGAGGCAATGTCTGTCGCAATGGGTTTAGATCGAGACAGATGGTGTCTTAAGTTGTCTCAGGGATTACGCGGAACGGCGTTCGGGGTCTACTCGCGTTTGCCGCCCGAACACATGAACAACTACGACGAGTTGAAGACCGCATTACTCAAACGTTTTGAAGTCACGTCGCACTCTTACCGGAAGAAGTTTCGATCCGCGAAACGAGAGCCGGGTGAGCTGTTCACCGCCTACAGTCTGCGTCTCAAATCCTACCTCCATAAATGGATGGATTTAGCTGGGCTTGCTCATGACTACGAAAGTCTCGAAGAACTCATGATAGTAGACCAGATGCGTAAACATATGTCGAAACCTCTGAAGACCTTCTTGGGGGAACAAGGGACGGAACGTGTGGACGTCGTGGCTAAGCTATCCGAACGATTCGTCGAAGTTCATGGGGAGGCTAGTGAAACCCATCCCCAAAATCCCAAAAGTCAGGACAAGACAGACAAAAAGAAAAGTATAAACTCTCAAACACGGAAGGTAGAATCTAATGAAAAATCCACGGAGAAGAGTCAAGAGAAGACAAACGATGGAAGACAGAGCCCACTCAACTCTCAACCAAAACTACAGTGGTCTGAGAAGTGGTGTTCGATCTGCAAGACGCCCTCTCACAACACGAAAGACTGCAGATCGAAAATGAAAGGCTCTCACTTCGCGGCCTGCCGAGTGGCTCCAAGGGCAGTTGCCACCGGAAAAGTCAAGGTCGTTGAAGGAACTCTGGACCAAGAGAGGCCACCTGTGGTTGAACTGATCGAAATCAACGGCAAGCAGGTGAACTGTCTCTATGACACTGGATTAGACGGGGAAGCCGTAATTGATGCCAGCCTGGTACGCCCAGACCAACTCACAGGGGAGACCATTGAGATACAGCCTGCAATGAGGAGTGCGGTTGCCATGACGCTGTCAATCGCCAACGTGGAGATTAAGTCCAGGTACGTCACGGGCATAATTACAGCAGCTGTATTATCTGATCCCCTATTTCCCGTGATCCTTGGCACAAAGTACGTGTTCCTGGGGGTACCCAAGCGACCCGTCCACATGGGAGCAGTAGCCACTGGATTCAAAGAGAAGAAAGAAGAGGCAGACACACTATGCAACAACCCGGTGTCAGGGAAATTGCATACTGTCCAGAGGAAGAACCCAACATTGCGTCCTCACTACAAGAAGCTGCAAAGAAGTGCTGACCCACCAAGACGGGGACAGTACTTTCTTAGGAATCGGCTGCTTTATCGGAGAGCCGGAAAGGGAGACAAACTGCACGAGCAGTTGGTGGTCCCAGAGGCCAACCGTCCCCACATTCTTCAGAACGGGCACACCATATCCGGTAGTCAGATATCCGGAACTCGACATATGGGTGTCAGAGAGACGCTGCAGCAGATTTCCTGCCATTATTGCTGGCCAGGAATGACCGGTGATGTGCGCCGGTGGGTTAAGTCTTGCCCAGAGTGCCAGAAGGCACCACCCAAAAATTGGACATAGAGTAAAGAAGCTCTTAAGGTGGGAGACGGAGTAGTAGTGTGGGGTTCAGCAGAGACCAATATACTCCAAGTAGGATGGCAGGGACCTTATCCTGTGGTAAAGGTTGTGTCCAAGACCACCTACGAAATCCGGATCGGGGAAGAACTGAAAAGTCTCCCCAGACATCTCCTTCAGAAATATGAGGAGAGATCCGATGACAAATCTTCTTACCTTAGGGTGATGGCAGCCATTGTGAAAAGGGTTACGGGTCCAGACGGAGACCAGAGATCCCAAGTACCACATAGGAGGGCCTATGGGAACGTACGGGGTAGGTCATATTTTCCAGCCGAAGAGAGGAGGGAAATCATAAGTCAGGGAGAGGCCCATAGTGAAAATTTCGCTAGTAGCCCAGTTCAGAAGGGGTGGGTAACGTCGGGAACGGCGCGAGATACCCAGGACTCCGACCGAAGATTGGCTGGCCATATCCAACATCGACCGAGATGTTCCTGGAAGCAAAAGTCCAGGGGTTTTGGGAAAGACGATTATGTCCAACGAGGACGATACCGCAAAACCCAGGATGCAATGCTTGGGGAAACTAAGCGGGTATGGAGACACTGTTACAGTCAGGATGGGACAATCCGTCTGTATTATTGAGCCGTCGCTTACGGGAGTCGAAAGTTGGTCGACCGAACGTACAGAGGCGAACGCCAACACTAGTGTCTGTCATGACTAGAATATAGGCTGTCAGTGAGATCGCCTAATTGATGTGGAGACAATACCTTTTGAGGGTACAGGCAGACCATCAACATTTGGTGGGCAGAGCCATCTCCCGGAAATTAAACATGTGATTAACGTGTAGGGAGGATGCGTCCGTATTGCGGCCCGTGGCATACGCCAGTCGAAAACTTTTGCCAGCCGAAAGGAATTATTCGACCGTCGAAAGAGAATGTTGTCACTTGTATGGGCCGTGCAAAAATTTCAGCCCTACCACTTTACGGTGGAGTACATTCCCGGCAAGGAGAATGTTGGAGCTGATTTTCTGTCAAGGGATCCAGTCCCTGAGGAGGAGGAGTAGATCTCCTGGATCGAACCTCCAGGAAGCAAGAGTCGACGCGGTCAACTCTCTTAAGAGGGGGCCTATGTCACAAAATGCGCCTGGAGAATTGCGATCAGGAGATAGGGACTGACCAGACTCACGAGATCTCACGGCCTGCAACACAGTTCACAATGTATACACCCACCCAGTAGTTAAAGGGAGATAAACCAAGTAATGTTACCCTTGACGGAGTAGGGGAATTGGCCCCTGGATTCCGGATTGTTCTAGAGAAGGACAGCGGAAGTGGTTTCTGAACTTCGCCATTGCAGCAAGCTGGCTGAGACCGGGGAGAACAGATGGTTGTGTGGTGGCTGGCGAACTCCTGTGTGGCGGCAGTTTATCAGAAGGAAAATGGTTCCCAATGTCAACATGGTTTGAAGACTGTAGACAATGTTCCCAAGTGGACTGAGGTTCCATGCTTTTAACTGCATTGCCAAACGAAGAGGTAAGAATGATGTAATTCTTGAATCGAAATACACCATGTTGCATAGTTCATGCAGACGTGTTCACACGTAGGTCAAGGTCGAGCATGCAAGTTACACCGACAAGCCTGTTGTTTGACCCGTTTCATCAGGCCTGCTATTTGACCCAGTTCTGTCCTGTCTCGAACAGTGAACTGCTGTAAAGAAAAAGTACATGTAGAACGCAGGGTCTTGCCTGTCAGAAGTTGTTTGAGGAGAAAATAGGCGCGGCTTGTTGGTGATTTGATGGCACTATTGGTCCGCCTTGGAACTCAGACGTAGTCGACAAAACAGGAAGTCGGTGACGGCGTAACTAAAATCCTATCGTGTAATATATCCTCCGACTCGGCCGGTCAAGACGAATCTAATGGGAATGTCCGCGGTCAAATCGACGGGCATTTGAGCGATCCCGCGCGTGTCGAAGTTCGCATCTTTTGTTAAGGCAACTACTGGTATTTTATTTGCCTTCCTCATACACATTATGTTCATGGTCTCCTTAAGGGAATACTGTTCTAATCTATAATGGGTTTCTGTAATGAGAACAACGGGGAGGGGAAGGAAGGACAGGGGATGCTACAGACATGTCTGATGATTGCAGGGGGGATAAATTGGGGAAAGCATGACCACCTGGGAATGGATGGAAGGGAGTTTTGCCAACGGCCCTCCTTCAGGGCCATCTTGCCTATGGGTACTGTAGACCTTCTAACCCTGTATGTCATTAGAAGACTTCCTATGGGAACTGGGGCACAGACACTCATGACCACTTACCGTGGGTTCACTCTATCCCCATTCCAGGGAAACAGATGTTCTATTCAGCTGCTTTTCAGACCCCAGACCTTATTCTTTCTCTGACCCTGAGGCCTTGCCTGTAATTGAACCACCGCCCATCTGTGGGAGGTGTTTCACACTCTGAGTACCATGATGATGTCTATCCCATATGATGAGTCGTGGTCACGTGATTCTCACCGAGGATTGCCTGTGTCATTTTGTTCCAGATTCTACCTTCCGGAGAGGAGTGATGGATAGTCAGTAAAACCATCATTCTGTGCCAGCATCAGCTGTCTGGACAAACCAGTCAACGTGGGGTGATCATACTGCCCACTACCCGGTCAGTTGTCTATATCCTCAGAGTAGGTCCAAGAGGACTAAACAAACAGTTTAAGATAGAAGCAACGTCTGGGCAAGTATACTGTTCGTGTTATTGTCCAGATGTACCACTCATTACCCATTCGACAACCACTCAACTATCGATGGTAACATTCCACACTTCGTTCACATGGATTATGGTCCTGATTATGAATATAGCCACAGACTTTAGACAATTGTGACTCTGGCAATGAACAATGTTCAATATATAAATTTAGCACTGGAAAGTGTGTTTCGATGAACTTTAATTCAGGACCTGTGTTTCTAGCGGTATATTGTTGAGTTGGTGCCACTGTTGGTAAAGCAGCGAACTTTCAGATTAAGTAAATCTGGTATAGAGGCACCTACATGATCGGATGAGGATGAAAATTCATGGCACTATTTGGTCATATGCTTTATTGTTCCACGGCCATTAGCCTGATCTAGGGTCAACTCGGAGGAGGTGTTATCTGGTCGAAGACTGAGGACCTGCTGCGAGAGACACTAGCTAAGTACCATTCATGTGTGGTGTAAGGCGTTGGCATTGTGCTATGAAGACATCTTTATCTGGCTGTCTCAGCTAACTATCCAGTAGCAACTAGCACACCAGACAGATCTGCACTACAACCACATTTTCTTCTTCCTTTTGTACAATACACTTGTGTTATTGAGTTTGTAGATACCGGAGTTGCATCATTTATTCAGGACGATGTTTGAAAGTGTAACCTCCCTTGGTTGGCTGTGAGAGAGATAGGTATCCGAGGACTGTTGGGGTCGCAGACTGAAAGGGTCTCAGTCTCAGAACTGAAGTAATCCCGAGATTTATACATATACATATATAAATAAATATAGGGATATATGTGTGAATAGATAATCATAATAAATGCGATAGCTTGTTTCCTTCACCCCAGGAAAGCTATGTGACATGTATAAAGGACCATGCACCCCATACTGGGTGCTAGCGAGATCTATGCTGGTTTCACCAAATCCCATGCAAGGTTTTTGCCAAACATACGTACACACGGATAAGTGCCCATTACTGGTATGGACCGAACTGGCTGGGGATCTCGGAGTTGGTGTCTCCCAGGAATGCAGTGACCAGACACCACGAAGTGGAAAAGTCTCCAGCACCCATCAACGTACTCTTCTTTTTCTTCTTTCGCTCGCTTGAAATTTGCCTATAATTGCTATGTTGTCTCTAATGTGAAATTAACTGTCTTTAGTTTAGTTCACACAGTGGTCAATAGAGATGATCTCCCACTACTGTTTATCTAGGCCAGAATGTTTGCCTACATGTGTCGTAGTTTGGGGAGTCTTGGAATATGTGATCTGCTGTCTGAGGTGCCAATCCACATATTCACTTGGCTTATTCGCCAATCTTGAATTTTGTATGCTTGTGGTTGCATAATCTATTGTATCCTGTTCTGAGGCACAGAATAAATATTTGTTCTTGTCTGTCCATAAGGCGGTAGTTGTCTTGAGCAGATTACCAACTCTCAAATCAATGATCTATGTAGTCCTTCGAAGGTGTGGTTTAGTACAAGATAGAAAAAAAGAACTGACAAACTTTACTATACTTATCAGAGGCTATTCTATATGTTTATAGTTTAATAATGGCAAAGACAGTGCCATAGCTGATACTGCCGTTGGGGTGTCTAATGTTGGCCTTCACATATTGTAGGCCCCGACTTATGTGGTGGGGTGTGAAATGTTGGGCCTTCACATTTTGTAGGCCACGACTTATGTGTTGAGGTGTCTAATGTTGGCCTTCACATATTGTAGGTCCCGACTTATGTGTTGGGGTGTGAAATGTGGGGCCTTCACATTTTGTAGGCCACGACTTATGAGTCGATGTTGCTAGCCCTCGTCGCCCTACTTTCCAGGCGATTCCCAGAAAATGTGGAAATTATTTCCCCCCCAATTTTTATGAGGTTGGATCGACCACAGAGTTGCTCTGGTCGGGAACAATAGTTCTGCCTATACTGGGGATTAAATCAGGATCATTGTTTTGGCAGGCATGCAGTTGACATCAATACTGAAGCAATTCTCTGATTCTCCTGACAGCAATATTTTGTGTATGCTCGTCACAGCTTCCCCCTGTGTTCACCTGAACGGGCAGAGGTGGTCTCACGACGAAATGGTTAAGCCACCGAAGTTTGTGGTTTAATTTCGGACTCAGTTATTTGGTTCACTAGAGAAATTTGTCACGTAGACTCCTGGGGTCGTCGCTGAAGCTTCGGAGTTCGTGCTCTGTGAAGACTTTCGGCAAGCCGCTCTACGGAAAATAGACCGAGCCATATGGGATAAAACCTGGTGCAATGAAGTCGATCCTCTCACCTGTACCCCGTTTAAACCTTCGGTCAGAGAGAATTATAAACATCTATTGTATCTTCCCTGGCCAACACGCCAATGGAGGCAGCGGAGTTCAGAGACAGATGCATGTTACTTAGCCGCATATCATTTACAGGACGTCGCAGTCAACCCCGGCACTTTTGACTGTTGTGATTTCTTGCAAGTTTACGTTCAGTGGTTCGCTATTTCTGTTTGAACGACCAGCACTTATACCAATTTTATAAAAACCAAGGCTAGGCGGTCTGCTTTCAAATGGCCAGGAAGCTGTGTTTCTATCGCGGTATGCGGGACTACGAATTAGAAATTAGATGCATGTAGAAAACGTTAAATGTTGGGCGAGATATAGTAATACATTAACAACAATAACGTCATTACAATTAGAGAGACTTACTGCAGTGGCTTGATCGTCAGTATCGGCTCCAGCAAAGACACCTGAAGATCGAACAAATAAAGTTACTTTATTTTCAAAGTGGGGGTCAGCGTGGCAGAATTGATACGAGTGCTCACTCTTAAACTTCCGGTGTGCTGATGCCGATCCAACTCTTGGTTCATACTTACACACTTACACGTCCTCGAATGACAAGGATATTCGTTGAAAATACACTTGGGATATACAACGATATAGATATAGGACGTGGGGTTGATAATGTCTAGTTGATGCAAAGTACTTCTCTTTGTAAATGTATATGCTGGAATTCTGTAATTACTTGTCTGCTTTGCGTCTAACGTGTGATATTTCTCTAAGGTACTTTAAGCTGCTTCGTGCCCGAATGACCAAATATGTACTGTCAGTTTAGCACGTCAGCTTTGTTTGTGAGCATTAGTTCACCGGAACACAGATGTCTGTCCTGGTAGTTGACTGTTTTGTCGCTTGACTGCATTTACAGGTTACGTCATGTCCTGTTCTTTTATGTTATAGTCTTTTTCAGTGAACTTGTTGTCTACTTCTTTCCACTCTTTCTTTTCAATCTTTGATCCGAAATAGCCACTTTCTCCTGATAAGGACTTTTTATGATTCTTTAAAAAAGAATTTTCAGGCACGATTAATGGCTTCCCATTAGAGAAGGGAACCACTTTTATTTCATGAGGCTTAATGGGTAAATGTTAGCCACATACTGTTAGACGAATCGGCACTTAGTGGTGGTCAATGTCACACCGTCCGCCTTTATATCCACAAAGTTTTCTGGTGACCATTGTAAGCTGGCTCGACCTGGGAGACTTGGTCAATGGAAAAAACAAATCCGTCTCGAGAGAGTTTACAATACATTACTACTGGGTCGGCATGCAAGCGAGCTAACCTCTGCGCTGCCAGGGTTGCCAATGGCTTCCAAATAACCAGCCCCAAGTCTGGTTTTAAAGATTCCATGCAGTGCCTGCTGTGGGAGTACCTTTATCCTCTAAACAACACGCAGCTAGTGTAAGATTAGAGAAGATGTTGCGTGTATTATCTGACAAAGCCGTTATTTCTCATTCTGTCAACATAACTTATGTCTCATACACGAGGAATTGATATAATGGAGAAAAAAAAAAAAAAAAAAACAGGTATAAATCTTGTGCGCGCGCTATCTTGCAAAAAGGTGATGTTTCATAAAAACTTCAAGGGAATTTTAGAAGAAGTTATGAACATCCTTCAAAAAACAGCAGGAAAAGCAGTTAAATAACTGCCTCTAGATCTGCCCTCTACTAAGTTGTGCGTCTACTGCCCAGCTGTTGCCTTTGATTCAACTGACAGTCAAGATGAATATGTTGGATCGAATCTGGATTTCATATACCAATGCCGGGTTGGGTACGAGGTGGCAGACATCATGGGTGGTACGAAAACTGAAATTAGAAATATAAAATGTTGATACGGTATCTGTGATTATGGAAAGTGATGAATAGCAGACGCAAGAATGTAGAATTGTTTGTGTAAATGTTGTTTTCCTTGTTTCAAAGATATATGCTGGGGTCTGTGGCGAAGGTGCAACGAACGCGATTCGCCACCACACATCGTTTGAAATCAGCTACAGCCGACTTGGAAGCAGACCGTCTTGTGTTGATATTCAACAATGGTAGGAGCGTAGGTCATTCAGAAAGCAATGACAAACTACTGAACTTACACTTGCCTAGTAAATTACAAACATCCAAACAATAATGGGGTTGATTGCGAAGGCATGAAAAAGACATGCAATTAACTTTATTATTATCGATTGTTGTTATTTTTGTTGTTGTTGTTGTTGTTGTTGTATAACCTTGTGGATATGAACTGAAGTGGCTAGGACACTTCTTGTACCCCTCTCTCTCGCTCTCTATCTCGTTTATTATTCTGTTTAACGTTTCCAGTCTCCTGGACTGGACACAATCAAGGAATGTATTCTACTGCGTTGTTCGTGTTTACATAATTTTTTCGATTAATAACCATGCAGACCATAATATGCAAGCTGCTGGAGAAGTTAATTGCCAGAAAAATATCAAGCCAGCTAGAGAGGCAAGGTGTTTTCCCACCTACCCTGGGAGGGTACCGTCCAAAAAGAGAAACTGGACTAAATGCAATAGTTTTTGCCCATGATGTCTATGAAGGTTTCCACTCAGGCATTGAAACATTTGCTGCAGCGATTGGGCTTGAGGACGCGTACAATAGAGTACCAATGGATTTCTTAATGCTTCAGCTTCTTGAACTTAAGATAAGTCCTTTCCCCCTTAGCTGGATCGCTGCTGCCATCTTCTAACGGAAAGTGGTCTTTAAATGTGGCAGTTGGACTACAGAACCCACACCAATTTATCCTGGCCTACCACAGGGATCACCATTATCTCCGGTGCTGTTCAACGCCTATACTGTGAGAATCACCAGTGAGCAAATCATAGGACTGGGGAAGACATTGTCGTATGCAGACTATATTTTAGTGTATCATCAGGGTAAGGATAGAGACCAGGTTGCTGTAGAACTACAAACCGAACTCAATCGTATAAGCACTTGGTGTGTTGAAGCTGGGGCAATAGTCAACTTAATAAAGACATAACCATATTGTCAACACCCCAACGCCAACTATAAATCTGGACTCAGAGACGGTGGAAAGAACACAGGCAATGAATTACCTGGGGATACGATTTGATCGAAGCCTAGCTTATACTGACAGCGTAGACCAGGTGATAACAAAGGCCAAGCGGGGTTTGGCTGCGATGCGGGTGATGACGGCGGCAAACTGTGAGCAGCGCCATCCATGTCTTCTTTACGAGGGACTGGTCCTTTCTGTTCTGGAGTATGCGATGGCGATCCTGACTCTCAGCCATAAACAGATAGAAAGGACGGAAAGGATACAGAACGAAGCCATGAGCATCATTCTTGTATGTACAAGAGGTACAGCATGCAGGGCGATGCGCTACCTTCTTGATATTCCAACCATGGGGGACAGAATACAAATGTGCCAAGCACGTGCCTATCTCAGAGTCAATGCAAACACACAACATCCACCGCATAGCGAACAGGTAAAGGGTAGTTGGTTAAAAAGAGGGAAGTCGTGGATGGGTCAAGCCGAAGACATTCTTCACCAGGTGTGTTCACTTGAGGACTTAGAACCTTAGGGTACAAGTGCCAGCAGAGTTCTGTAAATCATTTTCAGTGTGCATCCAACTAGACAGGAAATGCAGACAAAAAAATCCAGCTGCTATGGAGGCGGAAGTATAGGCTCTTATCTTCGAGAATTATTTAGAGGGTGTTGCTGTCATTTACACGGATCGGTCGGTCTTCCGATGAGTGAGAAGTACATGGGCCTTTACGGCTCAGGTCGGAGAAAAAAGTGTGAAGGAAGAGTATGGCGCTTTTGCTTTGATCACAAGCAGCCTGACTATGGAAGTCATGGCAGTAAGTAAAGCTATAACATGGCTCGAGACATAGACATTCAATCGGGCATGTGTCCTTAGTGACTCAATGAGTATGCTCAGGATGATAGAGATGGGGTGGATCCGAAGAGAGTGGCTGCTGTATATGGAGCGGTCTCGGCTGGCAAAGATTATTTTCATCTTCGTGCCAGGGCATGCGGGCGTACAAGGGAATGAGCAGGCTGACAGGCTTGCAGGTAGGGCTACTGTGGTAGGCGGACGAGCCATGGACTAGGCAGACATTCTGAATGCTCTACGAGAAGTCAGTCGTTTACGAGAACCAAGCGATAACTGGTAATCTACAACCATGGTCAGGCTGCGAGAACAGCAAGTTAAAAGTGGTGTGGCCAAACAAGAACACTACGCGGGAAGCCTAAAAAGAGTAATAAAGCAACACAGAACTAGTGTCGTGATTTGCCGAGGAAGGGATCCGAGCACTTATGGAATGATTGGTTCGATGTGCAATGAGTGTGATCTGTGGACTAACTAACCAACCAACCAACCATCCGACCATCCATCCAACCAACCAACAAACCAACCAACCAACCAACTAACTAATTAACTAACTAACTAACTAACTAACTAACTAACTAACTAACTACTTTTCATGGCTGGTGTCTGCTGTTGCGTTGATGAAGACTGGGTAGAAACCTTCGCCTGTACCTGCGGGTATTTTCCCGTCCGTCCAGTTTGTCAGTCTTCTGTTTTTGTTCAGACAGACAGACAGACAGACAGACAGACAGACAGACAGACAGACAGACAGACAGACAGACAGACAGACAGACAGATACATACGAGGGGGAGTCAATAAGCAAGTCACAAATGGCTGTAGAAAAATAACTAAATATGATAACAACTTGAAATATGTTTATTTTTATACACACATTGTCCCTTTATTTCTCAACATAATTTCCCTCAACATTGATGCACTCATCCCATCGTTTTATCAGTCCTCTCAAACCGGCTGCATAGAACTGCGTGCTCTGTTTTCTAAACTAGTGCTTCCCAAAGTGGCGGTCCGCGAGCCCTTCTTTGCCGGTCCGCAACGTGAGTTGAAAAAAGTAAGAAATAAGTTAAATATTTTATCATTTGAGGATTGTTTAGAACTTTTTAAAAACAAGATCGAGCTTTTCTCAAAACATGATATCCGCACCGTTTTTATGATGAAATTGAGCCTGCAGCCTTATAGCCCAAGGAGTATTTATGTTTAAGGAGAAGCGATTCATTGGTTCAATGGGAAAGTTAAAAATAGTAACCAGCTGAGATCGATACTTCTTCTTCTTCTTACGTCCGCCTGAAATATGCTTATAACTGCAATGTTGTCTCTTGTATCTTCTTCTTCTTTCGTTCGCCTGAAATATGTTTATAACTGCAATGTTGTCTCTTGTATGAATCCAACAGTCTTTTTTAGTTCATTCAGCGGTCCATAGAGTTTATCCTCCACTGTTGTCTCTCTAGGCCAGAAGGTTCGCCTGGATATGTTGTAGTTTGGGCAATCCTGGAGTATGTGCTCTGCTGTTTGCGACGCCAAACCACACGTGCACATGGCTGAGTCACCAATCTTGAATTTTGTATACATGTGGTTGCGTAATCTATTGTGTCCTGTTCTGAGGCGCATAAGAATGACCTGTTCTGGTCTGTCCATAACGTGGTAGTCGTCTTGAGTAAGGTTTGGTGGCCTTCTGACTGATTTGATCATTCTTTTCTTTTGGTGGTATGTAATAGGCACATCAGGTTGTTCTTCTTTTGCTCCTTCCTTAGCCAATCGATCAGCTCTGTCGTTTCCGGGGACTCCACAGTGGGATGGTATCCACTGTGTGGAAGAACGTCTCAATGACGCGAAATGGAACGCACGGCGAGCGAACCTATTGCGTGGTCTGAAGTCAAAAATAAAAGCTTACCGAGTGGCTGTCGCTCGCAGTCTGACCGCACCTGGTGTGTGCTTGAGCGATCAGTGGCAAGCGAGATTCCCAACACATGGAAGTGAGGAACTAAAGCAGTCATGAGCAGGACGTGGCAACTCCTCGGGTGAGCCCAGTCTCAGAGCAATATGTGCCGGCTCTGCAATTATGGAAGCCTCCTTGGATAGCGTGGGAATGCCCATGGTCTGCCCTGTCTTCCCTTGAGGGCCGACCGCGATGTCGTTGATCGTTCTATCTTGACCAGCTGAGATGTTGGCGACATCACAACAGTCTAACGTGCCTCGAAACCAGAGGAAGGCTAACCTCATTAAAAAATGCCCGCCGGAAGTCGGAAGTGTCGTCCTACGGGTGGCAAACTAAGAATTGACACTACGCAATTACGCCCGAGTGAAATGTCTCGTCCGAATGTCTCTCGTGCTAGGAACAGCTCTGACTACCTAGTTTCCGAATGCCGCTCTTGTTCGGAACAGCTCTGACTAGGTAGTTTTCCGAATGTCTGTCGTGCCTGGAACAGCTCTGACGGGCGCAACGACAAGCACATGTCCGAAAACTCGCTGAGTGGATACCGTCTGCAACCCTGTCTGGTTTGTGCGGGAATGGCCCGGGGCAAACGAAATGACCAATATATTGAAGTGAGGATTTAAAGCAGCCATGAGCAGGACGTGAGCCCTCGGTGAGCCCAGAACCAGGGCGCTATGTGTCGGCCCTGCAACTATGGAAGCAGCCTTGGATGGCGGAAAATGCTATGGACTGTCCCTGCCTTCCTTTGAGGGATGACCGTTGTCTTCGACCGTCCAACTTTGGCCAGCTGGGTTATAGATGGCACCACAAAAGCGAGAGTCTCCCAGGAATGCTACCTGGTCACAAAAGCACGCCATAGTCGGATGTGTTGGCCTACGGGTTTCGGCCCAAGGGCGCATAACAGACACACCGCAATCACATCTGAAAAAACACCCCGGATGAACGAAAAGAAGAAATCTGATTTGGTATCGTTTTCCAAGATATATTTTATTTTTATTTTATATTGGTGTTCATTACTGTCGGTGTATACGAGTATATACACCTTTACAAGAAGATCTAAATGTAGTTTCGACATTTGAAAAATTCTATGATTAATAAATCTCTATAATAAAATTTTTACTCATGAAAATGGGACCACCATTAAATAAATCACCGTCACCCAGTAATATTATGGAGCAGTATTTAGCGCATCGGGACAGCACCCACAATTACGTCAAATCTTATATTTATATTAAAATGTATATTGAGGTCATATAAAATTCCAGATCACAAGGAGACAATTTTTTTTTTACACGGCACCGATCTCCGGTGCAAAAGGAAAATTTTTATCGGTCCGCGAAAGTGAAAATTGTGGGAAGCACTGTTCTAAACCACGTTTTCACTTCACATTCAACTTCCGCGTCATTCGCGAAATGTCTCCCGCCAAGGTGGGTTTTCAGTGGACCAAAAAGGTGGAAATCGCTAGGGGCTAAGTCGGGGCTGTAAGGTGGATGTTCCAGAACTTCCCACCTTAGATGGTTAATTTTCTCCTGAGTTAATCGAGCCGTATGTGATCTGGCATTGTCATGAAGAAGCAACACTCCTCTAGTCAGCAGTCCTGGACGTTTTCTTCGAATCATGCATTATGCTGTATGCTGAACCATGTCAGCACCCTATTGCAGATGCTACAGATTCTATCGTTACTCGTCTTTCACCTCTAATCATCTCTTCCACCCGCTGCACGGATACTTTTGTTGCAATCTCAACAGGACGACCAGATCGGATTTCATCAACAATTTTAGAGCGTCCTTGAGAAAATTTTTCTACCATGCACCGCTTTACGGGACAAACATTTGTCAGCATAGACGGGAAGCATTTCCTTATGAATACCCTTTGCAGGCATTCCTTTTGCCCACAAAAAACGCACAACAGCACGCTGCTCTTTGGTTGTACACTCCGTAAGTACAGTCGACATTTTGTTTATGCTCTGCGCATGCGCATGAGACACCTAGCGCCATTTGACGAACGGGAATATAACGTCTGATGTTGCTGTCATCTAATGACACCTGTAGAAAACACCAACTACGTTTACCTGCCATTCCACAGAACTGTGTGACTTACTTATTGACTCGCCCTTGTAGCTAGCCACATAGACAGGCAGACAGAGAATTATAGACAGACGGACAGAGACTTATAAACAGACAGGAAGACAGAGAGTTAGGCAGACAGAGAGACAGCCAACAGACAGAGAGCAGGCAGACATAAAAATAGACTAGGACTCTAAGTAAAGTTAGTTGAGAGTCCCTGCTGGCTTCAAATAACTAGTTTGTGGTGTAAAGCTACGTAATCGAGTGCCTAAACCACACACACACACACACCCACACACACACACACACACACAGGGCGAGGACAAGAAAGATAGACAGACAGACAGACAGACAGACAGACAGACAGACAGACAAACAGACAGACAGACAGATAGATAGATAGATAGATATATAGATAGAGAGAGAGAGAGAGAGAGAGAGAGAGAGAGAGAGAGAGAGAGAGAGAGAGAGAGAGAGAGAGAGAGAGAGAGAGAGAGATAACCCCAACAAGTGACTTCAAACGACAATTCTCGGAGCTTTAGAAAGCCTCAAGCTTGACAGAAAGAAACATCTCCACAGAAGACCTCGCATAGACGCCCGTCAATGGAGCAGAACACAGCTGGATCATAACGATCCCTGGCTATCGCCTTGGATATCTTTTTAACCTCAAATGTTATTGCCAGTGCAGCTGACCATGTAATGGCCCCATGTCACGCGAAATGATACTTTATGATCTAAGCGAGATATGACCAACTTGTACAAAAACATGGACAGATCATTAATTTTCAAACACGGTTAAAGTTATATAGAATCGCTCGGAGCCTTATAGAAGCAATAACAGTGCATTAGATGCTTGTGCCCAATGAGACCATTGTAACAGGGCTACTGAAGAAAGTAGTAACTTCATGGGTTCAGAGACAACACGATGAGAAAGTCATGCTTGAGATGTTACAAGTTATGTGTAAAATAAAAACCTGACATTGTAGTTTGTAGGCGAAAGCGTTATGTTACTTAGACAGTTAGTCACGCCTCCTTTACATGAAACCGCAAAATTCGCCATCATTTAATGGCAGTTTATGATATTTTAGGCAATTTTACATGCTTACACAGAAGTCACAAACGATTTATTACCTGGCATATATCGTTGCATCTCATCAGATGCATACTGCAGACTAATATATCATTTGTTTTGGCGCTCTCTCGCTTTGAACTCAAGGGTAGTCCTTACACACTTCTTCTAGTAGCACCGGACTGAATCTTGCGTGTGGATTCGCTTTCCCTATGACCAGTGTTCCTCGCCATCAGGAAAAACCCACCCCGACATCTGAGATACTTGTAATTTACACCCCTCAATTCTTCTTCTTCTTCGTTCATCCGGATTTTTTTTTTCGGATGTGATTGCGTTGTGCCTGTTTACAGCAGAGCTGCGTTCTTGCGCCGTTAGGCCGACACATCCGACTTCTGCTGGCATTTGTTTACCGGGTTAACCTTCCCGGGGGTTTCTTAGGACGTTTGACGCTCACTGTTGTGGTGTTATCCCCCATCCCAGCTGGTCCATATAGAACAGCCAAAGATCCTGGTCAGCCCTCAAGGGAAGGCAGGGGCAGACCATGGGCATTCCCCGCCATCCAAGGAGGCTTCCATACTTGCAGAGCCGATATATAGCGCTCTGGTACTGGGCTCACCCAAGGAATCGTCACGTCCTGCACATGGCTGCTTAGCCTCACTTCCGTATATTGGGCCTTCCGTTCACCATAGGCTGTTCTTCCGGAAACCAGAAGTATGCAGTCTGCAGATGACATCCATACAGTGAGCTTTCGATTCAGACTTTCCACGTAATGGATTTGCTATCCAAGCAATATTCCATTTCGTGCCACTAGGACACTTTTCCACCTTTTATGAAGCCCACACAGTGAGCTTTTGATTCGGACTTTCCACGTAATGGATTTGCTATCCAAGCAATATTCCATTTCATGCCACTAGGACACTTTTCCACCTTTTATGAAGCCCACACAATGGGCTTTTGATTCAGACTTTCCACGTAATGGATTTGCTATCCAAGCAATATTCCATTTCGTGCCACTAGGACACTTTTCCACCTTTTTTGAAGCCCACACAGCAAGCTTTCGATTTGGACTTTCCACATAATGGATTTGCTATCCAAGCAATATTCCATTTCATGCCTCTGGGTCTTCATGCACCTTTAAATGTCAACCTGTATGTAGTTAAAGTAAGCTGCGGTCAACTTTAGCTTGTTGATATCTCCATAGAGCTTGTCCTCAAATGAAGCAGGTGTGGGCCAAAATATCTTTCTCTGTTCTGCATACGTTGGGCAATCCTGCAGCAAATGTTTTGCTGTCATTTTTCCAGTTCTACAATTACATTTATCGGTATCTCCTATCTTTAGTTTATTGAACAAGTGGTATTTCAGCCTGTTATGTCCTGTGCGGAGTCTGAAGATTGCTACTTGTTCTCTTCGGTCGAGTTTGTAATATGCATCATCCTTCTGATGGCCTGGATGCTCTGATTCCCATTTGGTTCTATAAATGCTTTTTATCAACCTCTTTGCCTCATTATAGGTTATGTCTATGTCAGGCTGTGGTAGTCGTCCGCCCTCTTTTGCCAGTCTGTCAGCCTCTTCGTTTCCAGGTATACTGCAATGTGATGGGATCCACTGTATTACAACTTTTTTGTATTTCTGGCATAGACCATGGAGTGCTGCTCTTAGGTCAGTTAGTTCTGTGCTGTTTTTGCTCTTCAGTATTGAGACAGCTGACTTTGCATCTGTGAAGATAGCTATTTGCTTCTCTTTATTTTCCTCCATCAGGAGCATTTCTGCTGCAGTTTTCAGAGCCTCTACCTCCGCTTTGAAGTTACTTGAAAATTTTCCAGTTGCCATTGAATGTGTTTTTTTCACTCCACTTTTTAAATTTAGGAGAATTCCTCCTCCTCCATTCTCTATTGAATTTTTGGCTGATCCATCTGTATATGCATGGGTCCAATTCCTGGTTGGGTAATGTTCTTTTATGTAGTTTAGACACCCCCCAATTCAAGAACGAGAAGTCAACATCTTAGTCCAACTGGCCGGTGTAGGAGTTGAACCCCATACCTCTGCATCAGCACACTATATGTTTCAGATATTATGTACATACATGTCTGAAATACTTAAAAAAGATATAGTCACTGATTCTTTTCGAATGTGGAGCATTTTTTACCACCACGATAATAGCACATTTAAAATGGAATCGTTCTGTCTACATATAGTTGGTTGGAACCGTCTAATTACTAGAACCTCTGTACACTTGAGCAATCGTTTAAGGTTAACCAAATACGATATAAGAAACACCTTTTATGTTAACTTTATAACTGCAATTTAACAGTTGTTGAGCGAAGGCCGAGCATAGAGTTTGTGAAGTGTCGGCTACACAGGCAATCCCGAAGACTCATTAACTCTCTTTTCAACCCAAAACGGATAAAGTTGGTTACTCGGTAGTTTTAAATTCATTAGTTTACCGTTGCTCTCTGAACGCCTGGCACTAATACCATTGTGGAAATCAACGCAAAGCGATCTGCTTCCAAATCGCTTGCGGTTGATCTCGAAGCCGGTATGTCGGGATTGTGAAACTGCCTTCATTACCCCCTAACACACACACACACACACACACACACACACACACACACACACACATCACACAGAGAGAGAGAGAGTGAGAGAGAGAGAGAGAGAGAGAGAGAGAGAGAGAGAGAGAGCGAGAGACGAATGCGCTTTATACAGTATTGTAATGGCATTCTGCATTAGATCTGAACGAAAGGTCAGTTTTTGTGGGCTGTACAGGTAGGCCCCGCTATACGTCACCTCGGTATACGTCGTTTCGCTATAACGTCGTTGTCGCATAGGGGACTAACTTCACTTTACGTCGCTACGTTTCACCATAACGTCGTGTTGAGGCTGGCAATTTGGTTGTTGGTATCGGTAAAGTCCATGGTTTACCCCCAATGACGGTAAGGACAATTCATGCAGGTGCTGACAAAATCAAAGTGGATGCTCAAAACGTAACCTCTTTGATTGCTTCCAAGATCACTCGTACCAGAAGTATTCTTATGGAGAACATGGAAGCACAATTGGCCGTATGGATTGAAGACCAGAACCAACGGAATATGCCTGTGAGCAAGATGGCTATCCAAGAGAAAGCAAAGTCTCTCTATGAAGATCTAGCTAAGAAAAAGGGTGAGAGCAGTAATAATAGTGCCGATGATAGTTTTGGAGTGAGTTGAGGTTGGTTTGAGCACTTTAAGAAGCGTTCACAGCTGCACAACATTCAGACAACAGGTGAAGCGGCGAGTGCTGATACTGAGGAGGGTGGCTACTGTGCAGCAGACATTGGATACATTTTATGTCGCCAACATGGCGGTTAGGCATTGAACCGTCAAGGCCTGTGGCGTGTTTACACTTGTAGCACCGGTTTGCAATCGCATTTTCCTCATTTTGGACTGGTAGTACATGGTTCCGTCGCCCTGCTACTGAGTGAGTGCGTGGGCGACACTGTGAACTGTGAAATTCGCGTGGAATGCTTTTACATCTGTCCTTTACAGTGACCTCCATGTTAAAATAATGGCTACCGGCTGTTGGTGAATTGACTGATTTGCCTTTTCTGTTCAATCAACCAATTATGTGCCATGTCGGAAAGCGTGGGCGGTCATGACTCGCCATTTCACTCGATAACCAGAGTCGTGGATCAGCTCAGAGTTCCTGTCTCGTCCATGCCATGTGGCCAAGCCATCCAGATATTTTCCTCTCGGTCTTCCTCTTGGTCTGTTCCCTTCGATCTTGCCAGTTGTCACTAAGTTCTCCAGTCCATTTCTTCTCATAACATGTCCAAAAATTTGTGACTGTCTACGTCTAATTTCTCTAATCAATCTACGATTTTCTTTTGTCTCCTGTAGTACTTGGTCATTGGTTTTTCTATCTGTCCATGGTATTCTTTGCATTTTCCTCAGAAACCACATTTCTGCAGCCATCAGATGTTTTTCAGCTTGACTGCACATTGTCCAAGTTTCACATCCGTACAAAAGAACAGGTTCTATGTATCCCCTCAACACTCTTTTTCTCGTTTCAATTGACAATTTTTTATTGGTCAGAATGTTTTTCATCTTGCTAAAGGCTACTTTCGCCATGGCGATTCTTGTTCTAATCTCTTCAAGGCATCTCCCATCAGATGTTATGACTGTTCCGAGATAATTGTACCGATTCACTTGTTGAGGAATATTCCCATTTACTTGTATATTACATAGTGGTACTTCGTTCTTCCTAGTGACGACCATAACCTGTGTCTTCTTACAATTTAATTCCAACCCCAGCTGCTCACTGTGGACAACAACCGCATCTACTAATTGTTGCAGATCCTGTGCATTGTCTGCAATCAATACTGTATCATCTGCATATCTAATGTTATTGATGTTTCGTCCTCCAATGCTGATTCCATTTATGTCTTCTACATTTCTGAAAATATTTTCACTGTATAGGGAAAAAAGATCTGGAGACATTACACATCCCTGCCTAACACCTCTCTTAATAGGTTGATATTGTCCCACTTTTATGTTCACCAGTGCATTTTTCAGGAGACTCCTGGGAGTCGGTGCTGAAGCAACTTAGTTCGTGCTTTGTGCGACAGTTTCGGCGGGTCGCCCTGCGGAGAAAGACCGAACCATGTGAGAAAACCCGGGTCAACGAGGTCTTTCTGGTGACTGCCGAGTCCATCGACGATGAACTGTGGTTTTCATGGATGACGTTTGTGTTGGCATTCTGGCGGCGGCATTATGCACAGTGTACCTGTGCGGGCTGTTGGATTGCCGAGACTCCTGTCTATTCCACTTTTCACATTGTACAGTGGGGAGAATTTTGTGTGATATTCACTGGCACAGGAATGGGGCATAATGGGGACGACCCGTTGCCGTGAAGTGGGAACCTCGACTAACTAACTAACTTTTGTTCAAGCAAAGAAGAGCCAGGAAAAGAGGCAGGAAAATGTTACAGTTTCATCCTCAGATGAAGAGGCAGAATTTAATGCCTCTACGTCCCAATAACTCTACCACTCCCCCCCCCTCTCCCCAACCCACCTCTGTTTAGCCAATAAATATCAACAACAATCAAAATAAACATTACTGTGGTACACAATACACTGTATTTCATTTAATTCTATGGTGCTATACGTCATTTCACTTAACGTCGCGTTTTCCAAGAACGTAACCCCGACGTTAACCGGGGCTAGGGTTGCCAGACGTCCGGCAAAGAGAGGACATGTCCTCCTTTTTAGCCTCGTGTCCTCCGTCCGGCAGGCAAACCTAAAAACCTTTAAAATGTCCGGCTTTTTAAATATTTTATGTTATCATTTTTTATGTATTGTTGTTACAACTTACAACGTATCTACACTCTACAGTGTGGTTACATTCTTTATTAAAACCCATTGCTTAATAATATTTATTTAATTTTCCTATTTATACCAAATGCGAAACACTAATTATTTGTATAATTTGAATCTAACTGTTGCTTACTCGGCAACACTAACAATGCTGTAGTCTCCATGGTCAAAATGTTAATGTTATTTCCGGTTCCGGTAGCACAGACGCCACTTAAAATTGTTTTTTTAAATTTGTAATTTTTTCCGTCTATGTTTATGAAACTGGCTTCTACAAAGAGAAAATACAAACTCTCGAACACTATGAAAAATAAGTTTCCATGCTTCGTTGATGGACGCAACGAGAATGAGGCAAAGTGTACGATTTGCGATATACTTGTCCGTTGCCAACAAAGGAACTACTGACTTGGATCGCCATTTTGACAGTGAGAGACATAGAAACCTAATCAAAGTTTCCGCGTCATCTAGCACATTGACGTCTTTTTTTCAGCCTAAGTACTCATATGTGTTTGCTAAAAGCGCATGCGGATGAAGCAGCTTTGGCATTTTATACAGTTTGTCATCATCAGTATTACAACTCGATGACCTGCACAGCTGGTTTGATGCACACATTATTTGACGATTCGGAAATTGCTAAAAATATTGCTTGTGCGAAAACAAAGACTGAAGCAATAATAAACCAGATAAATTTCCCCCACACTGTTAATGAATTGGATAAATCTTTAAGTGGTATTTCATGTTTCGGTCTTTCGACAGATGCTAGCAATCACGGCTCGCAGAAAATATTTCCGATCGTTGTTCAATACTTTGACTGGAAGGCAGGTGGAATCCAAACTAAGATTCTCGAGTTACCAGATGAAGCCTCAGAAACTATATCACAGTATATTTTGAGAACACTCCAAAAACATGATTTGTACTCCAAATGTGTTGCTTTTGCTGGTGACAATGCCAATTTAAATTTTGGAGGCATTAACAGAACATAATGTAAAAATGTGTTCTCGCATTTGAAGGAAGCCTTGAGCAAGCCATTAGTTGGCGTTGGATGTTCTGCTCATGTTCTGCACAACTGCATCCAACATGGCACAGATTTAATGCAGATTGACGTTGAATCTATTGTCTTGTAGATATTCAATTACTTTTCTATATACACTGTCAAAGCAGAAACTTTAAAGGATTTTTGTGACTATGTCAACATTAACTATCAGCAACTACTCTATCACTTTAAAACTAGATGGCTCAGTTTGTTTCCAGCTGTTGAGAGGCTGTTTACTGCTTTGAAAGAATATTTTCTTTCTGTAAACCAACCACCTGCTATGATAACACAATTTTTGGAGAACCATTTTTCAGAAGGTTACCTTTGGTTTGTGCATTCTTTGATGCCTGTCTTCCAAGTCAATATTTCGGCCATTGAAAAAGAAGAAACATCAGTGTTAGAGGTTATGAGTCTTCTTCACACAACCTTGAAAGTTTTGAAAGGCAGACTGAAGGAGACATTTATTTCATTGAAAGTCAGGGAGATGTTGAGAAGACTTAAGGAAAGTGGTCGAGAAGAAGAGTGTACTAATTTTATGGCAGACGTTAGGTTGGGTGTATGAATCATGCATTAGTTACTTAGAAAGGTGGTTGAAACCTTTTGATGAATTTCAGTGCTTTGGTTGGATGTACTTAAATAAAATCAAAGACTGTACATTTGATGACCTTTTGACATGCATATTGCACTTGAAAGAGAAGGGTATTATTGTAGATGATGTGCAATTGTTTGACCAATACTGCAATCTTAAATCATTTGTGCAAGACAAGAATGACATGAAAAGTGGAGTTTATTCTTCCAAAGTTGCCCAAATGCACGTTGCTTTTCAGAGTAACTTAAAATTTGTGAAGTATTCCTCTGTATTCCTGGACACAATGGCAATGTGGAAAGAGTGTTCTCCTTGATTAATGCTCAATGGACAAAGGAAAGGAACATACTCTTACTCGACTATGTAAAGGGCATCATTCTCACAAAGTACAATTTGAAGAATCTTATCTGTGAACAGTTTTATGCATATGTGATTGCTAACGAGGATCTTCTACGAAAAGTTGGCTCATCCTAGAAATATGCTGCGTAATTAATAAAGATTATAAGGTAATAATTTACAATCGGCTGTTTAAATAATGTTTTTTTTTAGCATTTTGAAAAATGCCTCCATTGAATTTATATTGATTTTTTAACATGATTGTTTCTTGGTCGATTCACTAACAGTAAGATACACTTATCAGCAGCTATTGTAATAAAATTGTATTGATTGTGGGTTTAATCTGGAACGATTTAATGAAACATTCAATATGTCCTCCTTTTTGTCTTATTATGTCCTCCTTTGTCCTCCTTGTTGTCTTATTATGTCCTCCTTTTGGTGCCCACGTATCTGGCAACCCTAGTCTCACATCACTACTTCTAACTCAGTCTCACTTCACTACCTCTAACTCTGATTTCACTGCCTCTGCACTGTCTCATATCAGGATATTTATGAAATCTCTGTCTCACGTCGCTACCTCCACTCTCTCTCATCATGCATTTCTCCACTACCTCTAAAGCCCCTGTCTCCCATCACAACCTCTACATTCTCTGTCTCCCATCACAACCTCTACATTTTCTTATCATTACCTGTACACCTGCATTTCTCCACTACCTCTACACTCTCTGTCTCACATCACGACCTCTACATTCTCTTATCATTACCTGTACATCCTGCATTTCTCCACTACCTCTAAATTCTCTGTCTCACATCACAACCTCTACATTCTCTTATCATTACCTGTACATCCTGCATTTCTCCACTACCTCTAAATTCTCTGTCTCACATCACTACCTCTACATTCTCTTATCATTACCTGTACATCCTGCATTTCTCCACAACCTCTACACTCCCTGTCTCACATCACAACCTCTACATTCTCTTATCATTACCTGTACACCTGCATTTCTCCACTACCTCTAAATTCTCTGTCTCACATCACAACCTCTACATTCTCTTATCATTACCTGTGCATTCTGCATTTCTCCACAACCTCTACACTCCCTGTCTCACATCACAACCTCTACATTCTCTTATCATTACCTGTACACCTGTATTTCTGCACTACCTCTAAATTCTCTGTCTCACATCACAACCTCTACATTCTCTTATCATTACCTGTACATCCTGCATTTCTCCACAACCTCTACACTCTCTGTCTCACATCACGACATCCACCCTTATCTTACACGACTCACTCACTGTGCCACAGCTGCTCTTTCCCTTTCACAGATAATCATACTGCTTCCCATAGATAATGCTATTGCTTTGTATTCGGTTAATCTGCCGAAAGTTATTTCCCTCAACTCTAATTTTGTCCCTTTGAGATCATAACCAGGTTTGTCTGACCTATAATTATTCCTTTACATTGTTTTGCTCTCAACATTGTCGGTTGTCTGTTTGTAAAGCAGAATCTAAATAGCAGTTCCACTTCACATAAACATTATATTAACACGCCTTTCTCAGAAGGAGATAAAAGGTTATGCGTAACTTCTTCGGCCCACAAAAGAACAACAGTGGAATTCCACTACCAGTATGACCCTAATGAAGCTACTACATGTTCATAGGAAACGATTTGTTTACAGGGGCTCTGATTTTAATTAAGGGCAAATTACAGGCACCGCTGTCGCGCGTACATCAATCGTCAGCGCGCCTGAGGTCGACCAGACTGGTGAAACGCAGGGAACCCTCCCCAGCAGACATCGAGGCGCTAAACGGTCCCGCCCACATCAACTCGCGCGCCTTTCTACTATCGCCGGCAAATTTATGGTCCCCGATTACCATCGTGATGCCTCCTTCTCAGCAGTGTTGATACATTCCCTGATGAAGTTTGTGTTTGTTCTTCCATCTTCTACCTGCAACATTCACCACCTCACACAACTATTTGTGTTTGCATTTCAAAACCAGACATTTGCATAATGTTTTTGCATGATAATTTTAAAGGTATTAACGAAAACACAAATAACGAACGCGAGGTGTTATACTCCTTCCAGCCCCACTCACCCCCATGACGAAGTATTAGATCTGAAAAGCCAGGATGTCAGTCAGTATTTAGGCCTGGTATTTCCCAAAATAAGTGCCCCGCCAGCGCTGTGGCTGGCCCGCTATCCTGTCGACGCGATGGTCACGAGTTCAAATCCCCATCTCGGCCAGGATTTAAAAAATTTGATCTCGGTTCCCAGATCGACCCTGGCTGAGCATGGGGGATACTTGATAATTACGGTAATAACGTTTTTAAGTTTATCAGAAGAAATTTCTTCTTTCTTCTTCTGCGATCATCCGGAGTCTTTTTTTTTTAAGGATATGATTGCGTTGTGCCTGTTTACAGCGCAGCTGCGATTCTGCTCCTTTAGGCCGACACATCCGACAACTGCGGGCGTTTGTTGACCGAGTTAACCGTCCCAGAGAGCAGAAATATTGCAGTGATAATAACTCCACCTCGGAGCAAGCCCGATTTGAGGCTTCTGACCGTCAGGATTGGCTCTTCTTCCCAGAATGTTTCGACCCTTTAGCTTCTTGACACTCTTGGTGGGGGGGGGGGGGGCACTCGGGTCATGACGCCAGGTGTCTTTCCCCTGCTGAAAGTTAGCAATAATAAGAAAAGGGTCGGGGATGTAGACATGTCTGACAGGTGACATCATCCGCTCCAGGCCCAGAAGATACTGTATTCGAATCTCAGAATACAATGAGAATTTATTTAAAACAAAAATAACGGCATATTTCTAATGCTTGCTTGCTTGCTTGTGTTCGTTGGCTTGAGCTCCAACGCGAAGTCCTGTATGTCGGATGAAGGCATCCTGTTGTCCAACATCAGTGTGATGTCATACAGGACCTGAGGTTTTGCGTGAGTATCCGATGTCCCATGTCTGGCTTATTGGTGTGCAGACTGGTGGTTCCTCGCCGTACAGGCAGACACTCTCCGACTTCGGAGGAATCAGCGATCCTATTGACTTCAGCCAGGACCCCGAAGGGACCTGTTGCCCAGGACGCTCGACGAGGACGCGTCAATAGGTCTTGGCCAGTATATAACCCGGCCCTGGTGCCTTGGAAACACCTCTGCGTCCCATATTTCTAATGATTTCACAGGCTATCTTGATCTCGTGAGTTACCCTATTTACTGTTTATAAAAGTGCTCGCTCGCTCGCTCGCTCATTCGCTTTGAACTCAAACATAGTTCATACACGCTACGTCTGGTTGCACTGGATTGAATTTTGCGTGTGTATTAGCTTTCTCTATTACCAGTTCCCATCGACATCAGGCGAACCCACTCCGACTTCGGTTACTGTTGTGGTTTCTTGAGACGAATGGCCCCTTTCAACCTTTGACTTATCAATCAATCAGGTGCCGTCTCCACAATGAAGGTTGGCTGCAACGGATCTCCAACACTGTCTGTCTCTCGTCTTGAGTGTACATTCTGTCAGGCTGATGTTCGTCCATCTCTTGATGTTATCTTCCCACTTGTATCGTTGTCTACCTCTTGCTCGCTTGTCCTCAACCTTGCCTTCCAGTATGGTTTTTATAAGAGTATCATGTCTTTTAACGTGGCCGAAATATTTCACTTGCCTCCTCTTTATTTCTTTCATTAACTCTCTGTTTATTGTCAGATTTTCTAGAACCTCTGCATTAGATTGTTTTTTGTTTCCATGAAATACGACATATTCGTCTGTATATCCACATCTCCAGGGCTTCTAAGCGACTTTCTAGTTGCTTATTCAATGTCCAGGCTTCCGCGCCATACAGTAGCATTGAATATACGTAGCATTTGACAATTCTAATTTTTAATGCGTTATTAATAGACTTTTCAACTTAACGACTTTGTATAGTTGGGGTCGTCATAGTGTATCTTTTGTTTCGCCTTTCATAGATATGGCTGCTTGTTTTCAGCTTCCTGGCTTCTGATTGGTTGATTGTGTTAGTTACTTTCTTGTTGTGGTTTTCAAGTCTGGACAGAGTCGCGCACTTGTTAAGACCTGGGGTAATTGTGCACTCACCCCGTCATATGGTGCTGTTTCCTGCAGGGAGCTTTACCAGTTGTCGTCTCTCCTGGTATTCCTCCTATTTCCACGTCCTGGTCTATCTTCGTATCGTCTGGGTCGTCTCTGATACCTTGAGTCGTGGACGTTGATAACTCGATCTAGGAGGAGAGTAGTTTCTTCTCCTGACCCCAGTCCACTCTTGGTCTTGGTCGCTGTCATTCTGGTTTTCTTTTCTTCTTCTGTCTGGGACTTAGTGCTTTTTGGTTCAGGTGTTTCTTTCTTTGACTTGAACAATTTTATTTGTTCTCTTTCTTCTTGGATCTGTTTAAGAGTTTCTCCTGTCTCTTCTCTTTCGTCTTGTATTTTTGATAGAGTTTCGACTGTCTCAGCCTTTATAGCAGCCATTCGAGCGACATCCTGCTCAATCTTCTGCTGAACTTGCTTTAGTTCGTCCAGGGTGCGCTGACCGGTTGTTATTTGCGTTTCTTGTGTCTTGTCTCGCTGTTCCTCGATGCTGTTCAACTTTGATCTCAGGTCCTTCAGTTGGCCTTCCAGTTGCGCTTTGTCACTTTTTGTAAGTCGATTGGTCGCCTCATACCCTCATTATAGAGTAGGTTACTTATGATGGAGATCTTTATGGCTTCCTTGCTGTATTAGTGGCAGGGGCAGCCGAGGTACCTGGCGCCGTGATTGCAGAGGTAGTCGGCGCACTTTCTGTTAGGGTTAGGCTTCCTGAAGTCTTTGTCGATCTTTGCTTGCTGAGAGGAAAGTTATCTTATATACAGCTTGTCTCGGATAAGGGCTAGAAACGGGAGGTCCAGTAAAAACAGTTGCGCAGGTTAAAAATCCCACGGCAGTGGAATATCTGAAAGCAGGGGTCGGCAACCTACGGCACGCGACTATAATATTGTTCCGACACAATTGGAGGCCAGTACAGCCGCATGAATAAGACTGTTACCGCTTCAACTTCCTGTGTGCTGATGCCGAGGTAGCAGGTTAAACCCCTACACCGGTCAGTTGGACTAAAATGTTGACTTCTCGTCCTCGATTTGGGGACGTAAATTACAAGTACCTCAGAAGTCGGAATGAGTTTGTTTTATGGCGAGGGCCACTGGTAATCAATCAATCAATCAATCATGTGCCATGCCGGAAAGCGTGGGCGGTCATGATTCGCCATTTCACTCGATCACCAGAGTCGTGGATCAGCTCAGTGTTCCTGTCTCGTCCACTGGTAATAGGGAATGTTAATCCACACGCAAAATTCAGCCCACAATACTAGAAGCAGTAGCACGTGTTGGGACTACACTTGAGTTCCAAGCGAGAGAAAGTAAAAATAATAAAAAGTGTCAACACAACATTACAGAAAGGCTACCGATTACTGTCCTAAAGAGAAGGCTGCATGATGACTGTCCTGGCAAATACCACTGTCAGAGTGGAAACGTTGGAAACATGGTTGATGATGGGGGTCTCCGTTACCTCCATGCCCCTACCCACACCCCAGTCGTCTTATACAATGCAATATTTGCATTGAAAATTGCATATTTTTTACAGAACGTCGCAATTAACCACAGCATTTATTAGCCGTAAAGCCGAAAAGAAAGCGATGGCAACTGGACAGCATTCCTGTGGTTGCCTTATGACGATAAAAATCCGTGCTCTAAAGTCCTGGGATGAACAAAGTCAGGTTCATGTCCTCTACAGGATGTCACAGTCAACTCCAACATTTTGTATGTGTGGCTGTTTGTGATTCTGTAGGTAATGTTATGTTCAAATTGTAAAAAGACACAGATTATGGCAGTCACTGGGAAGAAGAATGTCAAAAAAAAAAATTTTTTTTTAAACAAACAAACCAATGAACAAGTCCTTGAAGAAACAAATGAAGATTGTAAACTGATTAGAGTCATTAGACGTAGACAGTCACAATTTTTTGGGCATGTTATGAGAAGAAATGACTTGGAGAACTTGGTGACAACTGGCAAGATCGAAGGGAAGACACCAAGGTGAAGACCGAGAAGTAAATACCTGGATGCCTTGGCTACGTGGCTTTGTCGAGACAATTCAATTCAACTTTATTTTAAAAGGGTTACAAATTGGGCACGCAGGCCCGTCTTAGTTTCGGCCCTTCCAATCACTCATCAATAGTGCATGATACATTCACATAGGAAAATACATTGTCAAATGAATGTTGTAAACATAAACAATGCATATTACAATGTTATGAGACACATCCCTAACCCACCAACACACCCCCTCCCACCCACATACACCCCACCCATCCACACACAACCCACCACCCACCCACACACACCTCACCCACCCACACATATCAACCACCCATATACACACACCCTCCATCCACCCACACACATCCCCCACCCACACACACGCCCACCCACCCCACCCTCATAACACCCACCCACCCACACAACCCTCACCCAGCCATACACATCCCCCACCCACGCACACACATCCCCCACACACACCCACCCACCCACACACACACTCCCACCCAAATACCCACCAACCCACCCTTCCCTATTAACACACATCCCTCTTCACACACATCTCCCCACAAACACACCCATCCCCCAGCCCACACCCACCCATATCCACACACCAACCACCCAGCCAAACACTTATCCCCAACCACACATCCCCGCACCCACACACACACCCCACCAATTAACACACCTCGCAGCCACCCACCCACATACTCATTCCCCACCCACTAACCCACACAACCCCCCCCCACCCACCAACATTCACACACTTCATACCATCCATCCAAACATCCCCATCCACACACATCACTCACCCATATACATCACCACCTATCACACATCCCTTCACCCACCCACACATCTCCCACACATCCCCCCACCCACCCATTCATCCCCCACCTACCGGCACATCCGTCACTCACACTCGCATCCCCCACCCACACACACATATCCCCCACCCACACACATCACATACATCTCCTTACCCACACATACATCTCCCACCTATACACACATCCCCACCCACTCCTACCTCAACCCCCACACATATCCCTCACACACAGAACCACGGAGCTGATCCACGGCTCTGGTAATCGAGTGAGATGTCAAAGTATGACCATCCACGCTTATCGGCATGGCACATGATGGATGGATGATTACGTTCGGTAGTTTTCATTGCTTTCTGAACAACTGACGCTCATGCCATTGTTATAAAGCAACACAAATCGGTCAGCTCCCAAATTACCTGCAACTAATTTTGAAACCGTTGTACAGGATTGTGAAACGTGTTCGCTACCAATTAGCCACAGACGCTGGTTGGAACAATCAATCTGGAGTAATTCCTACCTCTCTACAAGCAATGATGAGTGTGTCTACACATATCGACTACCTGGACTAAAAGGTCTTTAATATTTTAAACATATAATTTAATTTTTAAGATAGGCCACTTCGTTAGGGGCCCGGAAGTCGCACTTGCCATGGGGCAAGCCGACACGTATGGTCAGTCCGCAGCTGCATACAGGTATAGTTTTATTTGGATATGAAATATTAACC